>JAQFVV010012442.1:7366209-7974819 GCA_028023455.1 Epiperipatus broadwayi
GTTTTAATGTAAATGTATATACATATGCATTAGTAATGTCATAAGATGTTCAAGCATGCAAATTTGAGTTGCAATTTATGACTTTAAGTGCTCCATTCCACCACTTAAGTCATACAGGAAGTGCATACACTTATAAATTTACGATGCATATACACCATAATATTCATATACATATACACACACAGAAATAACCTGAAAATCATAAAAATTTAACAGTCTCATATTACCGGTATTTGCGATAATGAAAGTGAAAACAGCTCAAAGAGAAAGCAAAGAAGATGCCAATAACTGAAAAAGTCTTCCATATTATACAAATGATCTTGTTTAATGCTATTTTAATTTCTTTTCGGTCCATGTCAACGGGCACATTGCTACAACCTAAAAATATTTATGTATATTTAAAATTAAATAAATGCATAAAATTAAACCAGAGATAACATCCCATTAATTCTAAAGCCAAACTATTGATCACTATAAACCACATCAATGAAAGAAATGCATAAATGTCATACCCACCCCACTACTTTTTTAATATTCCACCCAAATAGTTGATTAATAAAACTGGAAACATACATATCTAGTCAAAAATTTGTCTGTTTCTTTCCACATTGATTTGATTAGAGATTTTGAGTTTCTTTTATATTTTAGCCTATAAGCATACTATGGTGCATTCTATTACAAATACAAGATTTAAGATATAAAGAGCCTCTATACAGCCAATATCATATATATGGAATAAGAAGTTTGGCCTGATATTTTGTACTGAATAAAGATCGATGATCTTAAATCATCTTATTGTTTAAGAAAGTTGGTTTTGCTTATTATTATAGATAGTATACAATATAAAAATACAATATTAAATCACATAACATCTTAGATATATATGCAATTTTAAAAGGAATAAACTACTCGCCACACATACACTATGAATAGACATCACTGTGTTTCCTTTACAGCACTCTCAATGAATATTTCTTTATATAATTTTAGGCTTTAGGAATGAGTGACTGTGTATTCTTTTAAACATTTATTGACATGGAGTGCTGCAAAGAGTGTTTTTTCTATCTAAAATTTAATGTAAAAATACATAAATTATATGTAACAATCAAAAAATCGGAAACTATCTAAAATGAAAAATAATAAAATATCAATTAAATAATCTGAAAATTTTATTAAGATGTCGGAACCAGTTATTATAATTTTTATATTATTTGATTAGCGTTGTATTACTGTTTATTTTGGATAGATTTAAGTTTTTCCATTATATATATTTATCAACTTGTGTCGTTTGGCGCAGTGATGAAATGTTAGACTAACATGTAAATTCCTAAATCAATTTCTATTAGGGCACAGTGACTTTTTATACACTCTCAACCTTAAAGTAATTTTATTACTTACTTATATATGTTAAAATAAAAATTTTCCCAGATAACAGTTATGTAAATGTCATATCTGGATTTATCCATCTATAATTAATAAATCTATCGTAGAGTGTTCAGCTGAATCATTCCTGTTATCAACTATATAAAGAAAGTTATTTTTAAAAAATCTTGTAGAGGCAACAGTACCAAAATATATACCAAAATTAAGAATTCAATCAAAAAATAGAAGCTGAATATTTTAAATATAAAAATAAAAGTGATAAAAAAATAAGAAAATGGATTCCTTTTGATTTCCATGTGATTTTTTTTCCATTTACTATCACTCCTACTTTTATATTTTGAATTTTCCAGTTTTTACTTTTTATTTATTGATTTATTTTGTTTTTATTACAGAACCCCTTTAATGGTATTTTTTAAATGTTAATCTTTATGAAGTTGAATGCAGTTGACATCTAAGTGAAACATTAATGAAATATAAACGAAACTAAGATTATATATATAATAAATGTAAAATACAGTACCCGTTATAAAATATTATATATATAAAAAAAAAATTTTTTTAACGGTAAATACAATATTATAGTTTAAATTCTTTTGTAGCGCTTTCTATTATGTGGATCAGCTTTAACTGAATTTCAAATTTTCAAACTTAATGTTATGTATATTTCCATAAGTTGTGTATTTCCGTATTCGCAACTTGCCTAGTAATAATATCATTCTTATATTTTCAATTAATATTGCCTCTTTAATTTTCCTCTTTTTATGATTTCTTTTTCTTCCTTTAATATTTTTTTTTCATTATTATTAAATGTAAACTTATAATTACAAGTTTTTTCATGGTCAAAGAATACTGAAGCTGTATTAAATTGACTATTTACGTTATTTTTAATTCAGTTATATAATAATTGATGCCCCTTCAATCTTTTTCCACAGAACATCTCGATTCACTGATATATAATTTCTGACATCCACGTGAAATCTGATAAATTATATTACTTCTTTGCAATTTAGGAATTATATTCTTAGAATTATCAATCGATTAACATTCAGAGGAACACAAAATGAAATATTATACAAAGTAAAGTATATTTCATTTTGTGTTTCTCCAAATGTTAATCAATTGATTAATAATTCTAAGAGTATAATTCCTAAATTGCAAAGAAGTAATATAATTTATCAGATTTCATGTGAATGTCAAAAATTTTACATCGGTGCATCAAGATGTTCTGTGGAAAAGATTGAAGGAGCATCAATTATTATATAACCAAATTAAAAATAATGTAAATAGTCAATTTAATACAGCTTCAGTATTCTTTGACCATGAAAAAACTTGTAATTATAAGTTTACATTTAATAATAATGAAATAAAAATATTAATGGAAAAAAAGAAATCATATAAAGAGGAAAATTAAAGAGGCAATATTAATTGATAAATATAAGAATGGTGTTATTAATAGGCAAGTTGCAAATATGGCCATACACAGCTTATGGAAATATATGTAACATTAAGTTTGAAAATTTAAAATTCAGTTAAAGCTGATGAGGATTGCCATGTAATCGAAAGTGCTACAAAAGAATTTAAACTACAATATTGTATTTACCATTAAAATTTATTTATTTTATATATTAATGTAAGAAGCGACATGAACTCGAACTTTCCAGCTTATTATATCTAGCCAATCTATGTTACATGTCTGATACACATACATGTGAAAATGATCTCCAATATACATATTGCATGCTGAACAAGCATTCATCAGTTGATCCAAATTACCATCACTCACACATATGTACAATCAGTGTTCACTTTACATTAAAATAGCAACTCTTTAAACTTTAATGGACAAGCTTTAATTTTCTCCACTCTCTAACTTTTCAGTCATCCATTTCATTGAAAATCTGAAGATGAAATACTCAAAGCCCTTATTGATGTCAATATGATCTGGACCAACTAATGACTGCTGGTTTACTACAAAACACATACATTGGAGATCATTTATCTTTTGCACAAGTATGTGGTCATGTGGATAGATGTAGGGAGTTTAAAAGTTTGAGTTTAAGTTCTTTACATCTTGAAGTCATGGAATAAGAAATATTTTCTTTAGAATTATATATCTAACAATAGAATAAAATTAAGTGCTGCAATTATCCAAGCTGTTGAAGTGTTTCACAAAAAAATGTTTGCTACAACAAAAATTTATTTATAACATTAAAAAATCAATTTAATAAAAATATAATTTACAGGTGCAGTTTTCTTTAGTATATCTTAATCAGAAGGTAATCAGCCTGCAACATGTATTGTTCAATCATGTTACTAACTCATCGATGTTAACAGACATCAGAACCAAAAGATGACATAGATATGATCTCCATGTATTGATTAGTATAATTATTACAAGACTTACCCTTAAGACATTTTTGTTATTTTTTTTGTCTTCTAAAATTAGAATATCCATATTTATATAAACTTTTCCTAGGCAATTAATATAACTATTGAAGGATTTTTTTTTCCTATGAATGGTCTTAAGTTTAAATAGAGTTTGTAACAAAATAAAATATTTTTTTTTCATATAATTAATGTTAAAAACATTTTTATAAATAGCAAAAATAAGGAAAATATTTTAAAATCAACCAAATTATCTTGAGAAAAAAAATAACACCTTTGTTTCTTTATGAAATTGATATTTTTTGTTCACCATCACATAAGTCTCCAGTGATTTGAAAAGATTTAACAATTATAAAAATAAAAGACATTTTATATTTAATTATTAAAAATATCATTCAAAAAAGGCTTATCTTTAAAACAAAGTAATAGCTTTAGAAACAAAAAAAAATTTTTCCTCATTAATATAACTTTAAAATTCCACTAAATTGTGCTGTGAAAACTTGCACTTTAAAGCTGTGTCAATTTTGTGATTATATATGACATTGTGCAAACTAAATAATAGATTTGCAACTATTAAATTAATAGGGAGAAATTGCAGGCTAAGACCAATGCCATATTGCTCCATGTTATTACATACTATAAGATACATCATATAGTAGTACTTTATGCAGGCATTAATTTGTTCATAACTTATAAGTAGTGATTCTAAATTAGAATTGCTAAGGAACTTTTAATCTTTCATATGATTATTATGCTGTGAGTCTATTATGCTTTACTGCCCACAAGTCAGAGAAAGGTTTTGCTTCTCTTGCTATCATTAACACTATAAAGTTCATTTTGGAATCAATCTAATGGACAACCAAGAACTAACATGTCAAAGCTTTAGTTGTAAAAACTATCAAGAGATGGAAAGGTTTTTATAATAGCAACCTCAATCAAGTCTAAAGCTCTTATTTCTTGTCAGCAAATGGTAGTACCTCATTCTTTCCACACAAGAGTACTTTTATTTTCTTTTGTTGTTTCAATTTCAATAATAAAAACTTATACTTTCCATTATTTTTTTGACTTATTATTATTTCCTTGCATAATTAAGTTCAGATTCTGAATAATTTTAAAAGAAGCCTTTCCTAGACAAAAGAATCATGTTACAATAGTAATATAATTAGCTGAAGAAAAATGCACATATAAACTGCTATTGATTTATTTTTGTTATCATTTCAATAATAAAAATGTACATTGTCCATAATTGTTTTATTTATAGATTTCTTGAAAAAATATTGTTATTTTAAATGTAAAATATTATTAGATTCGGGTTTGTTACGATGATAGTTTGTGATTGGCTGAAACAAAAGATGTGTAAAAAAACCTTAACAGAATTACTTTTGTCATTTGATAAAACCTATAAATAATATTTTACATTTAAAATAGAATTCCATTAATATTGAGTAGTCTGAATAAAAATCTATTACAATTTATAAAGTAACTTTTGTTTTAATTTCAAATATTTATCAGTATTATGGATGAATGACCAATAACAATAAAGTGAACTTCTTAGCAATATAATTGTTAATACCCTTTACTAATTTTTTTCTGAATTTATACAGCAGAAAAAATAATTTTTGAAAATAATTTTTATTTGTCAACACATTTTTCTAAAAAATAATGCAATATTTCAGAAGGTAAATTTAATGAATAAAAATTTGAAGTTTAGCAAAATTATCACTAGGGAAGAAGAGTGAATGGAATAAATCTGTTAAAGTATTAGCCTTTTATCATTCACTGCCAGGAACCCTCAAGGTAATGCTATATGTCAAATTTTTCTCAGCTTTATATGATTTGGGATATCATTTCAACGGTCTATATGGTTACTTGTATTGAAATTTTAAGAACAGTTCCAATAGAATGATAAATAAACCTGTATTTTAGTTTATATTTTGTATCTAAATGTCAAATGTTATAAATAGATGAAAAATCTTTACAGGGCAAAGGTCAAATTCCAGAATTCAAAATATGGACCTTTTTGTACTTTATTCATAAAGTGTAAAAGGATTTTAAAAAGATTTTAAGAGTATTGTTGTTTATTTGAAAGATTTTTTTAATGAATACATTTTATTTTTATGATGACATCATGCTTTTAAAAGTATTTATACGTATATGAAAAAGCAAATAAATGCTCTCTTTATTTTATTAAATACATTTGTCACTTGTAATTTTTTTTCATTGTTTTATATAATTAATGTTTGTAACAGTTACACTAAAAACTAATTTATTTTTCCATAAATTCTATTCAAAATAAAAGTCACACATATAAATAAATTTTGTAAAGTTAGACTCCATTTAATTAATTTGCTTTTTACATAAATGATAAATATCATGCTTCTAGTTTAATTTTATAACCAATATATTTATAATATTGTGCTCATAGAAGAAAATATATCAGTGGTGTATATAATAGAATATGACTAACAATACTGAGATGGAAAAATATTTTACTTACCTGTGAATCCTTTAGTCTTCTGATTAAATACTGATTCATATGTTGATAACAGATTTTTTTCTCCATCTATTAAATATAAAAAAATTAATTAGTACCAAAATATTAACCATGGCTTATGTAATTTTAATTTATGAATGGATATTTTTATTGTATTTTATTCTATCAATTTAATATCATAATTTTTACTTTTGCTTTGGAAAAAAATGTTATTCATTAGCAAATTCTTCTATTCCACTACTTTTATGCCATCTAGTGTCAATTTTAGTTATCAATAGGTAGTAGTGTTTAATAAAGCCTTATTCAGAATTGTTCTATTCAAATACCACCAGACTAGATTCTAGCTTAAGAATTTCATGAGAGAGAAGCTTTTCAGTCTTTTTTGAACAGTACAGTTGGACCTTTTTGCATCTAATGTACATTTTCTTTATCAGCAATTTTATATTTGTTTTTATACTATCAAGTTAACAGCCTAAATTTAAAAACTTAATTGTTTGAGCACTGGATAAGAATTTCATAAATAATTATCTATCATTTATTGAATACCAAAGCTTACACTAGATGGCACCAAAGTATTGAGAGTTGACAAAGATTATGTTGTGGAAATGGGATGAAGCAGAATATGGAAAAACTTAGAATGGAAAATGGAAAATAAAGTAGCTAACAGATTTCTCTGGGCATAATTGCTGAAAGATTCTTGACTTCATTTAAGGAAAAGCTACAGTACATTGAATCACATCACATATCTGCTAATGAGTAGTAAAGTATAAGCAAAGATCGTGTGATGTTTTAACTTATCAAGCACATTTTCATTTTTTTCATGGCTTGTTTACTACAGAAATGGTATGGTAGTTCTGCAGATTTAAATTGATATTTTCATGTAGGGTTTTTTTTTAGAAAAATACAATTTCTATAGTCTATTTTCATTGGTGTATTAAGTCAAAAAAATTCTTAAGAAGTCAGCATATCCATGGCCAGTCAGCTAACTTCCAGAATTTTTTCTCTATTGTTAAATTGTAAGAAATCTCATCTTCAAGATGTTCATTTATTTTGATCTCATTTTAGAAAAAAAAATTGGAATAAAAAATTATGACTTTTTTGCATGTTTATTAAACTTTTTTGATTACCTTCACACATTAATTAAGTTATAAATTTTGAAAACAAAAATGGTACACATATATACTTCGATTTTATTCATTTGTGTTTTATTTTTTTAAAATAGAAGTTAATAAACTTGACCATAATAGATAACAGAGAAAATCATTGTGTGTGTAACATCATCACCTATGACAAATGACATGGTGTTAACATCTTTTTAAATATTGTAGTATTTACAAATTTTAAATATGAATTTGATAGATTTATCATAAATCCACATTCATTTTTTCAGCATTTCAAAAAAAACTAAAAAAAAAAATGTGTTTATTTTTTTGAGATTGTTTACTTTCATATCATAGTATGTTTTAGTCATTTGTTCTTATTTCTACTCATTTTTTCAATATTTTCAAAATTCAAAAATTATTTTTTAAAACATATTTCATATCTAAAATTATATTTAAAGAAAATAACTCCAATTTATTGAGTTTTAATACAAAATAAAGATTTTATGCAGAGATAGAACGTTGAGCATTTTTAAAAACTTGCACAAGATGTAACAATAGAAAGATTTTGATTCAAGAAAGTTAATAGTATTGAAAAAATATTGTGGAATATCTAGATTTGATCAATTGTTACAATGACATAATACATGCAAGAGAATCCATAAAGCATCTATTTTACTGACCCTATTATGGTTCAATGTCATCTAGCATTGTCTCTTAAATGAATATAATAAGATAATAATTTCAAAACGTCAAATAAATAATTATGACAATACAATCACTTTGACATAATAAAAATAAGATTAGCCTTAATATTAATAATGATTTACATTATCATTCTAGCAATGACATTTCTAAAGGATGGCTATCTTACTTCATTACCAATTTAACATCATAACTAATATTAATTTTAATCTTTGTTTCAGTAATTTATATGTAATAAATATATCTCTTACAGCATTCTAATTTTCAGTATTCAATACATCTTATTTCATAAAATCCAATATTTATTATTATTCTGTTTATAAATAATCATCATAACTTATTTAAAGCAGTGAATGATTTAATATAGCCATAGAATATCAAGCTATAAATCATAATGTCATTGGATCAATTCAACTTTAGATATTTCAATGGTAAAGTGTCAGACTCTAGAATATAACAAAGCTATTCAATTACTGGTATGCATTGCTCAGTGGAATAGTGTGCAGAGAGGCTAAACTATCAATCCATAAGTAGTGCCACTCAGTGCAATCTAGAGTCATCAATGGAAGCAAGAAAGTTTGTACATAAAATCCCCATCTAGTGCCTACTCATCCAATATGCCCAAACTAGTTTCTAGTTTTGCCTTTCATCAGTCATGAGCCTTAGTTCTGAATAGTGATCATGTAATGCTTAGTGGAGTAATAGTGTGTTAAGTTGTAGCTAAGATTCTCAGATCAATGACAGTTATGGTACTTTTAGAAGTTGAACTTCTTATGATCTATTGATCAATAAAGCCATTCAATTATTTTTATTTATTTATCATTCTTCAAATATTTTTGTGGAAACTAACGTTATAAATTGGGAATAATGCTCTTCTGGCAGTCGTGCTGCCAAATAAATCATTTCATAAAAAGAAGTTACTTTTTAAAAATAGTGTTACCCCTAAACTTTTACTTTAATATCGATTATCAGTTTCATTAATACCCATTTCTTAATCTCAAGTGATTATCACCATTTTGGAATTCCTGATAACTGAATTCAGGAGGAACACTGATTATGCATGTATTCAATCAAATAATCAGTTAAAACAACAAATGTATATCAAACATAAATCACTTTAATAAATAAAATATTCTTATCAAAATAAATATTTATTTTTGAAAATAACAACTAAATAAAATATTCACATGTATAATAATCCAGGACTGATTGCAATACAATGTCATTTAAATATATTGTTGTTGTTGTTATTATTATTATTATTATTATTATTATTATTATTATTAGTAGTAGTAGTAGTAGTAGTAGTAGTAGTAGTAGTAGTAGTAGTAGTAGTAGTAGTAGTAGTATTGTTATTATTGTTATTGTTGTTGTTATTATTATTATTATTAGCAGCTTTCAAAAAGGCATTTTATTGATTCTATAAAAGGTTATATCAAAAGTGTTGTATATAATTTTGGTATATACATTGATTTATTCTGTTACATAAGAATATCTTAGTCTTATAGTTCAATCTATGGCTTGTTGAGTTGTTTGAATTTTGTGACTTGAATGAGTCCTTAAAATAATTCATAATAATTGGTATATAAGTTGCTTTTTTAATGATCTCTTTGCAGTTTATAGCTTGTATGCATATAATTAAAAGTCTGAGAAGCTATTGAAAAAGTTTTTCTCTAGTAAGTCAGATCCTTAGTAGTGTTTTATAGCAAGTGGGGGTTTCTTATAATTTTCTCAATTCCTTATTTGTGTTAATTTGTTTTGAAAAGTGGCTGGATGCCACCTGGTATTATTTCCTATTATAAAAGTACACCTTGTACACCAAAATGCATAAAGTATAAAAGTGGCCACTCTAATGTTTGGTATTGATTTTGTTTTGTAAGCAGCAATTACATGTTCAATTGATGTGTTAGGTTGTCTGTATGTGTCAAAAATTATTTTCTTATGTATTCAAGTGCTGTACATTGGTATAGCATGTGTTGTAGGGTTTCTTCTGCTCAATGGCACAGTCCACAAAAAGGATCTATTCTGAAGTACATTTTCTTATGATGCAGAAAATAGTTTGTGGGCATGGCAATGAGATTTAATTTTAAAATAAAGTCAAAAAATGTTGGTTTCAGAGCCCACTTTTTATATTCTTTTAGTAATTATTTGTTGTTTATCCCTAACATTGGTGTTACATCATTAATGTTATTTATTTCATTTGTGAGATCATAGATATTCCAATATGTATATTTGTTTGTATATTGTTCAGGTATGTTTGCTGTGATTTTAAATTCATAAATAATTGTTGATATGTATGATTGAGGTGGGTGTGGATGATCATTTGGGATGATTTGCACAGGTTGTTTTAGTTTTGTGAATTGCTGTAAGGTGGTAATTATGAGATTCCTTTGTTTTTGGATGTGAAATATGTTGATATTGTATAAACCTAGTCCATTTTTATTGAGTGGCTGATTGAGCTTTGTTGTTGAAATTGCTACTGTCTTTTTAGACCATAGGAGTTTATTATAGATGTTTTTTATTTTTGATTTAAAAGCTTTTGAGAAGGATATAATCGGTATGTAATAAACTATTTTTGTTATGATGAGTTGGTTTAGAAGCTGTACTTTTGAATATATGGATAAGTATGCTTTTGATAAGGAGTTTACTATTTGTTTGGCCTCTTTCTTTAGTTGATTTTGTATGTGGCATCTCATTCCTGTAAGTCCCATATAAAAAGGAAAACCAAGAATAGTAGTTGGTTTTGATTGGTATGTGTTTGTGCATGGCTTTCCAGTAAAGAGTAACCATGCTGATGTTTTTGTGGGGTTGAATTTTAATTTATATTGCTTTGTATAGTCTTTGAGGATGTTTTGCAGCTGCATGAATTTTTTTTTGATGATATGAAAACAGTAACATCATCCATATATGCTAAGCATGGCATGTGTTCTGTAGTGCCTGATATCTGTATTCCAGTAAAAGTTATTTCTATATTTTTGAGAGAGTTAATATTAAGAATAGTAATGAGCTGAGAAGTGATTCTTGAGATATTGATTGTGTAGGAGTAAATGATGGGGAGTTTATTTCATTGATGGATATATGGATTTCATGATCTAGAAGTAAGTTTGCTATTAGGTATAGATGGGTTTTGGGTATATCATTGTTATTGAGCATTTTTAAAAGTATAGATATATCTACTAAGTCAAAGGCTGCCTCAATATCTGATTGTACAGCTATGAGGCTATATTTTTTGTTTTCTTATTGATGCTAGGATTGTTTTAAAAACAGAGCCACTTGTTGATGATTTTTTTTTGCAAATTGATATTTTGAAATAAGCATTGTTATGTGCAGCTGGATTTCTTGCTTTATGATATTTTCTATGATTTTAATTGGTAGTGGTCCCATGGATATTGGTTGTAAGTTACTTAGTGAGGAAGTAATGTGCTTTGTTTTGTTGAAAAGAATAATTGCAATTGGGTACACTCCTTCCATGTCCTGTATTTTTTGTGTTAGATGGTTTGCTAAGTAAGCATTTTGGCAGTATGTTGACTAATGTGTTTTAAGACAAAAGCTGGAATTTTGGGGCTACCTGGGTGGCATGCATTTGGTATATTGTCTAGTTTTTCTATGAAGACATTTGTTATAAATGGTGCTTTAGTTTCTGTTGGGCCAAATAAATCCAGTTTAATTGTTTGTAGTTGTCTTGTTTGAATTTTTAGCTTGAAATATTGGTATATGGGCAAAATTATGTTGTGACCCACAAATGCTCCTTGATTAGAGTGTATTTCCATTGGTACCTTGATAGTTTGTGGTCTTTCAAGTGCCCATCTAATGTATTCCATTGTCCAAATGTGTAGTTTTGTAAGACATAGTTTACTTTTTTTAATTTTCAAGTAGCTTTTAAGTGTTGCACATGCTTTATTGTATGCATGGGTGAGTTTGTATATGTATTTTTGTGTTTGCATTGATGGGTTAATCATGGTTAGTCATTTGTGAATTTCATCTGCTAGTGCCAGTAATTTTGATGGTGGTGGTTGCTTCATTACTATATGATTGATATTAAATGAAATACTTTTTATAAATGCTATATATTGTTGTATGAGATTGAGTTTCATTTTTTTTAAGTTTGTTTATCATGATGTAGGCTTCTGAAAAAATGAATTCGGGTGTGTTTACTGGCAATAGAACTTTAATTGTTCTTGTAAACAGAAGTGTTGATGTTTGGATATCATTGAAGTTAATTGTTATTGTTTATGCTGAGTGATCTGAGAAAGCTAAGGGTGTATGTTTTATTGTTACTAGATGGTGAAGCATTGGTGAGTAGAAACATAAATCAATTAATGAAGAGAATCAGCCATTATGAAAGGAGATTGCCTTTTCTGGTAGGTATCCTGGTATGGATATTTTATAAAGCCATCATTCTGTGAATTCCATGTATGTTGTGTTAAAATCGCCTATTAGTATTTATTATTTGATTTGCTATGTTTGCTACTATGGTGTTGATTTTGTTGTGTTGTATTGGCATGTAGATAAATATTATATTAATAATTATAATTTTATGCTGAAAAGTTGTAATAAGCATATTAGAATCAATATATATATATATATATATATATATTCTAATATATAAATATATATATATATATATATATATATATATTATTTTAAAGATAATAATAAAAAAACATTTTGTGGTGATTAGGATAGAAGTACCTGCTGAGGGATATGATGAATCTCTTGAGCAGGCAAAAAACCCTTCTTTGGTTAGATATTTAGCTGGTTTTATTTTTGAACCAGTGTAAATCTTTGTTTCCAGTAATCCAAGTATGTGTGGTTGGGTATTTCTGATCCATTGTTTAAGTTTAAAAATTTTGGTGGTTGAATTCAGGCTTCTTACTTTAATTGCTCCAATTTTTAATTTCATTATGTTTAAGTATTGTTTGTGGTTGTGTGTTAGTTATTTGGGTAGTTGTTTGTGATTGATCTTGAGCATCTTGATAATTTAATTCTAATTCCTCATCTGATGTGCCGTTTGTGTCATCTAGCTGTGAGTAACTAGAAATTGTAATATTGTTCTGTTTTGACTTTTTTGACCCTTTTGTTTTTTGGGGGGTGGTCTTCTTTTCTGCTCTTGGTTAGTTAGTGTACTTAGTGGTGGGTTTGTGCTGAGTTCTTTCATTATTTCTTTGAGATGTATTATTTCTGATTCCAAGTATTGTTAGGGCTATTTTTTCATCATTTATACACTTATTATTTGTTGTCACTTGTTTATCTGATATTTGATTTTTGCTTTTATTTTTTTTAATTGAGATGTCTAAAAGCATATTGGTGTTATGTAATTTTCATTAATAGCATTTTTATTAGTTATTTCAAGTTTATTTGTTGTTTTATCTGTTTGGTTTGATGTTTTTGGTTTTCTTCAAGCTGAATTTCATTTTTATTATTTTTGTTGGCTTGTTTTGCATTACAGTTGATTGCTAAGTGTCCTCGATCTTTGCATGTGAAGCAATGTTGTCTTAGTCTCGTTTATATAAAGAGTTAATATTCCATCTTGATCTACTATTTGAGTGGGATATGTTTTCTAGGTCAATGTTTTCATTTAATTTTATTTTAAAATTAAAACTATTTCTGCCAATCAGTATAGGCATTTCATTTAGAAAAATTTATTTTAAATATATTGCTTTGCCAAACGGTTGAATTATGTTATTAAAGTCTTGTATGTTGTACCTGGAGTACATGTTTTTGATAATTCCTGTGATATAATTTTATAAACTTGGATCTACTATTAATAGGGCATAGTTTTGTAGTGTTTTAACCAGAGTTTGATATCTTGTTTTTTTTTTTGGTGTTCATCATAAAATTCTATTAGCAATGTATCGATTGCTAGGATGTTCTCTAATATTTGCAATACTATCCCACAGATATTTTTTTGTTAACTCATCATGTAATAATTCTCTCAGAAATTTATAAAGTGTTAAGTTTTTGTCTGTGACTGCTAGAACTATTGATTTTATTAAAAAGAATTTTTTGAATGTATTAAAAAGTTTTTTAGGAATAGTGTTATTAAAGCTTCTGTTTATTAGCTGTAATTCTTCTTTCTTCCATAGGTTTGCAGGGGATGTTTGTATTATTGCTGTTTACTAAATTTAGATCATCAATATCTCCTAAGTTTACTTTTCTAAAGTGGCTAGTTTGTGTTTTTTTTTTGTAATGTGCTGTTTATTGTTTAATTTTGCTGTGTTAGCATAGGTTAATTTAATATTGTTGGATTTGCTATTTATTTTTCCACTGTTTGACTCAATATTTTCTTCTAAAGACGCCATGGTATTTTATTTTGTGTAAAAGTTATATTTCTATCAGAAATATAATTTAACTTACTTTTTCGGCATGAAAAAATTTTCAGTTGTTTGGAAATGGAATCCTTTTTTATTTAAGTGCTTTTAATATGAAAAATATCACTTTGTAGGCTAATAACTTTTAATCTTAATTGAGAGCTGTAGTCAGCATGTTATTTTCGGAATTGGGGCAGGACTGCATATTATTATTATTATTATTATTATTATTATTATTATTATTATTATTATTATTATTATTATTATTATTATTATTATTATTATTATTATTATTATTATTATTATTATTATTATTATTATTATTATTATTATTATTATTATTATTATTATTATTATTATTATTATTATTATTATTTTTTTTTTTATTTTATTTTATTTTATTTTATTTTATTTTATTTTTTATTTTATTATTATTATTTTATTTTATTATTTTTATTTTATTTTTTTTTTTTTTTTATTAGAAATGTTTAAATCGTGTGTTTTAATTAAAATGAATCGGTTGTCGCTTTTGAAGTTTTCCAGTGATTGTCTTTTATCCTCATGGTGAAACTTTGCAATTTGTTTTTCATGAATATCGAGGTTAGTCTTTTGTGTGTTGTTTTTAAATGGTTTCTCCGCTTTATGTGTGTCTTTTACTGATCTTGGTTTCGTTGAAGACGCTTTTTGTTCTGGTGGCTATTCAATATTCTTTCTCCTCGTGCGTCTTCCATTCGGGGGTGTTTAGTTTTGTGAAAGAAACTTAATTTCTATCCAATCCTTTTTGCCTCGCGAATGTGTTTTATCTTTGATTTCCTTGTTTTGTCTTGACTATATTGCTTTTACGTCGTACAAGTCTTTTGGTTTTATAGCTGAACTTGTGTGTTTTGTCTGATTTCTACTACTTCAGTAATTCTTATGAAAGTTTGAATATAGATTTTATAATAATCTACTGGTCCTCAGTACGGTTTTGATTTGTTTATAGTTTGGTTTTACTCGTTTTTTTCCCTCCGTTTTGAATCATGTCAATCCTTTTGGATCTATATTTGTCGATTAAAGAATCAAAGTTTGATCGTCTGTACTAAATATTTTATTTCGGATCTTTTGCAACTATATTGAAGTTGCAAATTGTAGACAACTGTAAATACAGTTTATATGTTATAAGTTGTCCATAATAAACTAAATGTTTTATCTGATCGGTTGGGATTATGTTTTTGCTCTGCATGTGTTGTTCAGCTTTTTAAAATTTCAAGATATTTGTAAATCTTTAATTACAAAATCTATGGTTAGTTTTAAATTGACTAGCAAAAACCGCAAACCCAATCTGGATAACGAATGATTTGATTGAAAAAATTAATCAAAGAAATCATTTAAAATGTTTGGGTGGAGATTTGATGAGTCTGAAGAAATTAAATACTGAGATCAAATTGTATTGAAATAAAATTTCAATATTATCAAATATTTATATAAAAATATTTCTTTAAAAAATTGATAATTCTCTGAAAACCTTTATCAAATCAATTTAAATTTATAAAATGTTAATAAATAAAAATTTTTTTTCGTTTATCATAGTCCTTTGTCTTGTTTCTTTTTTTCTTTGTGTACTTATTGTTTGGTTTTCTGTAAATTGTCTCTTAAAGTTTCATTAGGTCTAGATAGGTTAAATTCTAAATAACCTTTCTCTGTTTTTATTTGTTTATCTTTCCTTAAATGTTTTGTTTCCTACTTTTTATTTTTTTTTTAAAGTCCTTTGGATTCTATTATATCTATTCAATTGTAGGTGTGGTTAAGGTTCTTTTATCTAAAATATTTTTATCTGACACAATATGTTTATTTCTGTGTACTTTGGCCTTTCTATAGTCTTAAAAATTTGACCTTTCTAGATGGTTTTAAAACTGTTGCTATTTATTTAGTTTCTAACTTGCTCTGTCCATTCTTAGTGTTTATTTCTATGTTTTTTGGGTGGTTTATTTCATGGTTTGTGATTGACTTAAAGGATAAAAACACACAATATTTCTGTTTGTGCTCTTTTATATTACTGGTGTACTACAGGTTCATTTTGGGTCTCTTTTATTTATATTTATATAAATGTTTATTTTCTTTCCTTTAGATCTAAGTTTATGGTTTTGGTGTATTGTTTTATCTTATTCGTTTTATATTTTGTTGAAAATAATAATGTTGATTTAATCCTAATTAGTAAATGGTTACTAATAATTTCAATTATGTAAAAAAAGCTATTATTTTTCTTATTCAAATATTCATTCCAAATTCTATTTGTAATAAGTATTTTTGACATTGTAATAGCACTTTACCTTGTTTTTTTTTTATTTTTATCTAGGTGTTTTTATTGCTCCAGACTATCTTGGTGACCATATTGCTTTTTTGTTTCGTTTACGTAAATTAAATTATATGTTTTTCTACTTATCTAATTTTTTTCCTCATCTTTATTCTATATTTTCTTCTTATCAAACTTATTATGTTATAATATATCAGTTTCAACTTTCTACTTTTGATTATGTTGTTGTTTTAAAGAATTATACATGTATCTTTTTTGTAGTCATGTACACATCTGTTAAAGATATTTATGCCCTTTTAATATACTAGTGTTTTCCTTTGTATAAATTAGTGTTCTTGATGTTTATTGTAGGAACTTCTTTGGATACTAAATATTCTGTTGTAAATATCGTTTATCTACTAAATATCAGCTACTTTACTAATTTTTTAAAACATCAGTAGGAAGTTTAGTTATATGGTCTAAATTATTTAATATGTTTATAAGAGATTGTTCTGTGAATTTAATGAGCCTAGTTATTTGATTTTTAAAGTTTTGGCTGGTTATATTTGTAGCATTAGTTTTATTTTGTTTGTTTTATTTTATTTTTGTTTATATGTATGTTATGTTGTAATTATTTACTACTGTTATTGATTTAAATGTAGTATCTGTATAATTTTAATATTAATGTTATATTTATACTTTTTTTTGTATTTTATTAGTGTTTTTAGTAAATATGTTTATCTACTAAATATCGCTAGCTTTACCTAATTTTCTTAAAAATCCTGTAGGAGAATTTAGTTATAATGGTCTAAATTATTTAATATGTATTTATAAGAGATTGTTCTGTGAATTTAATGAACTATCTTATTTGATTTTTAAAAGCATTTATGGCTGTAATATTTGAAAGATTAGTTTTATTTTATTTTATTTTTTGTTTATATTGTATGTTATGTTGTAATTATTTACTACTGTGACTAATTGAAATGAATATCTGTGTGATTTTAATATTTTATGTTATATTTATAGTTTTTTTTTTGTATTTTATTAGTGTTTTTAGTTGTTACATTTAAATTCCTCACACAAGATTTTTCTTGTATGGAATTTATCTCACTGTATTATACATTTATTGTTTGCTTTATAATGAAAAATAAATAAATAAAATAAATAAAAAATTATTATTATTATTATTGTTATTGTTGTTGCTGTTGCTGCTGCAGCTGCGGCTGCTATTGCTGCAGCTGCGGCTGCTACTGCTACTGCTACTACTGCTGCTACTACTACTACTACTACTACTACTACTATTACTACTACTACTACTACTACTACTACTACAACAACAACAACAACTACAACTTCAACTTCTATCAAGGGAGTAAGCTATAAAAAAACAACTTAATCTCTATTAATTTACAGTTTTAAAAATTAGGAGTAACAGTTATAATCAATTTTATTTATTTTAAAATTCGTAAAGAAAGTGTACTCATTTGTTATTATAAGATTGTGTAGTACAGAGATGTGTGGCTAAAAGCTAAGTAATTCCTTACTGACCAATTTATTTAAGACAAATTAACATTGCATTAAACATGAATAACCCATTACTAAACTTTAGTTTATGTGGAAAATCTCAGAATGATGATTTTTTCATTGGGCACATAAGTCTGTCTATCGTAATTAATGATTTTTATTTGTTATAGAGAATAATAAGTTGGACAAAAAAAAAGAAAAAGTTTGCCAAAAATGAAAAATAAAAAAATATATAAAATATTTTTATTCGGAAAGCTTATTTAAAATAGGATAATGATGTTTAAAAAAACTTTTAACGTGACAAAAAGAATTAATTTTGAAAATATTTCATTATGAAGAAATATTTAGTAATCCATTTTTTTAAAAAACTATTATGCTAATTTAAAATAGGTATTAATCTATTTTAAAACTATTATTAATTAACGTATGCTGGTCATACAAAAGTTATGAAATTATTTATGGAGGTTTTATTACGTCGTAAATACCGAGGAACACTAAACCTTATTGGTGGATCAGAGAACATAAACATCAGGAAATTTGGATAAAAGTTGAAAAACATTGAAAATATTTTATTGCATAATATCAAAAGTACTTTTAATACTGTATTTATGGAGTAATGGACTTTACAAATTATTTAAAAACTTTTAGAGGTAAAGCCATGGTTATTTAAATTAATCCGGATATTGTGAAGTCAACTTACCATACTTTGATTTTGGAACATTATCATTCATTTTGTCTTCAACATAAAACCATCAGAGCATGCATGGTTTTTGCACCAGAAGGGTGATCAACAGTGTTGTGAAATGCAATCCATAGGAGGAAAAAAAAACATTTTTTCTTAAACTTTAATCGATGGACTTTGTAAATATGATTTTAAATTATTTCTTTTACTAAAAAAAATAATATTAATGCTTATTCACAGAATAGAAATAGGGAAGGAACATAAAACATTAAACTATTTACTAACCTAGTGATTAGATTCTTATTAAAAATCTTTAATAATTTTAAAAAAAACTTAATACTATTTTTAAAGTATGATAATGTGGAATAAATGATAATATGCAATGTTTTATTTAATTCATGATCCAGAAACATCAATTAAGTAATCACCAGTGGAGACATATTATTTATGGTAACAATTGTAAGAATATTGATAATTTTATAATGTATTTTATTATTTTTAGTGTGGATGTATAAGAATGTATATGAAAAACATGATGCATACACACAGCTTATAATTTATTTATTCATTTTAAAAATATGCATATTTTATTTATATTATAAGTATATTTTAATATAAGGGAAACATAAGTATATGATTCTATTATAACTGAACTTAGTGTTTACTTTAAGTGAGTAAGGTATTAAGGTGGTATATTGATACTGATTGTTTATAGTTTGGGGTTTAAGAGTTATCAAAGAATGAAGTAATCTTTTCTTATTGAGCAGTTAGATTATTATTTATACGTGAATTTATTTATTATTATAGAAATGTGGGAAGGAATTTAGTGATGTAGAGTGATAGATCTCTAATAATAGTAGCTTGGTATTAGGTTAAATGAAACCAAGATAGTATTTTATGTAGAATTTATTTATATGGAAATAAGGGTAGTCAATAATAATGATTATGCAAGTATAGATAACTTAGTCTTATAGCTTGTATATTTTTCCATGGCAGTGTTTTCTGTGTGTTGAAGTTGAATGTTCCATAGAGCTGAATAAATATCCTGGACATTATATTTAGTAGTAGAAGTTATTAGACAAAGAAGTCATACTTCATTTATTATACACTGTTACCATGATGATTATTTGATAGAGGTACTATTGAATTAAAACTCTAGTTTATTCCATACACCTACCTGTTTATTTACTATCAAAATTTCTCAGATTACATGGTGAAGGACAGTATTTAAAATATGAAATGATGAATAAGTTTAAAGTGCGGAATTGTTATTGAAGAAGATAAGATAGGTTATATTATTTAGAGTAAAGATAGAAATAAATGCAAAGATTACAAGAATATGGTTTGTCAGTAAAAAAATCATAAAACTTTTCATATTTGAAATTGATTATTTTTTTGTACGAATGAATAAATGATAATTAAAGTGGATTTATAAAGATGTTGTTTAATTATTACGTTTTAAAAAAAGACTTAATTATGATGTATATTTTTACAAGTAAAGGGATAAAACTAAATCGTGTTTTAAAGAATATAAGTAATCATAAGTTTTGTAAGGGTTATTCTATAATAACAATACATCAGTACGTACATTCTATTTGACATTAAAATTAATAATTAGTAAGCAGTCTAGTTTAATTGCTATGCTATTAATTAAAGTTATTCACATCATTAATAAGTTAGGAATGACTATATGGAATAGTAAGATTATTTCTGAAAAGAACTAAATAACAATAATAAATGGATATTGAACTAATTAATTTATCTTATATTTTTAAAACTTACTGACTTAATGAAACTTAATGGAGATATAATAGAGATACTATGATAATATTTTTAATAATAGATATTTTTTATAAAACAATGTTCTGTAATCCATTTTTTATTTTATTTAATCTATTTTTTTAAAGTACATAAATGGGAGTAAACAAAGTTCATCAATGTTGTAAATAATGTACATAATTTATTGAAAGTTTGTTAATAAAATTTGTTAAACTTGTTTTTATAAAACTTGGTGTTGACTCAATTTTTCCACATCACAATTACATAATCACAGATAATTTGAATTAAGATATAATATTTGCACAACATAAATAAAATTATTATTTAAGAGTTATATTTTCTTGATATGATTTTTCTTTAAGAAACTTTATTTATCACATTATTATTATTATGGTCATATAATAACTATAAGATATTTACACAGAATTATATTACTAATGATTGCCACATATTCTCAGATTATAAGATTATACCACATATTTATTTAAGATGCCATATGGATAATAAAGGATTACATTATATTATTATTTATTATTATACATGATTAGTATTACAATGAGAAAAGAGATGAGATTAAAGTATATATTGAAGATAATTATTATTATTATTACTTAATTATTATTAGTATTAGTCAGATGTAGTTAGAAAAGATATTAAATCCCTTCTCATGCTTGATTACAAAGATTATAATTGCCTAGAATTATTTTACAAGAACCTGAGATTATTTGGGATAGATTATTTAGATAAAGAGATGAGGATTATTTTATTGAGATAATTTTAATTAATTAAGTAATTATTGAAGATGTAGGAATGCTAGAGATTTATTGTTTGAGATAATAGGAGGATAGTATTCTTATGCCATTGAGATAATATCCTGTGGGATATTGGCTCAATGTATTCATCTTGCCACTTGTAAACTCACTTTATAGTATCATAATTTTTATTAGATATTTATTTATTTAATTTATAAAACAGAACTATATTATTATTTATTAGTTAGAGCTAATTTAATAATCTACAATATTGGAGAATATATTTATTATTGATTAGATACATTTTAGATGAACATGATTATTTATCTGAGGTAGATCAATTTATTATTATTACATATTTTCTGAAAGTGAGGGTACTATATATATATATATATATATATATATATATATATATATATATATATATATATATATATATATATATATATATATATATATATATATATATATATATATAAATTATACTTACTGTATATCTGATAAACATATAAATCTCTCTCAATATCACCTTCATTTGAGAATTTGACCAATCCCTAAAAATATTTTTTTAAGTCTTAAAATAGTTAGAGATATAACAACAACTTAATAAGTTAATAAACTAAATAAACTTAATATAAAAAACATGAATTGAAAATTAAAAATATGTTTCCATATTTGTAAAAAAATGAAAGATGAAAACATCTTGAAACACTAACAACAATGCCAAAGAGACAACAGCAATAAATCCCTAAAGAAAAGAATTATCACATTTTTAATTTATAAAAGTTTCCATTGGCAATTTTTTTTATTTTGATGTTAGCAACTCGTTATTCTAGATTTATATATAAAGGTTATCCATGAACTAAGTATATATATGAAAACATTGAAAAATAGCAAATTTTTTCTTTGTAATAATATTCTAGATTAAATTTCAGCTGTGATGTAACCAGGCAATAACCAGACTGCAACCATGCTATGTAATATTAATAGTTATAATATTTGTGTGATCCAGTTATGCTTAAAATACATTTTAAACACTATTGATATTACTAGATGGTGTGGTTTCAGCTTGTATTATCAGTTTTGATTGGTTATTATTCGATTACATCACAATTGAAATTTCATCTAGATATTCATAGAAAAAAAATTCATTGCATTATAATATTTGCCTTCTATATGTTCATGAAATTATTTATGTATATATTGTAGCATAATATTTTGGTACGGATATTATGTTCTATAGGATATAAATTGCTGAAAAAAATTTTTGATTATATATTTCATAATAGATAGGAAGATCAAGTAATAGATGTAAAACCAAGGATCAACTTCCATAAGGTCAATGTGCAAAGGATAATCGTTTTTAAACAGGCAAAACTCTTCATACAGTAGCGTCACTTAGTGCAAGCCAGAGTAATCAATGGATGCCAGAAGGCTTGTGCATAAAATCCCTATCTAGTGCCTCCTCATCCAATATCCCCAGACTAGTATATTTTCAAATATTAAATGTTGCATTTTTATAACAATTTAAAAATTTAAAAACAATTAGTGAATTGTTTTAGTGGTGGCTATAAATTCAGATGTATGTTGAATATGTGTTTGTTAATAAACAATGAGATTGTAAGTAGTCAAACTTTGCTAAATTGTACTATTTACAACAAATTCAAAATGAATAGATTATCGATTAAATCAACGGAAATGCTGGTAATTAGAAATATATAAAATTTTTGTTACATTTGCCTAAATTGGCAAGCGCTTGTAAATAATATTCACAAAATTAAAAAAAATGTGCTAGAAAAATTAACAAAACACTTAGTGAAATTTTAGATAATTAAAAGTTTAGATTTAATAAATATTTCTAAAATAACAGAATATAAAACCTTATGAAATTATTGATGTCAAAATATTAATAAAATATAATTGATGTGGTAAAGTTTATTGACAAATATTTATTACTCTAATAAGATTTGTTAATAAATAAATAAATAAATGCGTTTTCCTTTATTTGTTTGTAAGAAATTGATGTTAAACATGTTTTTTTATTATTATTCTATTGTTTTATATTTCAAAAATGAATACACCTTAACGCCAATTGGGAAAATAACTATAGGATCTGACTTTATTATTTATAATATTATGGAGACGCCCCGGAAATCAACTACAAGAAGAGATGCATTATAGAAATGTTGATGTCATAGAAGGAAACTTATAAATATTAGTAAATTAAGATGAAAAATTAATTTATTAGACTTATGTGGAGTTGGGTTGGATATATTGCTAGGAGAGATGATAATAGATGGACAATTAAAATCTTAAACTAGATTCCAAAATATTGTAAAAGACTCAGAAAGAGTCCATGTGTAAGATGGATGGGTGAAATAAGAAAGTGTGCAAGGGTGATGTGAAGAAGAGAAGCTAAAGATCAGAGAAGATTGATTGAACTTGAAGAGACCTTCATCTTGCAGTGGATTGATAATGATTGATGATGATTTCAGCCTAGTTTACAAAAATATATTCATCATTTTTAATTAGAAAATAAGATCTATAATTAACTGTTTAACACAAGATCATTATGGATATAGGTACTAAGACATATATATATTTTAGAAATTGTTCTTTTAATAAAAGTTATTTGATAATTATATATAAAATATGCAAAAAAAAAAAAACAATACTTAACAGAAACTCCTTGGAAACTAAGATGTTTAAAAGATATGAGATTTATTTTAGGATCATTTTCAAAACTACATGAACTGTTGTCATTAATAGTTGTGGAATCATTGAAAGATAAAGCCAGTGCCCATACAGAATCATATCCCAGGGCAGATAAATATCTTGAATCAGGCAAACTATAAAATTCTGGATGTTGTTGGAGTATTTTCTCAAAATTCTGTGAAGTAAAATAAATAAATTGCATGCATATTTAATACACTATATTCATTGTCTATTAGAAATTTATTGTAAAAAGACATATAAAATTACATTTTTAGAGATCTTATTTTTTTCCAAATAAAGAGATTCTAAATAAAGTTTAATAATAAATCTAAGAAAATTTAGTAAAAAGTAAGTCTTTTAAAGCCTAAATTTTACATATGAGTAGAACAATGTTTTAATTTTCAACAGAGGCATATTTACAAGAGAGAAAATGTGACTCAAAGACAAAGTATCTAGCATATTCTTTAAGCATTTCATTGTTAATTTGGGATAGTATGTGGAGTGGCATTGCCTATTCCATTTTTTTATCCCATGGACTGATGTTATTTTAATAATAATTAATCATTCTATCACACTTTTAGTGACTTAACAGTTTATTTTTGTGTTTGTCAATTATTTGTAAGCTTGCATTACACTGAATCATACTTCTGTCATTTCAACTTAAATTCATCTTCTTGTAAATATTTTCAGCATTCATTTGCTCCTTGTGTATTCATTTGATAATAAAAACTGATATATATATATATATAGAGAGAGAGAGAGAGATAGAGAGAGAGAGAGAATTAAATGTTTATATGGATATTATTATATAGAAATGAGGAGATAATATCCGTTAAATAGAAAAACACTTAACTTTTGATGTTACTGAGAAACTATCAATTATTACTCTTTAAACAAATTCTGAGGCAAAGCAAGTTTTTCTCATAAACCTCTAATAGCTCTTTTGTTGGGAGTCTCATGGTAAAAAGGATCCTTTTTTACTTTTAAACCCAAATTCTTATATGGATTTAAATTCAGGAAGTTATTTATTATAGGTTTGAGAATGTGAAAGACTAACATCTTTATTGTCATGCAGAAAATAATATTTTAACTTCTCCAGAGAGTTATATATGTTGTATTAAATGTTTATATGGATTTTATTATATAGAAATGAGATAATATCCCTTAAATAGAGAAAGACTTCACTTTTGATGTTACTAAAAAACTATCAATTGCTGCCAATTGAACAATACCTGAGGCAAAGCAAGTTTTTCTCATAAACCATCCTTTTTTATTTTAAACCCAAGTTTTTATATAATAATAAAATCCATATTAATATTTAATTCAACATATATAAGTCTCTGGAGAAATTAATAATAATATTTGCAGAATGTCAAATTAAATATTATTCTTTCACATTCTCACTTCTATAACAATAACACTCTGAATTTAAATCCACATAAGAACTTGTGTTTAAATGTAAAAGAGGACCTCTTCTGCTTTGAGACCATCAACAAAAGAGCTATTACAGGTTTATGAGAAAAACTTGCTTTGTCTCAGGAGTTGTTTAAGTAGCCATAATTGATAAATGTTTAAAGACATCAAAAATTAAGTGTTTCTCTATTTAATGTATATTATCTCCTCATATATATATATATATATATATATATATATATATATATATATATATATATATATATATATATATATATATAGAAGCAGATGATTTGATGCTCAGATCCTGCTTCACAGCCCACTTACAGTCTTCTACCACTAAACCATGTTTAAACCCATCCTTATGCACGTATACATGTTCACTAACATATATTTTTTTTCCTTTGCTTAAACATTTAAATATAACTGATGTAGATATTTGTATATCTTAACTTAAAATAATTGAATAAATAAATATTTAATATTTTAATGTGTATGCATGCATAATGGATAAATATATATGTTTCAGTGTGGGGAAACTGATAACAAATTGTATTAAGAATTATATATATTATGTATTTAAAAGTCATATATGAAACTTTATATATATATATTTAATTTAGCAGTCAGAAAATGATGCAATTCTTTTAAAAAGTTTCTCGAAAACAATTACCCAGAAAAGCCCATTAGTTAAAAGTAAACGACATACAATTTTGTAATAATAAAATAAATCCATTAGTGGAAATTTTATTCATGCCAACTTGTTTTAAAATCAAAAGACTTATTTTAAAAGAATCGTTCGAGAAACTTGTAACAGAATTGCATTGTTTCAAAAGTCTTACAAGACAAAAGAAATCCGGTCAGCAGATTTTTTGCTTGGCTAAAGTGCACAAATTGCCTCAGGTCCAGCAATTAGTTGCTATGCTACATCATCAAAATAGGAGTATAAATACTGCTGGATATGAATCCAAAAGAGGAGGAGAATGCTAAATTAACAATAGTCAACAAAATCCGTGCTAATTTTAATCTTCATCCAATGTGCCATGAGTAGAAGAAACTTCACCTTTTCCCTCTGTTCCAACATGCTTGTTCCCATAAGAAAAGCTCTGGATCCCATGCCTATAAACTTTCAAATGCCTAATAATTAATCTTCAAAAAAATTCTACCTGTCAAGCCTTGTTCCAAAACTAGATCTAATGCATTAATGCCGATGAACACTCCAAATATCAAGGACTGCTACTATTTTACAAAAAGGTAAAGAACTTTAGCAGCTCTGATTATATTAAATTCAGCCTTCTCTATAATAACAAATAATCCTGTCACTCTCTTATATTATTGTATGTAAAATATTTATATCTTCTGTAATTTTATTTCATTATAACTCTATATCACTTAAATCTATTACTATCATTGAGCCTCTATTTAATATGTTTTTCCTTTTTTATTATTTCCATGCGGCAATTATATTTTATTATATTGTGTATATTTGTATTTTTAAAATGCCAGTAATATTTCCAAACTCACTAGCATATAATTCCTTCCTAGTTTTCCTACCTATTACTTACAGGGTAATTAAGAACTCATTTTAATTAGAATAAGTCTTATTCGACTTATGCAAATGCTCACAAGCATGGAAAACAAAATAATTATCTTATAAATTGTTGTAGGAAAACAGATCAACATCTGTTTTTCTAAAAATGTTTTTATCGTTTAAATGTGCTAATCCCAACCGTAAATATATCTTATATATATATAAAATTTAATTATTATCCCAGTTATTTTCACCACCCCATTTGTTTCTATATAAACATCTTTATTTCTAATAATAGCATTATTTTAACCGAAATTTGTATTTATTAAATGGTGTGGGAAGTTATTAATAATTTAAAGTAAAGGGAAGGAGGAATCTTTACGTCTTACATTTATGTAATTTAATTAATTTAAATCATCCATGCCTGTTTAGTGATTAGATCATACCATTACACAGGGTATTCTATAATTTATGGGTATTAAATAATTAAGATAGTCTTTAAAGCTATATATTTCACTAGCCAAAGCATTGCGTGCATATAGGTAACTTCATCCTATATTATATATATTCGTGCTTCTCTTTTCTATGGAGGTATCGCAATGTCGAACCCCATCATTGTTCTCAATGTGTGCTTATGTGGGGATCATTCTGGAGAAACCAGCCCAATAATGCATAGCCGACTGCTCTTCATTTCTAAACTGATCCTGCCAACATTTGCAGAGTTATATCGGTATATTTTCAAAATGAATTCCATGAAGCACACATTTGGTTCTGTGAATGGATCACATCAAATACACCGCCATGCATGTACCACCCTTTTTGTTATATTTCTAGTAAACCCATGAACATCCATAAGCCATAATGTTGCGATTTTTGCTAAACAGATATCTATGTCCATTATTTAAAATGCACATCATTGTGATGACCTTATTATTATTAATTAGCTATCCCACACATGTCTGCCACTTTATAAACTAAATTAATAACTATATTTTTGTACAAATATAATGTTCGTTATCAAAATATTATTATATTTCAAATCGGTTAAATGCTATTTTGTTCATCCTGGGGTGTAGTGGCATTTTTAATATTATCTTTCCTAATAGTGCAAATATGATATTCATCATTATAGTACATATTATTGGCATAGCCGCAATTATCAATACAATCGTCTATTAAATGTAATTCTTGATGTATCAATCAAACATATTATTTCTCTATGACCCACTTATGTAATCTTAATGAGGCCAATGATCAATCAATGATGACATGCATTTGCATGTGTTTTATTAAAATAATAAATCTTAAATATATATATATATTATAACATTTTCGAATCATTGTATTTTCTTTTATTTAAGTTAATATTTTATTAATAAGTTATGCTTCTACTGACTAGATAATCTCTGCTAATATATAATAATATGATAGATTACAACCTTTTATTACTTCTAAATTGTTTCATGCTAAATATTCCATCAATAAACTTAAATTAGAGTCTTGTTGTGTCTCCGATGAGCGATGCCGGTGGTGAGAAATGAAATTAGATCGATATCATCGGGATTGTTGCTCATAAGTTGGTAGATCTGGGGAATAGGAAAATAGGGCAGAATTCATGAGTGTCCCTGACTTATGTATCTTGTGCATGATTGGATTCAAGGTAGTTTTGCCTAGATGCTAGATCTTGTTATGTGAACATACAAAACCGACCGGTACAATTTATATATATATATATATATATATTGATTGATTGTTAATTTAAAAACCATTCTGAAGATAAGAGTATGGTACAGACAAATTAATGCAAATTAGCTATTACACTGCTGATTGATAGTTTTTATTGCCATGGCCGGCACTATTGCAATGCTTTTGAAAGCATTCATTCTTTGGTTTTAGGTGAAAATAGAACATATACCAGCATTTGCTTATAATAACATGGCTGAAACATTTCTAGCATTAAGGGAAATAAAGGTTTTTTAATATTTATTTTTATCATTAATTGTAATTAAGTGCACTTTTGATGTAGCACTCATGGATATGCTGGATATGCTGTAGTATTTATGAAAGAAATGCCAATTATTTAAATTAGATATTTAAATATTTTATTTACTGGACATTTGGGTACTATTTTCTTTTTTTGTTAATGACTGGGTTGTTGTTAGTGATGAACCACATCTCTTTTACACTTCTTTTACTAATGTCTCATTCTGTGCAAACAATGTAACATTCCTTTGAGTCAAAGGTGAGGTCAGTTAATTCTTTTGTGCATGTATGTAGATATGTATAATGAAGTGATAATTTTATGTTTATATTATAAAGATGTGTGCACTTTCAATGATAAGCATCTTAATCAAATCTTTTTTAATGAAAAACATGCATAGTTTTATGATATAACAATAAAAACTTCTTGGTTATAAATATATACATATGTATGTCAAAGAATTACATATGAAAGCAAAAAAAAAATTAATATTACATTTGTTTATATATTTGTGATTATTTTGATAAAATATTTGTGAAATATTTATTTTTTGCCAGAATATATTTTGTTTTAGATGTTCCCACACAATCACTGTAGCAACTTTTTTTAAATAGATGTAAGTAAAATTTTTAATCAGCGCATAATTTTATCATTTTATGTCTTAACTATAATTCATTAAGATTCTAGAAAAGTAAAACAAATTATATCTTATTCATAAAGCATTTTTATTAACAATCACACAATAAAAAAAGCTATTGCTCTGATTACAAATACATGTTTATTATTTTTATATATATTTGCAAAGTTGAATTAGAATGATTTTCATTTGTAAATTTATATTTTTAAAAAATATTTTTAAAATTTATAAAAATGTGATAAATAATAAAGTTAATTATTTTTTTTAAAAAAAAGAAAGTGTAATTGAAACTGTCACTTAAACTGTAAAAAAAAGTATAAAGAAAATTGATTTACATATTAGATTTTGTTTTTATACATATTATTTTGTTTTTATACATAGATAGTATCACTAATGAAGGAAAAAGCAAAATTTTAATTTAATCAGAATTGCTATGTTTTAATTATGACTCTAAATATTATATTTTTCAAGAAGCAAGATAAGTCTTCATTTCACTTGAAGGTTTCTTTTCATTTCAAATATATTTTTTTATTTCAATATATATATATATATATATATATATATATATATATATATATATATATATATATTATATATATATATATGTTTATATATATATATATATATATATATATATATATATATATATATAAACATTATGTTACAAATAAAACATAATACAGGGCAAACTGGTGTAAATTAGACACTTAGATGCAAATTTGTTTTATTTCTCATTATAAATTCAACACATAATAAATTTTAAAATTATTTTGTTTTTAAATATTTGACTAATTTTTACAATATTATTGTAAAAAATTATTTTTTTTCAAATTAAATTTAAAATGAACTTAATACAAATAAAAATTAAAGCCAACATCTTAAGGCTCTCCTTAGTTATATTTAATCTTCTTTGAAGCATTTAATCTATCATGTTACCATTGCATTAAATTGCTGAGAAAAGCAATAATAATGGTAATGTTTTAATTCCTTGGGATATATTGTGATATTCACTCATTAGAAATAGCAATTTAAATTTTTGGTACAACAATTTTTGTTCATTAGTTTGTGAAAAAACCATTGTCTTAAATTTTTAACAACATTTACCTCCATAGTATGCTAAAATGTGTTAAAAAATAATAATAATAATAATAATAATAATAAATAAAGAATTACAAAGAAACACATCAAATTATTCATGAAAGTTAGCAGTAGATAATATGTGCTGTAAAAAGCAGAAAGTATATAATAGTATTTTACTAGATACCAGTAGACATTGAGGGAGGCCTAAAAGAACTGTTTATTTTTAAACCATGTAAAAACTTTTAAAATATTTAATTGTGAAAGGAGTGAATAGTGGGAACAAATTCAGTTATATCCCTGATGCTACACAAAAAGAGTTAAACTATGATAATAAATGTTGGGATAACTATACAACTTACTCATAGAAGGTCACAATCTCAAACAATGCCAATTATGCTTTATAAGGATGGTTATCCCTAGAAATTAAATTTTGATCTAATCTTAGCTAAAGAAAGAAAATAAATTAGGCTATAATCCAAGGTTACTCCTACATAGTGTGGGTAATGTTATGTTTTATTCTTTTGGAACAAAAACTTACATTTAAATAATGCATAAAAAATGGAATTTTTGTAATGTTCCAAACAAATTTCTTTTTTTTTTTTGATCCAGTAATAAAGTCATCTGGTTTTAATTTTTCTAAATGCCACAGGAGTCTCATCAGCAGATTAAGGACAACACAAGGTTATTGCACTCATTTGCTTCCTAAATAGAACTCATCATTCACTGTTCTACATAAATATAAAAAAGGAAATAACTACCTACAATCTCTTATAGATGGATACATCCAAAGTTCCCTTACAGGTTATTCCATATACTAACTGTATTAATTTAATTCTCAAGGTGAATAGCCTATCTTGCAATAAATACACATCTCATTTATATTAATTATGAGTGAAATGAGTAAAGACATTGAACACCAGTCATTGACTAAATACAACAAAAATCTTATTTTATTATAGACATTTATAAAAGTTATGATTATATATTATAAACATGAAAAAACAAACTATGAATCACATAATTAGTGACTGTCAAATCTATGGTTATAGGAGTAGATTTACTATATCTATCTCATGATTGGAATCATCAATAGATTTTTTTAGGGTATTTTGTTAATAGTTAAGTTGTGAAAACAGTCCATATATTAAATAAACAAATTACTATGAAAGATGTTTAGACATAATTTATTACAAATAATTAATTTTAATTAAAAGGGATTTACACCTGATATATGTCTGCTAAACTATTATTTTAGTATCTCAACCATGTTTAGTTAAGTACAAAGATTACTCTCAAACCAAATCACAATATGGAGATGCTGAAAAGATAAGAGAGGCCATTTTATTTTTGTACTAAATTCATTTACATAGGACAATCTAAAGCATTTTGGATTGAGAGTGTGAAAGTCTTCCATAAATCACTTTACTTCCATTAATTTTCATCTGACCATTAACAATCATGAAGTTTTCCAATTTATTACCTATTAATATTATAAAATATTAGAATATGTGTAAATCACCACATGTGTATAATCACATTTTTTGTAATTAAAATTGCATGTGAATACTTTGCTAGTAAATTAAATAAAAATTATATAAATAGTTAAGTAGTGATTAATGGGTGTAATTTTTTTAAAAAAAAATATCATATGATAGATTGACCACATTTTTGATATATATAGATATATATATATATATATATATATATATATATATATATATATATATATATATATCTGATAGAAGACAATACATGTCTATACTTAAATTGCACACCATAATTTCTATCCCAAGATCTTTTTTTGTTTTGCTTGAATACAAATAGTATGGATATAAATGAATGGAAAACTTAATTGCTATGGAGATACTGTTTTCAAGACTGATTGTGCATGAATAATGTGCATAAATAAGGAATGAGTGCAAGAGTCAATAATTTATATTCTTTGCAACTGGATTTGGGACAGAGGTTTTATTAGACAAATAATCTTTCTCCTCTCTAAAATATCAAAGAATCTAAATGTGTTCTAACATGAGGTTTCCTTACAAAATTTTATACTTTTATGACTGACAAAATAATTATTTATGTGATAAAAATAATTGCTTTATGAATAACACTAATGTTATTAAATTATATGGTAGAGTGATCATAAGAATAAATATTTCAATTCATATTCTGTGTACAGGATAGTGTTTTTTTTTTTTGTATAGATTGTAGTGTTTTTTTATTTTGAAAAAGCAGATTATCAAAAGTTTTTTTTTCATAATATTTGATTCAAAAGAGGTCTAGGCTCAGAATTTATACATATATAGACTAAACGTCAACCATTGATCTATGAAGTGGTATATTTGATCATTTTATTCGTGACTATTCTTCAACTTAATCGTTGTTAGACAATAGTTCTATATCACCCAATCGATTTTGTTATATATTTTAATGACAATGTTGTTAGGAATAATAAACAATGAGCTAAAGGTAATAGAAGTAAGGATATTGGTTCTGTAACTTCAATAATCTTTCATTACTGAAATTTTTGCATAATATATAAATTGAAAATATGAACTTAGAATTATCTACATGGAAAAAATATTATCTTATATATAATGTTATAATCAAAAAGCATAATATAAACAAATTTAATTTGGTTTACTCCAAAATAAAAATAAAAATTTATTTTTTTTAAAATTTTTTTTAAAAAATTTAATTTTAAATAGCCATAATTTTTTTTTTAAAGGGGTTTGTTTTGGAAGTCATTAGAAAGAAAAATTCTGCTTAGTTTGCTGACGATTGTCATAGTATCTTGACTAAAGGAAAAGGTTTGATGCCTCTGATTTAGCATATGATATCACACCATTAGAAGGTTTTTCAGATTCAAGAGCAAAAAAACAATGGGAACAGATGCAATAATTGAGAAAACAGATGTTTGTGGGCCACAACCACAAACTGGAGAATTAAGCGCAGTTGAACTTTTTACTGGTTAATACCAAAATCTCTCCTCGTTTTCCAAGATAATAAACTGAATGTGAAGATTTATAATCTATATTAAAATTTAAAAGCATAAGTTCATGAGCAAAACATCTTTAGATTGATTGGTGAATTAAAAATATTTTCCTGAAAAGTGACATAATACACCTGGGTCTAGTTTTATGTGGATTATTTTAATGCGATTTTGAAGATATGCAATTCATGTTTCTTCTTAATATCTTTTATACTTTACTATATTTATTAGATATCAAGAAATTTAAATTATTAATAACTTATTTTGACTTGAAATACTTTTTTTTTTAATATAACGTTATATTAGCAGTTATATTAGCAGCTAACGAATATGGTCTGAAGCTGTATTTAGAATCTTAGCTTCTATGTAAATAACCTATTTATACTAATGAGTAAATAATAATAATAATAATAATAGTAATAGTAATAATAATAATAATAATAATATGGTAAAACTGACTGTTAGTGGCCACAACATTTCGCCCTCTATTTATAAAAAACTGAACTATATTTTTTTGTACTAAGTGTACTTAACTATACTAAATGTATCTAACTATAAATAAACTATATCTAACTATAAATGTTTTTACATAAAGGTTAATAATAAAAATAATAAACATATTTTTATGCATAGTTTTGAGTTTGCACATGAGGAAATTGATGAAAATGGTGTCATGTTTATGCATATCCCTAAATGCAAATTCCTGTAGGTAGGATGGATGAAAGAAGTACAATTCATCGATCTCCACTATCCGTGATTCGAACTACGTTATTCTTACTATGTAATTGTAAAGTATATCTAACTATAAATGTATTTTTTACATGAAGGTTAATAAATAAAATTTAAAAAAACTTACATTTTTATGAGCAATTTTGCACTAGGTTATATGCCAAAACTTAACAAGTGTCACAAAAGAAGTTCCTACTGTTAAAATTATGAACTACTTTTACCACATGTAATTTTTGCAGATAAAATTTCTATCACTTCTTTGGTTTCACAATATGAAATTTTAAATGTTGTAGCTGTTCTGGCAGAAAGCTAGAATACATGTCACCTGCTTTAATAATTTCAAACTCTGGAATAAGAAGTGGGTCATTTTTTTCCCAAAGCCATCTGTCCTTGAAAACCATTGTTGATATAATGTTTTGTTGTAGTGGAGATTAATGAATCATAATTCTTTCATCCATTCTACCTGCAGGAATTTGTATATAGGAGTATGCAGCAACATGACATCATTGTTGTGAATTTCCTCATGTGCATACCTCAAAATTATGCATAAAAATGTAAGTTTATTTTTTTATTATTAACCTTTATGTAAAAACATTTATAGTTAGATATAGTTTATTTATAGTTAGATACACTTAGTATGAAAAAAATATAGTTTAGTCTTTTAAAAATAGAGGGTGAAATGTTGTGGCCACTAACAGTCAGTTTTACCAATAATAGATTTATATTTACATATAAAAATATCACAATAAATATTCAAAAATTTTAAATGTTTAAAATGTATTTTGTTAGCTATAACAAAAATAAATAATCTTTTAGATTTTTAAAATAAAAAATGAAGATTTTATTGATTTTATAAACTGAAAATAATCTTTCTAATGATAATGTATAAACGTTTTGTTTTTATTGTGATCTCACTTTTTTAATATAGAAACAAAAAACCAGTAACACAGCACAAGACTGAAAGTGGTGCTAGCTGTACATCACATCATGAATCTGATTTCTTACTAGTTTAAAAATGAATGCATATTGTCAAATAGCAGTAATGATTAAAGTATGTATGAAAAATGTAAAATTAAATAGTGTAGTTAATAAAAAAAGTAAAAAAAGTTTGTTTTGTATTAATTTTTTTCAAATATTTGAAATTTTTTATTAGTCATAATTTATTTGCTTATTTTTTAATGCTAATTTTAAAGTAATTTTTTCTTGTTGCTTTACTTTTATGTGAATTCTGAAAATTATAGAACCTATCCCCCATTTTTCAAGGTAAGTTAAGTCTATTTTTGTGCAATTTTTTTTAATGCAGGTTTTCTGCAGAACCTATCTACCACATAAAATGAGACCCATGTGTATTGCCAAAAATAACTAAAGAAATTAATAATTCACAGTCTGCTAAACAATCAATAATAAAACTTTAGATGCAAAAAGTTTAGGGGTGAGTCTTTTGGAATAGCATGCTCACAATGATGTCATTTGATATTGATTGGAAGATCATGTGATGGTCAAATAAATTATTGATTATACTTTTTCCAACATTATAAGTATTACATGTGTGCATGTATATTTAAAAAACGTTAAAAATATACTATATGTAACAGTTTTATATTATAATAACTGTAATAATATAAAAATTTATACAGAAGTATTTTTGATTATGTTGTAATCATTATTAATTAAATTTAAATGGGCAAAAAGCATAAGACATGTGCATTAGTAAAATTGCATAGAATACAAAAAGACAATCTACTAATATGCATTTGTATAGTTCTGTTGGAATCACGTGATATCTGTTTTTTGCCTGCATAAATTCAGTTCAGAATGATTACAATGAAGTGAAGATACTTTTTCTTAAATTTCTATATTATCACTTTAATATCTACTGTTAGTATAATTTAAAACTGCTACATATATATTACAAAAGAATCCCATTGACAAACCTTTTTGGGGTTTTTTTTTTCAAATATAAAGAATAGATTACAAAACTATTCTACTTTAAGAAGTATTATTTGAGTATTTTGGTCCAGATGTAAATTCGCATGTATAGATGATAGCTGTACAATACATGCAAATGCCACCTGGATAGCCAGATGTTGAAACAAGTTCACCATTCCTCATCTCAAGCCTAAAGACATATTCATTTCTAAGTTGAAGGAATTTTGCCATAAGGACAGTATCATCTCGTCCAGATTTTTATTTGACAACACATGGAGCCTGATTAAGCTAGATTAAACACACCAGTAGCACATCAGACCATCTGGTTGCCCAAGAAAGATAGATTACTTTTATTTTATTTACAATTGTATCACTCTTACATATGTATTTCAATAAAGTTATTTATATATTAATACATGCAAATTCATAAACCAAATTTACACCACAAGGCAACATTGTTTTCTAATAGACAACTTTTTCTATGAATTGTCACTCTTTAATTTAGATGGCATATGTAGTTACATATTGTACTAAGAAATGTAAAATCGTTATGCCTTTTTGATGAACTCTGCACTTAATCGTTGTAGAAATTTACAATATCAAACTAGAATTCACTACCCTTTAATAACATTCCTCAGATAACTTGAAGCATTTGTCCATAAAATCAAATTTTAAGGTATCTTTCAATTCTGTTTAAATGACATCAAATTAAAAATCTCTAAAAAAAAATAAAGAGTCCTCTTCGTTTTACTTTAAACAATATTTTATTTAATTCATTTATCTGTGAGTTGCCAAAGTCAGTCAAACTTTTTCAAAGCAGTAAAATAGAAGTGCATTATTTTAAATCTATTTACATAAACATACAATTGATTTATTTTGATTAATTTATATTTTACATCTCTGAACAGAACAACAATATATTCAAAACTGTCAGATAATTGAATTGAATATAGAAACCATGAATAATGAAAAGATGGGGTGATTTTTTTTAAAAAAAATTTTCTATTATATATAATACAAAAAGAATAAAACAATATTGAGCTTCTAATTACATTATATATATAAAGAAAAAAACACAATAATGGTGTACATTATGTTAATGAAAATTTCAAAGGTGTTTCAATTTTTTGTAGAGTTCGGTGTGTGCATATGTGTGAAATACAAAGTTATGTATATGTATAGTCATATTAAATTAGACAAGTAAAAATTCTTACCTTATGTGAAACATTACTTATGCGACTACTGTTTAATGGTTCTGGTGTAATTACTAGATGACCATTATAAAAGCTAGAGAGACTTTTATTATAACTCTTGGAATTATTATTCCAGTATTCATTCATATTATTTATGGTAACAATCCAAGAATAATTACATCCTGACAAGTTCAATTTATATGCCTGAATAATAGTAATATATATATATATATATATATATATATATATAGAGAGAGAGAGAGAGAGAGGATTTGAATTCAGATTTTCAAGTTCCCTACAGTTATCCACTCCATTTTATAAAACTAATACACATGACCACATACATGTGAAAAAGATAAATTATCTCCACTATATGTATTTCATGTATTTGATTATGTGTCTCACTTGTACAAGATGAAGTGGATAGCTATAGTGAACTTGAAAGTCTGATTTCAAATCCTTTCTAATTACATTAAGTTCAGTATAAATAATATACATCTATTTAAATATTGTATATATATATAACAAACACTTCAATTGTTTTCATCACATCAAAATATCAATTAGTTTCTTCAGGACTATCATCACATGACTTACAAATATTCATCTTCAGCTTATTGCAGAACTAGTTATCTAGTAGCATACCAAAGTTATGTATAATCCCTTTGTTTATAAATATTAATCTTTAGACCAATTAGATATTATCATGCATAAGAATTATGATTTGGTCTTCTTGAACATCAAACTTTTAAATGTTTTAGTAAATTGAACTACATTGGGATGCCATATACATGTGTAATCAGTTGAAAAGTAGTATTTGTAAACCATGAAATGATTTCCCTTAGTAGAGACGATTGTTTGGTACTTAAATATAATGTCAAAATTGGTAAAAGACTGGAAGGTATGTGTTGGCTGGTATGAATTAAAATTTTGAGAAATAATTTTCTTATATAATAGTATCAATTTAGTATTGACACACACACACATATATATATTATATATATATATATATATATATATATATATATATATATATATATATATATATATATATATATATATTATAATGGGGATGGTATGATGTACTAGATTGGAAATGTGATTTATGCCCCCATGATTGGTTACAGAACATGTGACAGGATTAAATCTATATTGCCATGCTCTTATTTGCGAGCCACACAAATCTGAATGGTGTAATGGATGAACTATTTTCCTTGAGAGGTATATTAACTATGTTTGTCCCTTGGTCTTCCAGGTATAGCATTACACATGATAAGGCAGGTCAATTATTTGATGATTTATTTAAGTTTTAGGAAGTGGTCTCATGATGATTAATGATTGAATGGGGTGAGATTCACACTTACACTACTTCCCTTTCTTCACCTCTTCTTAATTTGCATTATGCCACAGAGTTCAAACTCAGGAAGAATTTACATGTGCTCTATTTCAAAGTATGATTATTCCCTATCTGATGTGTGCATTGAATATGTGTATAGTGTAATTAATTGGAAAATAGAAAAATCAAATAACAGACAACTAATTTGATTTAATATTCAATATTTAACAAATTAATTTTGATGGTGATTGTTGTTCACATTTTTATAAAAGAGTGGTGTATGTATCTAAAATTCAATGATTGTATAAGCATGATCATCTTTTGTTTGTGTTCATTAACTATTTACTAACCCATACCTTTAATTCCTATGTAGGCTAGTCATTCCCCATTCCAAATTTAACAAACTCAAATCTACATCGAAGTCAATTTTAAAACTGTATTTTAACAATTAATTCTTTGCTGACTAAAATTCCATGAAATCATTTGGTCATTAATTTCTGCTTTGTCTAAATCATTTGGTCATTAATTAATATTCTGTCTGTTTATATTTTGTGATCTGTTGAGAGTTTCTTATTGATTCTGAGCTCTTGTCCTACTCTGGTGTCATATAGATCTATGATAGCACAGCCCAAACATTTAAGGGTTTAGTCATACATTCCAAATAACAAATAATTAATAATTAAGTTATTTGAACACAAACATTGAACATAAAAAATATTGTAACTATCAAAGTGTGAGGGTTTAATATTGAATAAGTGTAAAGTCTCATCTTTCAAGTTAGTAGACTAATGTATCAATTGACAAGTAAGTTCAGGAGTCTGCACCTAAATTTTATTATTAAATGCAAAATAAAAAAATAAAATTGATGGCTCCTTTCCCTCTAGAATAATTGATGGTCAGATGAATTGACTCTCTCTTTCAAAAGAAAGAAACCAATTTAACAAGCAAAATAAAAATAAAAAAAGATATAAAAATATAATTTGGGATGTTAATCCACGTAGTCTAGCCATAGTTCAAAATTTTGTAATTCACATGGTGAAATGTCTGAGTATATTTGCTTTTAGAAAAGTTCCTTTGCATGAACTGGGTGGTAGTCCATCAGATAGTCTTTGGTCACCATCTGGATCTTTATGTTGGTAAGTCAGACTCTTTTATAGACTATCTTTCCTGTGCTGAGATAAGTTCTTTACTTAACTGTAGTACATTGTGGATCTTTTGTTAGCATGGTCATCATGGATGTTAATTCTAAATGATAATCATATCAGAAACTCTTGGTTGCATGATGAGCAGTTCCATCCCCACAATGTTTTATCACTTCCTAGTCATGCATGATTTGTTCTTTTCTAGCATATAACTTGAGTTAAAAATATAAGTTTTATAGAATTAAGGTTTTATAGAATTAAGGTAGGTTCTTTAATCAACTTCCTCAAATTGCAATTGTAGTGGCTTATGAACTTTAATATTGAGGATAATTAAAATGACAAATAAATTGATTTTAAGAATTTATCAAGTAACTTTTTGTAATTTATTCGCCTAACTTTTTTCTTAAGAAAAAACAACCAGAGTGTTCTATCATGTCATATCTTTTTTTTTTATGCTTGAGTTTCAATTTTGCGCTTTGCTTTCATTGTTGACTCACTTTGATTTTGATATAAATTTATGCTGGATTAATAAACAAACAAAAAAAAACAATTTAACATTAATGACATCTTTCTTTTGTTTTTTTTAGATTTTTACCTACTTGCATTTAAGGATTTAGTATATATATATATATATTGTAACCTTCTCCCAAGACTGCTGTACTATAAATGAATCATATCATATGTTTTAGGCACCATAATCACTACTGTACCCTAGCTATAGCCCATCATCATGCCATCCACATTGTTCAGCATAATCGCAACTGTAACCTGGCAACATCCAGCCTTCATCTACATACCATGTTGGCAAGTGCCATAATCGCATCTGTACCCTAGCTTCCTAATCTAGCTGGTCATCAACGAATCACACCGCACATTTTAGTGATTAAATTCTTTTATGGAACCTAACATACTCACATGATCAATAATACAAGCATGAAGAAATGAAAATGCAAAACTAACAAAATGATTCCTGGATTGAATAAAACTAGCATGAAACTGTCGATCTAAAGAAGATCACAAGGTGACTAATAAAGATAAAAACTTCTGGTCAAACCAGCTTTGAAATCCATACAAACAAAATAAGATGAGTTAACTTTGATATTCAGCAAATTAATAAAATAACTAATAATTATATGTCTTGAGTGATTATGAAATTAAGCTTATAAATGAAATGATAAGTAAATTATGATGTAGATGACTAATGGATGATGAAAAGAAGTAATAATGGAAGGGGGAATGAAAGGAATCTAAGAGTGAAGAGAAAAGAATGAATATGTATGAGAATAATGAATGATTAAGAGGATGAGAGAATAATAGTTAATGAATAGTTGAGGTGATAAAAGAATAAAAGTTAATGTATGATTAATCAATTATGATAATGAATTAATGTCAAATGAGAATGAATAACTAAAGAATTGATCAAGATGAAATTGAAGAAAAATGTTAATGATGGAGACTGAAATCTTAAATTATAAACTAATATGGTACTCAATGGTAAAAAGATAAGCTAAATAAAAATAGGGATTTCAAGCTTGACACAACCAGAATATCTATCATGAAGTTAAAACAAACTATACATCTTATGCCAAAATAAGTAATTTACATATTAAAGCTTAGCTAACTTTCATAAAACAGTGAAAGTAATCTATTTTAAATTCAACTATAATAATTAACAAGATATAACTTTATTACAAACTTAAATTTGATCTTAAAACTTAACAACTAATTCTTCTCAGGGTTCAAACACTCAAAATCATTAGATAAACTATATTTGGGTCAGTAAGAGGGATTTTACCACTACCCAAACATAATGTACAAAACAGCTCTCAATCTAAACTCAAATTAAGAACTATATTTTGCAGTTACACATAAACTTTATGAGTTCAATAACTCTTATAACTTTAAAATTTATGACTGGGAATGACTTTTTAATAATGGAAAAACAATAACTTACTAAATTCCTTTTCTCATATAATACTAAACCATGTGATCAAGATCAGTGAATGATAGCTCTACAGATCTAACTAGATCAATTAAATCAAGACTATGTTTATCTTTTAATATATTGTTTAAACAATCTATACTACAAGTTATTAACATTTTGATTATTGTGTGATAATGCATTAGATGTACCAATAAATTATAAGACTTACCAACATTATTATGACATAGCATCATAAAGCTAATAGTGCTATATTGGCTGATAATGATTTCAATTTATGATCTTCTGATAGGTTGATAGCAATAACAATAATAGTGTATAGATGTGATAATTAGCAATAAGACTATATGCAACTACATAAATTTTTAAATACAACAAACTTTATTTACACTATGTACAAATTTTTAATTCACAGATATGGCATGAAATAAAACTAATCTATTAAAATAATTTATGGATGGGACAAATACTTATTATCACCTTGACCATATACTCAGAAAATGATATAACTGGCTTAGAACCTAATATTCACAATATCATTTGTTACACTTTGGCATATTTTTAAAAATAAGATACTAAAACCTATTTAAGCTGCACTAGCACTTAAATTACATAATAGCAGTATATTTAGAACTCTAGTATATGCACCAAATATAAATTTAGAATTCAGAAAAAAAAACTTTAAAAATATTGCATTCTCCTAAAAACCCTTTCTTTTATCAGAATATGATAAGGGCAATTATCACATTCTGTGCAATTACTAACTTATTTAACTTTGAAATGACTAAGTTTAGTGCATTAAATGAAGACTAGACATTAAAAGTCAAATACACCTAGATCTCATTAAGCATTACCTATGTCCACAGCTCAACCCCTGAATGCATAACTGATCTTACAATTTTATTGTCACATCATTATTTGATGAAAATGAATCCATTCTGCCAATGTGCATCTCTTACTTTTACATTTAAAATTTTCTACCATCATTAATAAATCCACGTTTGGTCTGTCAACATCTAATGATGATCCCACAACATCATAAACTCTATTTTGATTAAGAAAACACTATGCTAGATGAGTACTCCCAAATTTAATATTATTTTGTACTTGCCATACGATCTGGACCTAATATACTTCACCGTACACGGTGGAAAAACTATCTCTATATTATCATGAGGAATTTAACACTAAGATGGGAGACTTTATAAAACAACATGACAGTTGTGTAATAATATATGGCTGATTCTATACTTCTCTATGGGTATATGTACATGTGTGGGCCTTGCCTCACCACAAAAAGACTAGAATTCAAACCATAGATATCCTTTCTTTTTAGAATTATTTATACTAATGAGCATTAATTACTGCTCAGGTCCATCTTTTCTCTCATGAAATTAGCCATAGGTGACACTTCATCAGCCTATGCTCCTTATAAATATTAATATATTGGATGTCATTCAATTGGAACATCCTATTAACTCAAAACTGTCACTAGTCATTCTCAATATCATAGCAAGACAAAAAACAATACCAACAATAACAGTGAAAATCTACATATTCCATTTTATAATGTAAACTCATTAATGTATTAACAGCCAAATCAAAATACCTATGTCCACTGATCGTTAATCATTTTAGAATGACAACTATATTTTTATTAAAGAGAGCACAACGGATTTAAACACTAAAGATCAAACATGTATTTGTATTCAAAGTGGACACATTCACTTCTATAGCAAATTACAAAACGAAAAAAAAAATTATATCAAATTTTCTTTTATATCAGAAAATAATTCAGTCACGCCAATATAGGTATTTTTGATAAAATGTCTGTACATTTACCTCTTTTTAATATACCTTAAAATTAGTTTTAGACTATGAGAAAAGTAAATATTTTTTTATCACTCTCTCTAAATAAATGATATATATATTCTCCGGTTTTCTCTTAACTAAAAAAAAAAAAACATACATAAAATAGATATATATTTTACACATTTTTTTTCTTGAACTTAATATATATATTTTTCATGCCACAGTAAACAATACATTATATATATATAACACAGCAGTAATAAAAAATAATAATCAGAATACACTTTTATCCATTAAAATTTTATATTCTGTTCATCCAATTTATTTTGTCCTGGTGAGTTAGAATAATAAAAACGACTCTTAAGAATGAATATTGTGGTTAGCAAAACATTCCCGATAACGCATATATATATATTTTTATTATCTTGTTTGATGCTAATATATTTTGGGCAATGTTCAATACTTCTCCAAAAGCAGAAATTATTTAATTGTTTCCGTAGCGATAATTAATCAGGCAATTAGCATTCATGTTTTTAATTGTAGCAGATTTAAAAAAAAAAAATGAATTTATCTACTTTGCTCTAGATAATTCAAAACAAACTTATTAAAATCTTTATTCTGTAAGCGTTTCAAATGACGTATAACAAGAATCATTTATTTATGTTTGAATCGATAATTTTTCCTTGAAAAATTAGTGGAATTTTTATTACTTAGTATATTTATCTTTCCTTTTTCTTTTAAAACTTTTTTTTGTGAATTTTATTCCCCTCAGCACGGCAATCCATATATGTGTAGCAATATTTAAGCAGTAGGACATTTTTAAAACCGTAAATATTATTACGCGTATATTTCTCAATAAGACATTAAAAGCAAACATTTATTTTATTATACCTCCATTGGCAAAATAATCACTGTTTACTAATATTAAGACGAATTTATCCAATTATCACGTTGACATATTTAGCATTTTAATCAATTGGTAATTGACTATTTCTTTCATTACATAGGTTCCCGTGATAAAATTCAGCAGACAATATAGAATAAAATCATGCAAATATTTTTATTTTTACTTTATTAAAAGTTAGATGATTCAAAAATGACTTTTACATTTATTTACTATCATATATAACACTTGTTTTAATATTATTTCGAAGCATTATTTTTTTTTATACATATCTTAATTTACAAGCACATAATATCGTTTTGCTAGATAATAAGAAAGGCAAGGCGCGAAATTCATACACTATCAATTTCTTAGTTTACAAATAAATAATTTGTGTCTTAGTTTTAAAGATAAAAGTTTAAATGTTTAAATCAAGTAAAAGCTTACTTTCTCTTGAATTTTCCTGGGTTTAAAATAAGATTGATGAGAGACAGCTAGGATGCATAAAGTTTCCATTTCTCTTTCCATATAACTTTTTAGAATTATCAATCCATAGAAGAATGGTGTTTCAATGACTGCAAGGTTTTGAGATTTCCTATTCAAACATTTTTAGATAGCAAGAGATTATAATTCCATTCAATTAGATTTTAGAATTTTATTGATTTTTTTAATTTTTTTCTTGTTTTAAATCAGAGCTGATGTTTGTGTTTACTTGGTTCTTGTTTTTCTTAATTAGTCCACACCCTCTACAACTATGTTAGAACATATATAGTTTTTATTATATTGTACTCTGTGAGTGAATTAGCCAATGATTTTGGGTATGCATAATGAGTATTACCCCCTCTGGCTTCATTTTTAATAACTATCCATTATTACTTAAGACAGCTTTATGTTTAGTACTAAAAAATATGCTTAAATAATTTACTATAATGATTTATTTTACAAGACTTTAACAATTTGATTTAATTATTTATTTATTTCAATTGCTATTCAAAACTAATAAAATAGCAATGTATTTATCTACCAAATAATACTACTACTTTTAAATTGTTATTTTAGCCTAGTCAGAGCCTAGACTGGGTTTGAAATCTTATCTCCACTCAAGCAAATTTCTAATGCATCCAAAACAATCTTTATTTAAAGCCACTTACTAAGATTTTAATACCAAATATATTATCATTTAAAATTTTGGAATTATTAACTACAGGGACCTAAATAAAAGGTCACAATATATATATATATTGAAACAGATATGCTGTTCCTCATATAAATATTCAAAAGATTCCCCCCCCCCCATTTAAAAATGTCTAGCGTGATTCAGTCTAATTGGGAATGAAATAAAAGCTGTGAATTGTTAAAAAAAAAAAAAAATCATATTTTTAATTTTGTGACTGATGGATTTGAATAAAATGTTATGTCATCTTATTTTTTTTTTATCTGTCTCAATAAAAAAAAAAGAAATTAATTATCCAATCATTAAAAAGAAAAAAAAGGAAAAGATACTTGGGTTAAACTGAGGCAGTATTCAAATTAGGCACGTCGTCGGAAGAAAAGAACTTTTTTTTCTCTCTCTCGTCTTACACAGAGAGGCAGAACATATTAAATTTTTTTTTTAAAAAAAAAAAGTGTATTACTTAATTCTTTTGACACATTAAAATATAGCTTTAACAAAACGTGAAAATGGAAAAAGAAAGCTTTACTAGAGGAATTATAATGACAATGGGGTAAATTAGCGGCTTCACTCTCTCCACGCTGTGCCATGACTTTCCATAGATGAAATAACCCGCCTTCTTTTGAGTAAACTAGACTGCAAAACTGGAAGGTAATTATGTTATAAGAATGTTAAGACATCTTTATCATACGTTATAAAGTGAAGTTATGAAATAATTACATAGAATTTGTTTTATAAAATATTAAAACATCTTTATCATACGTTATAAAGTGAAGTTATGAAATAATTACATAGAATTTGTTTTATAAAATATTAAAACATCTTTATCATGCGTTATAAAGTGAAGTTATGAAATAATTACATAGAATTTATTTTGTAAAATATTAGAACATGTTTATCATACGTTATAAAATGAAGTTATGAAATAGTTATACGCAAATTTATTTATAAAAATATTTGAACGTATTTACTATATGGATTAGAAATGCTTTAATTGCATATTACTTCTATCTGGGTAATGTAACAGAGCTTATGTGTATGAATATACTTTTATATTTGACTAAATTAGAAATGCTTTAATTACTAAATGATAAATGCTCCACAAGCCAAACAGAGTTTATGTATATGAATATACTTTTATATTTGACTAAATTATAAATGCTCCACAAGCCAAACAGAGTTTATGTGTATGAATATACCTTTATATTTGACTAAATTAGAAATGCTTTAATTACTAAATGATAAATGCTCCACAAGCCAAACAGAATTTATGTATATGAATATACTTTTATATTTGACTAAATTATAAATGCTCCACAAGCCAAACAGAGTTTATGTGTATGAATATACCTTTATATTTGACTAAATTAGAAATGCTTTAATTACTAAATGATAAATGCTCCACAAGCCAAACAGAATTTATGTATATGAATATACTTTTATATTTGACTAAATTATAAATGCTCCACAAGCCAAACAGAGTTTATGTGTATGAATATACCTTTATATTTGACTAAATTAGAAATGCTTTAATTACTAAATGATAAATGCTCCACAAGCCAAACAGAGTTTATGTGTATGAATATACCTTTATATTTGACTAAATTATAAATGCTTTAATTACTAAATGATAAATGCTCCACAAGCCAAACAGAGTTTATGTATATGAATATAGTTTTATATTTGACTAAATTATAAATGCTCCACAAGCCAAACAGAGTTTATGTGTATGAATATACCTTTATATTTGACTAAATTATAAATGCTTTAATTATAAATCATAAATGCTCCACAAGCCAAACAGAGTTTATGTGTATGAATATACTTTTATATTTGACTAAATTAGAAATACTTTAATTACTAAATGATAAATGCTCCACAAGCCAAGAATTGCTGAGTTTAAATGTTTACCAATCAATAATAATTCATAGAATAATGAAATGCTGTATAAATCATAAATGCTTGACTGCTCCCAAGCTTCTTCACATAAATGAATTCAAAATGAATTATTGTATAAACCATAAATGCTTGACTGCTTCTAAGGTTCTTCTCTTAAATGAATTCAAAATGAATTATTGTATAAACCATAAATGCTTGACTGCTTCCAAGCTTCTTCTCATAAATGAATTCAAAATGAACTATTGTTGAATTAGAATATTTCCAAGCTTCTTCTCATAAATGAATTCAAAAATGAACTATTGTTGAATTAGAATGTTTCCAAGCTTCTTCTCATAAATGAATTCAAAATGAACTATTGTTGAATTAGAATATTTCCAAGCTTCTTCTCATAAAGGAATTCAAAAATGAACTATTGTTGAATTAGAATGTTTCCAAGCTTCTTCTCATAAATGAATTCAAAATGAACTATTGTTGAATTAGAATATTTCCAAGCTTCTTCTCATAAAGGAATTCAAAAATGAACTATTGTTGAATTAGAATGTTTCCAAGCTTCTTCTCATAAATGAATTCAAAATGAACTATTGTTGAATTAGAATGTTTCCAAGCTTCTTCTCATAAATGAATTCAAAATGAACTATTGTTGAATTAGAATATTTCCAAGCTTCTTCTCATAAAGGAATTCAAAAATGAACTATTGTTGAATTAGACTGTTTCCAAACTTCTTCTCATAAATGAACTTGTAAATGAACTATTGATAAAAAAAAAAGAACTGCTTCTAGCTCTTTCATAAGTAAAATGAAAATGAGTTATCATGTGGATAGAAATGAACTTCGTTAGAAATTGCAAATTAATTGTTATTTAATAAATTTTTTTTTGTTACTAAAAATTAAATTGGTTATCCAGTTGTCCAATTCTGTTTTGTTTTATTGCATCACTCATCAGTTATAGCACTGGTTCATGAGAATCTCATGCCTTCTGAGCTACGTCTGGCATAACTAGACCTAGGCAAGTCAGGTTGTAGTGAGACGGAACTCTAATGGCGCTTTTTGGGAAACCAAACATAGAAATATTTAGATGTTTCCAGTCTTTATGGTACTACATCCTCTGATGAGCAGGAAATATTGTTGTAGGAGGCATTAACATCTGCATTAGGAATGTCAATTGATAGTTCCTTCCTACAGCATGCTCATCAGAAAATTGTTACAACTGACGTAATAAAAGGGTTGTATGCGGGTCCGGTTACATTTGGCGCCCTACTGTGAGGCCTTATCTGGCTAGCCTACTCATAGGCCGGTTAATTTGCCACCCTACTGTGAGGTCCGATCTAGCTAGCCTACTCATAGGCATAAGCAGATCACGATTCTGTGATATGAACAGTGCATATGATGTAGTGATGTAATTTGTTCAGGAAGGATGGAAAAATAAAAGTTTAAAAGAAAAACAACACAAAAATGAATGGCATAAAGAATGAAACAGGCATTTCAAAGAAGATGGAGTAAAGTCATGGTGTGGATGGAGAGAGAAGCTTATTAAAGTTGAAATAAAAAAAATACCACTAAACTAGAATAAAATATTGATGAAAACCAGATCAAAAACAAAAAAAATGATGAATACAGAAAGCATAGAGGATCCTCCTGAGAAAGAAGATAAACAAGAAGCTAAAGCAGATGAGGAATCAGAGAAAACAGGGGAGATGTCTGCATTAGCCCAGTTATTGGAAATTATAAAAGCAGACCAAAAGAAAAGAGATAAACAAAGAGAAGAAGATATCAAACAAAGAGAAGAAGATATCAAACAGAGAGAAGAAGATAACCAAAAAAGAGACAAACAAAGAGAAGAAGATATCAAACAGAGAGAAGAAGATAACCAAAAAAGAGATAAGCAAAGAGAAGAAGATATCAAACAGAGAGAAGAAGATAACCAAAAAAGAGATAAACAAAGAGAAGAAGATATCAAACAGAGAGAAGAAGATAACCAAAAAAGAGATAAACAGAGAGAAGAAGATAACCAAAAAAGAGATAAGCAAAGAGAAGAAGATAACAAGCAAGCAATAGAAGCAAACCAAAGAATAGAAAAACAAATTATGGAAGCAGTGGAAAATCAGAATGAAAAGTTCAACCAGTTGATAAAGGAAATAATTCAGTCTAAAAAATTGGATGAGGAGGAAACTTTGGAATTCCCAACCAAAGATATTTTAAAGGAATCACAAATTGAATATCCTATTACTGATGAAGCAAAATTTGAGATTGTTAAAAAGGAAGAAATTGAAATTACAAAGAGTGATCTTGAAATTGTCAGTCTACCTTCAGGAAAACTTCTGATTATGGAATATACCTCTAAAATTGAAAATAAAGAAACAGTATATACAGAAGCTGAGAATGAAATTGTATCAAATACAGTAAAAGAGTTTCAAATGGATGAAAATGAATCTAATAAAGCAAAATTAAAATCTTCTGATCTTCAAGAAGATGAAAAACGTGAAAATGAACATAATCAAAATATAACAAAGGGACTGTCCAATATAGAAGAAAATGTTTCAGAAAAATTGTCTGATATATGCTATGAAATAGTAAAGGAGATAGAGAAAGAAACCATAAAATGGAAAGAAAAGTGTGTTAGTCCTCAGCCATATATAAAAATTATAAACAAAAGCTTAATAAACTCAAATCAAAAATTGAGTACAGAAAAAAAATATATAAAGACAGTTATTAAAAATATAGTTGCTTACGCAGGAAAAGACACCAAAAGGGAATCTGAAAACTCAGGATTTATAAGTGTGAAAGAAATTAAGCAACAAGAAACTTTTATAAATACTAAAAAAATAATTATTATGGCAGAAGAACCATTTAAAAATAAACTTTTATGTAAAAATGAAGTACCACCATGGAAGAGGAACAGGAAAAAATTCACAGATGGTGTTCATGGTCCATATCGGACGCGTATAATTAGAAGATCAAACAGTAACAAGGATCTCCAAAGAAAATACAGAAGTGAAGAAGCAAGACACCACAGTAATGTTAAACATGATAAATTTTCAACAAAGAGACGATCCAGAAGTATGTCACCTCATAATATAAAAGAGGACTATAGGAGAACTGATCATGATCCTCAGTCTCCCCAAACCAGGTTGCAGTTATAATTCAGAATAAAATAGAGATAGCTGATGGGAAAAGTTTGTGAGTGTGGTGTAGTGATGCATGAACTTGTGTTTTTCATGTTGAGATGGTGGATGATTGAGCGGAGCTGCTTGGATGCATTGTGTTATGATGCTCCGAAGTATATGCTCGGCACTATCCAGACCTGGATGTTGTGCTCCAAGAGTAGTCCAGCAGTGCGTATATATAGGTCTCATGTATAGGCCTTGGTCTCATGGATAGGCCAAATGATAGCCCCTAAGACTCACCGAAGCTGAGCAGGGTTGGCTGAGTGCCAAATTGTTTTTTTTTCTCTGGCTCCTATTCTTGGTTGGATGATACTTCTAGGTACAAGAGAGGTAGTGCTTAAAAATGAGATATTTTCTCGTGACATCATGGGGCGGTGCATGCTGGTAGTTTGTGCTTGGCCATCTACTTATCCTGGCATTGGAGGCTATAGTTCATGTATTCACTTTTCCAGCTCATCTTACCCATTCATCAGCATATCTAAAACCAGGCAGTACTGAGAAATAATGTGTATAGTATATGGAATGAAATCGTACTTCCAGGCGATTTCATCCCAAAATTTGGTGAGGGGTAATGAAACAGATATGCTGTTCCTCATATAAATATTCAAAAGATCCCCCCCCCATTTAAAAATGTCTAGCGTGATTCAGTCTAATTGGGAATGCAATAAAGCTGTGATTTGTTTAAAAAAAATCATATTTTTAATTTTGTGACTGATGGATTTGAATAAAATGTTATGTCATCTTATTTTTTTTTATCTGTCTCAATAAAAAAAAAAAGAAATTAATTATCCAATCATTAAAAAGAAAAAAAAAAAGATACTTGGGTTAAACTGAGGCAGTATTCAAATTAGGCACGTCGTCGGAAGAAAAGAACTTTTTTTTCTCTCTCGTCTTACACAGAGAGGCAGAACATATTAAATTTTTTTTAAAAAAAAAAGTGTATTACTTAATTCTTTTGACACATTAAAATATAGCTTTAACAAAACGTGAAAATGGAAAAAGAAAGCTTTGCTAGAGGAATTATAATGACAATGGGGTAAATTAGCGGCTTCACTCTCTCCACGCTGTGCCATGACTTTCCATAGATGAAATAACCCGCCTTCTTTTGAGTAAACTAGACTGCAAAACTGGAAGGTAATTATGTTATAAGAATGTTTAGACATCTTTATCATACGTTATAAAGTGAAGTTATGAAATAATTACATAGAATTTGTTTTATAAAATATTAAAACATCTTTATCATACGTTATAAAGTGAAGTTATGAAATAATTACATAGAATTTGTTTTATAAAATATTAAAACATCTTTATCATACGTTATAAAGTGAAGTTATGAAATAATTACGTAGAATTTATTTTGTAAAATATTAGAACATGTTTATCATACGTTATAAAATGAAGTTATGAAATAGTTATACGCAAATTTATTTATAAAAATATTTGAACGTATTTACTATATGGATTAGAAATGCTTTAATTGCATATTACTTCTATCTGGGTAATGTAACAGAGCTTATGTGTATGAATATACTTTTATATTTGACTAAATTAGAAATGCTTTAATTACTAAATGATAAATGCTCCACAAGCCAAACAGAATTTATGTATATGAATATACTTTTATATTTGACTAAATTATAAATGCTCCACAAGCCAAACAGAGTTTATGTGTATGAATATACCTTTATATTTGACTAAATTAGAAATGCTTTAATTACTAAATGATAAATGCTCCACAAGCCAAACAGAGTTTATGTATATGAATATACCTTTATATTTGACTAAATTATAAATGCTTTAATTACTAAATGATAAATGCTCCACAAGCCAAACAGAGTTTATGTATATGAATATACTTTTATATTTGACTAAATTATAAATGCTCCACAAGCCAAACAGAGTTTATGTGTATGAATATACCTTTATATTTGACTAAATTAGAAATGCTTTAATTACTAAATGATAAATGCTCCACAAGCCAAACAGAGTTTATGTGTATGAATATACCTTTATATTTGACTAAATTATAAATGCTTTAATTACTAAATGATAAATGCTCCACAAGCCAAACAGAGTTTATGTATATGAATATAGTTTTATATTTGACTAAATTATAAATGCTCCACAAGCCAAACAGAGTTTATGTGTATGAATATACCTTTATATTTGACTAAATTAGAAATGCTTTAATTACTAAATGATAAATGCTCCACAAGCCAAACAGAGTTTATGTGTATGAATATACTTTTATATTTGACTAAATTAGAAATGCTTTAATTACTAAATGATAAATGCTCCACAAGCCAAGAATTGCTGAGTTTAAATGTTTACCAATCAATAATAATTCATAGAATAATGAAATGCTGTATAAATCATAAATGCTTGACTGCTCCCAAGCTTCTTCACATAAATGAATTCAAAATGAATTATTGTATAAACCATAAATGCTTGACTGCTTCTAAGGTTCTTCTCTTAAATGAATTCAAAATGAATTATTGTATAAACCATAAATGCTTGACTGCTTCTAAGCTTCTTCTCATAAATGAATTCAAAATGAATTATTGTTGAATTAGAATATTTCCAAGCTTCTTCTCATAAAGGAATTCAAAAATGAACTATTGTTGAATTAGAATGTTTCCAAGCTTCTTCTCATAAATGAATTCAAAATGAACTATTGTTGAATTAGAATATTTCCAAGCTTCTTCTCATAAAGGAATTCAAAAATGAACTATTGTTGAATTAGAATGTTTCCAAGCTTCTTCTCATAAATGAATTCAAAATGAACTATTGTTGAATTAGAATGTTTCCAAGCTTCTTCTCATAAATGAATTCAAAATGAACTATTGTTGAATTAGAATGTTTCCAAGCTTCTTCTCATAAATGAATTCAAAATGAACTATTGTTGAATTAGAATGTTTCCAAGCTTCTTCTCATAAATGAATTCAAAATGAACTATTGTTGAATTAGAATATTTCCAAGCTTCTTCTCATAAAGGAATTCAAAAATGAACTATTGTTGAATTAGACTGTTTCCAAACTTCTTCTCATAAATGAACTTGTAAATGAACTATTGATAAAAAAAAGAACTGCTTCTAGCTCTTTCATAAGTAAAATGAAAATGTGTTATCATGTGGATAGAAATGAATTTCGTTAGAAATTGCAAATTAATTGTTATTTAATAAATTTTTTTTTTGTTACTAAAAATTAAATTGGTTATCCAGTTGTCCAATTCTGTTTTGTTTTATTGCATCACTCATCAGTTATAGCACTGGTTCATGAGAATCTCATGCCTTCTGAGCTACGTCTGACATAACTAGACCTAGGCAAGTCAGGTTGTAGTGAGACGGAACTCTAATGGCGCTTTTTGGGAAACCAAACATAGAAATATTTAGATGTTTCCAGTCTCTATGGTACTACATCCTCTGATGAGCAGGAAATATTGTTGTAGGAGGCATTAACATCTGCATTAGGAATGTCAATTGATAGTTCCTTCCTACAGCATGCTCATCAGAAAATTGTTACAACTGATGTAATAAAAGGGTTGTATGCGGGTCCGGTTACAATATATATATATATATATAAATCAGTATTGTCACTAATATAATTTTAACTGATAATTTTACACCAATATATTAACTTATAATCAATAATATGCTTTTGACGATTGTTGGTGGTAATGGTTGCATGGTCGGTTTAAATGTATCCTTACAATATATATATATATATATAAGGTTAACAGAAAAATCCTGTTTAGTCTTAGGATTATTAATTAGTAATTGCCGGTTTCCTGGTAACATTAAATGACATAATCTCTTAATTTCCATTGTGTACACATACATATACATGCGCGCGCACATGTATATTCTATTAACATTATTTATTTATGTTCTCTATAAAAATTTGTAGTTTTATATATGGCAATGTTTGATGAAAAATTAACTACCTTCTTGCAGGACCCATTACTCTTAACCAAACCTAACTTTATCAATTAATTAGAAGTCTACTTGAAATCACCTCAAACATAGCATATAGATGTAACATTAATACATTATTTATTTATGTGGTGTTTGTGATATTATATATATATATTGTGCCATTACAATTTAGTCACTAGCTAAATTTATAGTAATGTGCATGTAGAAAAGGTAAACCAAAATCATCATCACGTTTTATATAACCATAAAAGAAGCTGTAGGGCATCCAAGTTCAAACCCTACCAGATCAAAATTTTAAATGCTTTAGACAGAAAGAGAGTGGGACAACAATTATATGCTTTACTTGTTTGTGTGATAATAAATCTCAAAAAGAGCAGCACACACATTTAATATTTAAATTTTCTGTTAAAAAGCAAAGTTATAATGCATACGTATAGGTAGTGTATGTGTAAACTATTTAATTGTTTTATATTTCAAATATTCAACATTTTAACTTTCTTTAAAACTCACCTATGCTTGATCAATTCTAATATCTTATTCTATACTTCTATTTTTCTTTCTATAATTGTAATTGGGATTTAAAAGTTACAGATTCAATTAAATAATAGGGTTATAATTACTAAGCTAGCAATTATATTATTTAATGTTAGTTTATGAATGATTTGAAATAATGAAGTATGTGTGTACATTACATACAGAAATTTACATTTATTAAATATTGAAAGAAAAGGAAGGATTAAATCTGTCAAATTATTTTTTTTGTACAATTTTATGTTAAAAGAGGAAATCTGTTGAATCAGATATCTATTTTTGTAGCAATTTTGTTTTTGTAAATGATTGTTTGTCACTTTGGGAGCTTAATCTGGGTGGGAAATCTAATTTTGAAATTGTCTTATCTTAAGATCTAAAGAAGGAAGCTCAAAAATTTGAAATGTTACCTAGGTGTAAAAAAAAAAAGAAAAAAGGATTAAGTCTATTTTTTTAAAACAAAAGTGTCTGGAAAAAGGATTAAACTTTTCAGTGGAAAAATAATTTAGTTGAAATAAATTAGAGATCTAATTAAAACGAATTTGTCCAAAAATAGCAAGTGACGCTATCTCTGATTGGTTAAGTTAGCTAAAAATTGGATATAAAAAGCTGTCTGGAATTATTATTATTGTGATTATGATTCAGATTATTAGACTATTAAATTGAATGTTGAAAATATAAGAAATGGCTGGCTAGAAAAATTATATGTATGTCCCATCTTTTCCGGACCATCTGGGGAAGCTGCACATCATATAGGAAAGAAAAGATGTTTTGTCTAAAATAATATTCTCCACCTTTCAACTGACCAGAGAAATAAGATGTTTTTAATAGAAGGAAGAAAGATGAATTAATCTACCAATAAATATTAATCATCAAGTCCAATTAATTGTTCCAACAACTGATTTTAAACGCAAGAAAATTTATAAATGTGAAAACAATGGCTGTATTTCATCCACTAAAAGAATCATGCTTGACAGGAAGAGAAGAAAAATTAATATAATGATTTTCAAATTATCCACTAAAGCAAATAACCTCAATAGAGGCATCATCATCAAACAGTTATACACCTCAAGAAAGAGATTGTTCCCATGTAAAACGGAAATGGTAGCTGCAGAAATATAGACATTATACAAGACAAGTTTGAACCCTTGGAAATTCGCCACAAACAAAAGATCGGTAATATGACTTTTTATACTATTTTTTTATGATATCAGAGCCTTAATAAACATTTTAGCAATAAAATGGTATATTTTATTTAAAGAACTTTTAAAGACTATTCAGATCGATTAAAAACAAGAATGTCTTACTAATAATAACTTTGAGCTTCATAAATTATCTTGAATGTATCAAAATTATTTGTTTATTAATTTTCCAGTTATAAAATATTAATGTGTAAAACAATTTTTTTATGGTATTATGATTTTAGTTTTAACTAATATATTATTATTATTTTGGTTTTAAATAATATTTTATTATCGGATAAAACACGCACATACATAATAATATTTTTATATGTGTATAATTGCGAGTGAATGTGAAGTAACAAGTAGTATTAGAATATTAGATTATTTTGTTTCAAGTTAAGAATAGCATTTCAGAGGTAGAAGAGAGGGGGAGAAAATAATTTAAAACTTGTTTCTAAAACTTGCTCTTTCAATTCTATTAACATTTTTTTTAACATTCTACTTACATGTTATATTTATAAAGTATGTGTGCTAATGAGCACATAATATTTTTTTTTCTTGAAATACTTTTCTCATGGAGTGAAAATCATGGTCAATGTGACATCCAACTTAATACAAAATACATTTGAGGGGAAAGGGGGAAGAACTTGAAATTAATCTAAGGATTGTTATATAATTAATTATTATTATTTTTATTATTATTATTATTCGTATCAATTTTCATGTTTATCTACAAATTTTTATGTATATGTTAGAAATGCAGTAATAAATATTAGTTTGTTTTATTAAATGAGGCGTATATATTTCATTAAGAGTAGTCTTTAGTAAGTGTGATCATTCACTCATCAGTGGTTGAATATTAGTTATTTAAGATATAAGTAAATATGCTAAAATTAAGCAATAATTATGAATTTCTTTATAAAAATTAGTTTTATGGTTTAGGCTTAGTCCTAGAGCTGTAGTTGAAACCCTTGTCATTATCGTTATTATTATCATCATCATCATTGTCATCAACATTTTAATTAATGAGCTGTTTAACTGTTTAAAGGCCATAAATAAATATTAATTTTATAATATTTAGTGATTTCTTAGTATTATTATAACCACATCCCATCATCTATTTTATGCAAGGATGAGTGAATTGCCATCCTAAATTAGTTATATATAATCTGAGCTAGTAAACTTATAAAAATAATGAAACACATTTTTTATGTTAAGATCTGAGAAATGATTTATGTCTAATGAACTCCACTGTGGTTTAAAGATGTTTTACTTTTACCTAAATATTAGTGCATATAGTGATATGGCTCAAAAAGCAAAATCTCCCATTTTTATTAGAAATAAAGTACCAAAAAAGGGGGATTCAAACCCGGTACATGTGAAAGGTTATTAGATATAACCGTGTCTAGATTCAGATAATCTAGTGGCGCCCTGCTAGACCATATTCACTTAGTATTTGTTTAAACATGCACTTAACATCAAACCAAGAAATGAAAGTGGATAAGATCTACTGTCTGTATACCTGAGTTATATTTTATTGAATTAGTAGTGTACTCACCTCACGTGATTTCATATACCTGAGTTATAATACTTGTTATTAATAATTTGCTTATAATTATTGATAGTGGGATATCTTGAGAAATCCAACGTTATTTTAAATATTATGATCTTATATATATTGTAGACAACTCAGATATGGTAATAGTTATTTGAACCATCTTTAATTTTGTTACACTGAACTTGGACCAACCTTTAAATTTGTTACAATATATATCTTTAAAAAAGCAGATAAAGAAACAGAAAAACCATTAGCATAATTACATGCCAAATGTCTAAATGATAAAGTTGTAACTGATGATTGAAGGAATGCAGTTCTAATGTTAATATTTGAGAAGGTGATAAAGAAGATATTAAGAAATACAGAACTATCAGTCGACCAGTTTTATTCAAAATTTTTACTAAAATAATCACAACTCATCTACAGAAAACTTTGGATTTTAAACAACCAAAAGAAAAAACTGGATTTTAAAATGTTTTTACCACCACATCCAAATATTGAAAGAAGTTATAAAAAGGACCAATATATATGAATTGCCATTATGCTTTCGATTTATAGATTATAAAAAGGCATTTGATTCTATAAGTATTTCTTTGATGATTAAAACATTGGATCATCAAAATATAGAGCCCAGAATATTGTCATATTCTGAAGAATATTTTTCAAAATGAAATAACAATGATTATATTATATTATGATACCAAGAAAATTAATGTTGATAATGGTGTATGACAGGGTGATTTTGTATCTTCAAAACTTTTTACAACAGTTTTACAAAAAGTATTTTGTGGGTTAAAATGGGAGGCTAGGGAAGTAAAAGTAAAGGAAGATTTTTTTAATGATCTGGATTTTTTATTTGATGTAATTTTTATGATTCGGAGCTTTGGCAACTGTTGTAAGAGTTATCAAGTGAAAGTAAAAAATAGGATTAAAGATATATGCTAAAAAGACTAAAATAATGTTTCATGAATTTTGCCAAACGAAGAAAATAACGATTGGTAAGAATGAATTAGAGTAAAATCACAACTATAAATAATGGGAACATAATGGATTAAATTAATCATAGAATTAAACTTAGATGGAAACTTTTACTAGAAATAACTTCTTATCAAAAGGAAATATGCCTATGTGTTTGAAAAGAAAAAATTCAATAGATGTGTTTTGTCAATTCTTAATTATCGATCTGAGAATCAGACACTTAACAAGAGAGCAATACAGAAACATTGCACTACTCAATAAATTACAGAAAGATATATGTTAAGAATAACAAGAAAAGATTGAAAATGAAGTACATGGAAGAAAGAACAAACAGGTCTTACTGATATCATTGAAAGAATTAAGAGACAAATTGGAACTGAGATTAACATATTTCAAGAAAATATGATAATAAATCAACAGTTGAAAACTTTAAATTGAATTCCAAAAGATTGTAAAAAACATAGAAAAAATCACATATAAGATAGATAGATGAAATAAAGAAGTGTTCTGTAATGATGTGGAGAAAAGAGACTAAAGATCAGAGAAATTGGATTAAATTTTGAAAGATCTTTATTCTACATGAATCAACAATAATTGAAAATTATATATATATATATATATATATTTATATATATATTCATATATATATATATATATATATATATATATATATATAATCCTGAACTGAATATGAAACATAATCAATTTAAATAGACAACTGTATTTTTAAATCAAAAATTTATTTCCATCAAATCGACTTTCTTTCAAAATTGAACCTTGTTAAGAAGTTACAATAATTCAAAAAATATCACAGGATATACATATCATCTAACACACCCTCTATTGACCCCAACTCTAAAAAATGTTTTCATAGTTTACAGTATTTATTTAATACCATTTTCCTCCCAACTTTATTGAACATTCTACTAAATTTATACATTTCTCTTTATTTTCTTATATATACAATGGCTCATACACCTTCCTTACTTTATAATTTCTATAATATTTGATCATCTCAATACTTTCTTTACATTTCATACCATGCCCTGCTTTTAAAAAATACAGTTGTCTATTAAACTGATTATGTTTCATATTCAGTTCAGGAGAAAGTATTTAAAAAAGACAACATAATGGTTTTAAAAGATATACCATCAAGTGATATATATATATATAATACATATTTTGCGGGTTCATCCATGTTAAAAACTTTTATATTGATATTAAAAGTTTTTAACATGGAATATAAAAGTTTTTAACACGGATGAACCCGCAAAATATGTATTTTATATATTTAACCCGTGCAAATCTTCGTTTTAACATATATATATATATATATATATTGTGCCCTTATCTGTAGGTCATAATAAGGTAGAAAGGTCAATTACTAAAAAATTTTAAATTTCAAGTTATGTTTGTATGATATATAAATAATAATAGGATAATTAGATTTTATAGTACAATTTAAAGCTGAAAATACCTGGTATATAACAGTGTAATAAATTATTTAAGAGAAAACAGTTAAATAAAGCTTAATAATATCTTTGCTTATGGTTGTAAAAGCTGGCCGTATAAAATAATACAGCTATAGATAGTTAAAAGTATATTAATAATTTGAGTATAATATTTTAAAACTAATAAATTAAATAAATGCTATATGTAATGTTGTAATTGTATTTAATAATCAAAATTAATAGAGTATATTTTAAAATAAACTTTGGGATGGTGAGAATTATATTTAGTTCTACAAGTTTTAATTATTTTCCAAATTTTTATAAAATATATCAGTTTTGGTAATTCAGACCGAGACATAAATAAAAAATCATTTGATAAAGTTAGTAAACACGTGACTGTATATTATATACCTTCACACACACACTTGTTAAAATAATAATAAAGTTTGTGAATTTGAAACTAGATATAATTGCCATCGATCATTAAAATAAAGGTTAAAATATTAAATATTGTTTTAATAATTGTTTTAAAAGTTTAAATGATTTTGGTAAAATTAAAATTAAATTTAAAAATATTAGTCTAAATAATATTTGAGACATTACGTCATCAATTCTTTGTTTTTAAAAGTCTAATCTGTTATATAACTAAATGTGTAAAATTTGTTCGCGCTAAAAGTTATTAACCAATCAACGGAGGTAAATTAGCAGACAAAATATAAGAATTATACGAAGCGGGGGAGAAGTAATGTGTAAGTGAAAGAGAAAGTAACACATTTTTGTAGCTGATAACACCGTAGCTGGAAAAGTAATATAAATTTAAAATTTCGTATTTATTTTAAGAGTTCTTCTGTAACATATAATATATTTTGACTGTATCTACATGGATTGCTAATTTTTAAAAGTTATCCTGCCAGTGAATTTTATTCGAGTTTAACCAAAAGCCTACAGTAGAGATGGAAGTACAAGGAAAAATACCTAAAAATATTGCTGAAAGAAAAATATGTGGAAATTGTATTAATACAAATTTATTTATGCTCAACCAGAAACCTATTATTATAACTCAAAGAGATATAATTGGGACGCTATATGAAAACTTTAAAAAGAAGTTAGTTGCCGTCAAGAAAAATTATGACGCACCAATTTTACAGGGCTAATTCAAAGTTATTTTATTCTTCTCTATGAAAAAATTTAGTATGCGTTTTTATTGTAAAGAAAATTATGATGAAGAAAGAATATTTATCTTTTAAAGGAAATCATTATTAAAATATAGTACAAGAGTTTTAAAATAAAGAAAAAGTAATAGAAGAATATGAAAGAGTTATTATGTTTTAGAGAAAAGGAGCCTAAAACTTCATCTAAATAAGAAATATTGTAAAGAATTCAATGGAGAAAAGGCTTGATTTGAAAAAAAAAAGATAAAATTAGATTACTGAGTGAAAATGGATCCGTGGAAATAGAAATTTTATTGAAGATTTAACTAAAAGTACCTACAAAGATGCATCGGAGAAGTCGCGCGGGAAAATACTAGCAGACAATAATAGAAGAGAATATCATGAATTAATAATTGTATACAATATTGTGAAAACCAAGGATTGTCATCTATGAATATTTATTAAACAGAGTAGTAATTGTTTTACTTTAAAATAGAACACTAAGTGACTGAAGAAGGAATGAAATATTTTTTTTAGCTTAAATATGAACGGTTCAAGAAAGTTTGATGAAGAAGTATCGTAAATATAATTTAAATGTTTTTTTTTTTTACTGATTATATTTAAAATATAAAATGCTATATGAGATTAGGGAAAACATATAAACATAATTTAGTAATGTTAAAAAATTAAGTATAACAGCTTAATAGAATGATAGAAATATTGTTTTAAAATAAAGAGTATGTATGGAAATCATATATCTACAAGAATTAATGGGATGGTGAAGTCTACAGAATACGATCCAGAAGATAAAGATCGTTTTGGTAATTTTGATATTTATTCATAATGCATAATGTATTTTTTTGTTTTAGATCATCTATTGATTAAGAATGATGTGTGAAAGTTTTAAATTCTATGTACACATTTTATACAACATTTAAAACATATTCTGAGATAGGAGTAATTTTAAATATGCATGCAATAAGTTATTTAAAGTATAATTAATAATATAAGTTAACAGAACAATTGTGTGATTCTTTTGAACTTTCATGTTGCAAAGTATTCAAATATTTTAAAATAGTTTGTATATGATAAATATATGAGAAAAGTAGTAAAAGATTTTCTTAAGGAACAGCGGTATAGTTCTGAAATAAAATGAATTTTATTATTGTTAGAAATGCAGATAGGAATTTGTCGATGTACTGTATAGAAAAACCATGAGAAATAAGATCGGATAGTGACTTGGTAGTACTAGTGTAGAGGAAACCAAGACGATGTTTTGTTAAGAAATAAGAAAAATAAAGTATTTGGATCATAGTTAGTTTGTGTGATTTCAGTATAGCTAACTAAGCCCTATCACTGAACACATATATTTTGGACAGTGTTTTTGCGTATCTTTTAAACTTTTTGATGTTATATAAAGCTGAAGAAATAGCTTTAGCATCACTCCTATAATAGAGGCTGATAGACAGATAAAGGTCACTCCTCTATAGTGTTTTTAATTCACTGTGCCATTATTGTCAAGGTTTATGACGGATAATATTCTAGTTATTTTTGATCCTGTGCATCTATTTTCGCTATCCTTGTTTCATGAATCTGCATCGTCAGAAAGATATTTTCAAAGAAATAATGAATAAAATAGAACTGAGGATATGTTATCGTTTAAGTAAGAATAATTTATTTACTGGAATGTATTAGAATTGTGTAACTTTAAAAGTGAAAGTACAAAATATCATAAAGAGAGAAAGAATCATATGATACAATTTAAATTTAATTCAGAAATGAATGTAGTATTTTAACAAAGAGAAATCTAAACAAAGTTTCATTTTTAAAAGTGATAATGAAATTTTAATGTTTTAAATAATTTTTAGAAAATAAATATTGCATATTTATTAAGAAAATAATTCAATAATGTGTAATAGACATATATATTTGTGCATGTTATGTTAATAGTTGTAATTACCATACGAAGTAAGGCTTGAATGAGTATATTAGATTAATAAACATTGTATAATGAACATTAAAACTCAATACCAAATGTAGGAGAATGTTTTTCGAATCTGTGGGATTCCATACAACCGATATAAAAATAGAATTTTATTGTTTTGTAGAATGTTTACTACGAATGTAATTTTGTAAAAATATAATTTTAATAATAGTAGGGATACAAAATGTTTATTATAGTTATATAATAAAAACATATAGCAAGCGAACCATAATAAGAAATCTAATAATAATAATACTGTATTTTCTTAAGTATTTAAAAGAGAAGAGTTAACTAGAAAAATAAGTAGAAGTTTGATTTCATTTTTATAAACTAGTAAAATAATTTTGTGATAGGAGAGTAAGGATATCCATGTACATAATGTAAAATATTGTTATTTGTTATATTATTAATAAACTTTGTTGTAAATTTATTTTAAAGCTTTGTGTCTTTGTTATTATTTCTCCACATGGATGCATGATATCACAATACACTTATAATTGAAACAGACATATAGTTTTGCACAAAAAGGATAAACCTAAAAGTATTATAATGATTTTGAAAATTTATTTGTATGATAAAATTAAAGGATCATAATTATATCAGTTATTGGTCATAAGTTGGTTGCCACAATGTTACATTAAAATATATGCTAATGTGCCACACGTATTCTGTTGTCAGATTATTGAAATACTACCACGTCCGTCATTATTTATTTTATTTAGGAAGTAGTAAGATTATATTATACTATTGTTGTTATTATTATTATTTATTATTGTTAGTTACTGCATGGTGAATTATGACATAAAATTCCCTTTTCATAGTTTACTACCATGATTTTAAAATCATAATTTGAATACAATTTATGAACCTGAGATTTGATTTTATTTTATTTATTCTATTTATTTACTTAATTTTGTTTAATTGAACTAGATTTTTATTACAAAGAATATTAAGACATGATTATTATTTTAGTTGTAGTGAAAAAAGCTTAGAAAGTCGTAGGAATACTATAGTTAGTTATTTAGTATAGTAAAAGGGGGAATAGTGTTCTTATGCCATTGGGATAGTATCATGTGGATAATATCTCAATGTAGTCTATCTCGTTCCCCGTGTCGTCACTCCATGTCTCATGAAAATAGTAAATATTTGTTAATTCATTTACAAATATAACCGTATTTGTATTGTAAAAAATTAGAGCTAGTAATCATTTTAATTAATGCTGGATATTTCATTTATTTATTTGTTAAACTGAGCTAGAACCCGTAAATTCTAAATCCTATATAAATGATGGAGAGGAAGAGAGCGGTGGGGGAGGTTAAAATATATATATATATATATATGTATTATTATTATTATTCAACATCTGTATTTTTAAAGCAATATACATAATTATTTTTTTTAAATTATTAATATACATAATTATATAACTGAATATTTGTAAATACAGTAAATAAATAATTAAAAATTTTATCCACTCAGGAGAGCTTTCGATTATCTCAGTAATCTATGTCAACTAAAGCCTTGAAAAGCTAACTTTGCCACAATTCCATGATCTTAACATTTGCTGCTTGCCTGATAATTAAGCCATGTTTATATTTGTATATTAGCATAGCTTCCTTTCTTTTTCTTTTATTGTTATTTTTTTCAATTTGCAATATTTTTACACTGTTAAAATTGAAGTCAAAACCATAAATACATGATTTATTATGGTCGTAAAAAACAGATGCTGAAATATTATCCACTATGCAATTTTGTTTCGATTTCTGAACTCATTTTAATAATAGCAAGTGTTTTTTAGTTCTTTTTTCCAACGTACATCTAGATTCACCTATATATCCACTGCCACACCTACTTATCCATTTATAAATGACACAACTTTAACAGTGTAAAAATATTGCAAATTGAAAAAAATAACAATAAAAGAAAAATAAAGTAAGCTATGCTAATATACAAATATAAACATGACTTAATTAACAGACAAGCAGCAAATGTTAAGATCACAGAATTGTGGGAAAGTTAGCATTTCAAGGCTTTAGTTGACACAGATTACTGAGATAATCGAAAGCGCTACTAAGTGGATAAAATTTTTAATTATTTATTTACTGTATTTACAAATATTCAGTTATATAATTACACACACACACACACACACACATATATATATATATTTGATGGAAAGATATTTCATATCATTATATGCTAAAACAAAAATTGGCATCCAGTTGCTATATGCAACAAAAATGGATTCCATTTTTGACTGCTGCCTAAGTTCTTATACAAAAAGCTTATCTAAATATTGTCAAACTTAATATTACATATAACAGCTTTCTATATAAGATCTTACATCACAGCCAAAAGTGAAATCCAGTTTTGTCAGTTACAGCAACTCAACATCAATCCTGTAAGACTTAGCATATTACTTAATACATTAATTTAAAATGTTTTGCTACAAATATACTTACATAATATTTCATACTGTAATGGACATTTCATTGGAAGTAATAACCAATTACAAAGAAAGAGTAGAGAACAGTATAAAGATAATCGAAAAGAGAGTGATCAATCATATAGTTTTAATTAAATTTCAGAATAATGATTTAATGTTCAGTTTGTTAAGTAAACCTTTTCTATATGCATAGATACATTAAATTATTTCTGTGTGTAAATAATGTAAACATTTAAGTTCAATTTTAAATACACTCTAAATAGGTTCTTTTTCTTGCAATTTAGTCTGCTTTCTTTTTTGTTTTTGTTTTCTTTTTGTTAAACACATTTAATCGGGTTCATTATTGAAGAATCAAAATCAGAGTTTTAATTAAGACTATTGTATTAAGTACATTTTTTGAAAAGGCAATTATTTTCAGTTCAAGATTATAGAGTTAATTAATTTACTAAATGCGATTTGAAAAATATATTATTAGTAGTTAAATTTGAGATTGAAGTTAATTAATAATTTTAGAAACTATCATTTTGAAAAGCAGTATACTTAAATTAATTGTATCTAATACCAGTTGGTATGTGGATCTAGGAACATGATATGAAATTTTGTGCAAGATGAGAACTGTAGGTTAGTTATTGCAAAGTTTTATTAAGATCAAAAATTTCTTGCTTGATTTATTCACTTTGCTACCAATTGTTGGAGGTAGTCTAACTGTCATAGATTAGAAAAAACTTACTGTGAAACACCAGAAAAAATTCAATGCTAACTAAACTGCTATATGGAAAAAACAATATGAATGGTAAATAAAAACCCAAAATATTTTTTTTTTTGAATTTGTCTGCCTCAGCTAAAATAACATCCAGAATATTATCATCCATACTTCCATCAGCCCCAGACAAAGTGTGAGAGTTAATCGACTTAGAAAAATATACCAACCATGAAATACATTGTATTTGATATCTAAAGTTGTCAACAATATTTAAAATATTGCCAAATTCAGAGGCAACTCATTGAATACTCATAGATTGCCTGAACATCAAAAAACCATGGATCTAAACTGCATTACTTATATATATTACACAGACTTTCATGTATAATCTTAAAAAAAAAGTAATCTATTATTAAAAGCCTTAATAATAAATTCCAGACACAAATGTAATTTATCTCACTGTCAATTTATTTTAGAAAAAAATATATTTTTATATAGTTTTATGTTTTTTTATTTGATATAATAATTTTCTTATTATGTTATATTTCCTTTTATTTATTTATTTTTTCCATATGTCAAATGCGTTAACCGGAAGCGAACTCGGGCCAGCTGCTTGGAAGGCAGCTATGCTAACCACTAGGCCGCCAACGCATTGATATATTTCATATTTCCTTTTATTACTGTTAAAAATATGTTGCAAGGTCATCAAGAATATGAACTAAAATGGGGATGGAGATGCCACTTAGATTTAGTTTTAAATAAATTTTATTGTGACTAATACACTTGTTTAAGCCATGTAAGGCCAATGGATACAGTCTGCTGTTTTAGTTGGGGTTCATATGAATTCCATTGAAACGCTTGTCATCTAAGTTGTTAGGTGTCTCATTTATGGGGCAATCCTTCTATATAGGCCCCATGTGTTTTTGAATAAGAATTTAGTGGCCAGTATTAAGTCTGTGCTTTTCAGCTGGAGGTTGAATATTAAATGGATCAGGTCTGGGTGTTGTGAATTTGGAATCTGGATCCATAGTATGAGATAAATATAGTACGGATGGTGGAAGTCAGAGTGAAGAGCTCTTAAGGTCTAGGAGTAATGATTTAATTTCAATTGGAGAAAATTAATAAAATAAAGAAAAAAAAGATCTTGAAATGTATTATAAAAATTCATGTTTTTTAATATTGTGAATCTTCGTGTGAAAATTAATTATTTGGCAATTATTATTATATTTTTTGTGTGTCAAAGATGGATTTAAAATAAGTTTTATAAAAATCATTTAGGATTAAATTGATTTCTCCCTTTACCAAAAATAAAAATTATTTAATAAATAATATGTGATTGTACTTGGGTGTGTGAATATATCCATTAAAAAAATGCTTTTAAAAATAAATGAATTATTTAACTGTGAAAAAGTTGCATCAATATTTTGTATACTTGTAACTTATTTATGATCTTATTTTATTTAAATGGAATACAGTTTAAAAGAAAGAATGTGTCAAATAATATTGTAAGTGGTAAGATTTCATTATCGTTGAATACTTAAGACTGGTTTTAAAGAATTAAATGCAAATATTTATAGTATGGAGGAATATAAATTATAATATAAACATTGTTATTTTTAACTTATGAATCTATTTACTATTAATTATACCCATTTATAGGATTTGAAAGAAGTGATGACTGTAAAATGTATTCATTTTATTTGATTTTTATGTTCGGTTAACATTTATTAAGCAGAAAAATATCTTATAATTCGTAATCAAATATAAACATTAAGCCCAATTAAATGTTAATATTTCTGCTTTTTAATTAAACATAAACTTGTGTCTTTATTAATTTAACGTCGGGTATTATCTTTTTATATATCCAGTGCTGTTCAGCACACTATCATGCTCATTTATTAAACAAGAGATTATTGTAAATATGAATGATTTTTTCAGATATTCTGTGCAGCGTAGCACTGAGATGAAATATAAGAATATGGAATGTAGAGAACTAGGATGGATTCTGATGCTGAAACTCCGTAAAGTATTTCAATTTATATATATATATATATACTTAAAACTTCAATTCTGTTACATGTTTTTACACATATAAACAAAGACCTCTAAAAAAAGTAAATGGTTTCCTTGTTGCACCTTATATGAATTAGCACTCTTTAGTTTAAATCAAGTCACAATCTTTTATGACAACAGATTATTATATCATTCCTAAACCAGATATAAATATTAGATCTGGTTAAGATTAATATTCAATTCAATTTAATTTTTCTTTTTCCATAAGACATCTGAAAAGATGATCCTCCAGATGAACTCCGCTCTGATTCAACACTCTTCAGTTGACTCAAATCACAATCTCTTAGAGGTATCTTTTCCATCATTAATTCAGTATTTATCAATATAAATTTATCGCATTTCTGAAGAGAGAAAAATATTAATATTAGTTTTAACAGTTTAATTTTTTTCCCTTCAGCCAGCCCTTTTCCTATTGTTAAAATATCCAACGTATTTAGCTAAACGGAATGCATAAGCATAAAATAATAATTATTCAGCATTACAATATAAAATAAGATTATTCTAAATACTTACTTCTTCAAATACTTGAATTAAATCATCATAATGGGCCAACACTATGAATACTCGATATTTCTGGGCTTTAGCATTAGCTAGTGACTTAGGCAGATGAATGTCAATGTTAATTTGATTTACTTGAATATCCTTATCTCCTAAATTTTTCTAAAATGCAAAACTTTAATGCAATATAGGTATATATTAATTCTGAGATTTAATAGATATATTTACATAAATGTATATGCGTTTTCATTATATATAGTCAATCAATTTTTTAAATATGTAATGCACACTAAACAAAGAATCTCTCTCACCTATTATTTCTGATGAGTCACAAATTAAAATATTTAATTATTACTATAAAAATACAAGGATTTGACTTTTATATTTAAGTATTGTTTGAGATTAAAAACATGAATAAAATCATTATCATCAATCAATCATGTTCATTAATCGTTTGAATTGTTAAAATGACATGAAACACAAAACGCACAAGTTAGAAACAAACTATATCTCATTTTTCAAAATCCTATATAAAAATAAATACATCACTTGATGAATGATATATATTTAAATTTTAGCATTAATATATATTATAACCGCATAAAGGGAGGGGTAGAAAGCAAGAGATAGATATATAATAGAGCACCAGATTGTAACTTTAACAGAATAGTCGCTGTACCCATTAGATGGAGTTATAGATTTACAAATTATGGACTTATAAGTGAGACAATTTAGTAATTTCTAAATAATTTTAACCTGCAAAATATCTAGAATTAATTTTCATTCTTAAGTTAAATGGTTTCCTAAATCAAGTTAGCCAAATTGTAACTCACAAAAGGGAATGGACTGAAATGGATATTGTGCATTTGTAAATAGCAGTCATATGAATCAAAGACAGTTGTTTTATATCTCACTTAGAGCAAATAAAATACCAATTTCCTATCACTTATGAAGAGGAAAAACCTCAACTCACACTCATAACACTGTAATGATCTTGGTATTCACCACATAAATCACCAGCATCATAGTTTCAATTAATTTATTTCCAACATTAACTTCTCTACACTTTCCTCTTCCACTAAACTTTACTATCTTTAATGTTTCCACACTGTTGTATTTTTATGATCAGGTATACACTAAATAAATAGACTTATTGATTTAATAATTCTATAACAATCAATTCGTGAGATCTTATTTCAAAATTGGAAAATTATAGTCTCACGGTTCAAATCAGAAATGCAAAATTTTATTGGTGATTTACGAATTTATTGTTGACCATAAGTCTTATAAATTACTAAACAGTTAACTAAACTAAAATATTCTATCAACTTTAAATTAAAAATGAAAATAATAAGTAATTTAATAGTAAATCTTCCAGATGTTTGCAGTGTAGCCATAATAATTTATAATGCAAGTTATGAATGTTTCTTAAATTATGTTATATTTTTTATATGATTAGAAAATATAAATAATAAATATTTGAAAGAATGTTGCATGTGTATATGACAAATCAAAATGACAGAGCTTTAACTATATTAATGTTAATGGGTGAAGGTTAAATTATATTATTTTTTATGTGATTAGAAAATAATAACATTTGGAATAGCATTTAATAAATCTGATTCAATAACAAAACCATACATAGAAATCTTGTTGTGGTATCTTTTTCTTTATGTGTATTTTATGCATTATTGAAATTCTTATTCTCATTCATGTCTACTCTCGGCCGTGATGCCACCCGACCTGAGTCTGAGCTAGCTGATAGTCAATATCTCTCTCACATGTTCTTAAGACAGTGGCTGTTATTGGTATAATATATTCACTTCGTGTAATTCTTATTTTTTTATAAGATTGGCACTTGGAATCCTAGTGATGTCCATAAATACATGTTGAGAATTCATTAGAGTTACTGAGAACAGATTTATGACATTCATATCAATTAGTGATTAAATCAAAAATAGTTTTGATTAAATATATATGTAAGCACATACTGATAGGATCTGACTTTTTAAATAGATATAGATGTGCGATAAATTTTAGAACTGAACAATTTATATGTGAACAGGAGGCCACCATGTTCACCACATCATGATTGCATCAGTCAATAGGAGTAATCTGGGTAGAAGGGAACGAAACAGGAGAGATTAAAGAGAAAATTCAGGAAAAAACTATTGCAAACAAAAATGAAAAGAAGGCCTTCGAACCAACATTGTATCAATACCATCAGGTATTTTCAGAAGTACCAGGCATGATCCAAGGCTTTGAACAGTGAATCAAACTGAAACAGGAACAGCCAAAGCAATCTTGCTTATATCCAGTGCCTTATCAATATAGGGAGGAGGTAAAAAACAATTAATCCAAATGGTAAAATGGGGAATAATGTCCAAATGTTTATCACTCTATTGTAACCCTCTAGTGGTGGTTAGGAAGAAAAGTGGTGTGATTAGATTATGCCTGGATGCCAGACAATTGAACCAGGTAATGATCTCAGACCATAATATTCTGCATCCGATACACAAGTTATTGGGAGGGTTCAAAGGCAAACAAATATTCTCCACATTTGATCTGACTGTCAGTTATTGCCAGATCCAGCATCATCCTGAGGACCATCAATAAATGGCATTTCAGAATGAAGGATATTCATACCAGTTTAATAGAATGCTGTTCAGGCTCATAAATAGTGGGGCAAGATTGTTAAGATGCCTTGACCAAAGGTTGACAAATGAAGTAAAAAATGCATTACTAGGTATATTGATGATGTATTAATAGCCTCATTCAGTATTGAGAAGTATCAAAAGGACATTGAGATGTTTCTATGCAAATGTCAGAAAAAGGGTATCAAAATCAATTTTTAAAAAAGTATTATGATGAAAGATGAGGTAAAATTCTTGGGTTACCTGGTGGAGGCTCAGGGGATGAAACCCCACCCAGACAAGGTATTGGCCATCAGTGAGTTTTCCACCCCAAAATTTCAAAAGCAGATCTGATCAGCCCTGGGTCTGTGTAATTTCTAAAATAGATTCCATGAACAGCTGGTTTAATAAACAGAACCTTTAATTAGATAGATAGGGAACAACATGAAAGTGAGATCAAGCACAGGAGATGGCCTTCAAAGACATAAAAGAAGAATTCACTAGACAAGTTATGCTGTCCTTCCTGGATTTTACCAAATCATTTGTGGTACAAATGGACAGCAATGGATATGATTTGGGGGCTACTCTATCACAAATACAAGAAGGAAATCCAGACTATTAAAGAAACCCAAACTGAATTACTCCACCACAGAAAGAGAAGCCCTAGTGATTGTCTGGGTGTTTCAGAAGTTCTGCCCATTTTGGTTGGGATAAGAAGTGATTGTAAGGACTGATCATAAGAGTCTGGTCAACTGCAGTTACCTTACCAACATCCAGATGATACATTGGAGCTTGCTGCTGCAGTAATATAACTATACCATCCAATATTGTCAGGGACCGAAGAACATTGTGGCTGATATTTTGAGTTGAAATCCATTTGGTTATCAGCCTGGACACCCAGGTTAGGAGAATTGTACATTGCCAGTATGGATAAAGACATCAACAAAAAGGTAGAAGAGGACCTGGATCATTTGGAAGATTGGCAGCATCAAGATAAGCAGTTAAGAGAAATAATTGAACAGCTGGGTAGGAGAACAAATGGAGAGAATTCAAAGGCAACAGGAAATGAAATAAGGTACCAACTTCATCAGAATATTTTGCAGGACAGGATGCATGACAACTCAAAGGAGTGGAAACCAGCTGTACTTTATAGGCTATGGAAATATGTGACAATCTATGTGCACCAATTACATGGCCATTATGGTATTCTGAAAATGGAACATTTAATTCGAAAATGATTTCATTGGCCAGTATACATGCATCAGTGGTGAACATGTTAGAGGAATTGTGAAAGCTATCAGAGAACAAAACTGGCAAACAGAAATTACATGGCTCCATGAGGTCAATAATCCCAAACTAACCTCGAGAAATGGTAGCATTAGACTTTTATGGGCCTCTATCAGCATTTAGTAAAAAATAATATATCCTGCTCATGCATATGGTATTTTCAAAATATGTATCAGCCTATCCCCTCATGCAGGCAAATGCCAAGAGTGCCATCAAAATATTAGAGGGCAGATATTTCCCAGAGGCCAGAAAACCAAGAGCATTTTATCAGATCATGGCACACCTTCATGTTCAAGGAGTGGCACAAATGGATCCACCATCAGGGAATTCAGCACAAATTTTACATCAATTCGAAACTATCAATCTAACTCTTGTGATCAGGTGATGATGGAGTTGGGGTTCTGGTTTCATATCTATATGGATATGAATCATAAGGGTTGGATAAAGTGGACCACTCAGGTCATGAACTTCATCAACTGGACCATAAATGAATCAACCAGGCTTACTCCATTTCACCTCCAATTTGGACAGCACATCATGTGACAGATCAAGACCTTTATACCTGGGATGAAAAAACCATGCATTGACCAGAAATGGTTCTGGGATAGGGCATATACAGACCCTGCACTGGGCAAGCCATCAATGGAGGAAAAAAGTAAGGAATAGGGTACCCCTGTTTATAGTAGAAAATTGGGTCATGGTTAAAACCCCTCATGTCATTGACCTAGGTAGGTTTTATGCCAAAAATTCTGCAGTTTATATGAGGGCCCATATACCATCTGTCATGACCCAGGGAATAACACATTTTGGGTGGACACTGGACATGAAATCAAGGGGTCATATAATGCTTGATCATTAAAACCTGCCCTGCTCACTACAGACATGGCAACAATAAGTAAATACAATTTGTAAAATAGAGCCATTCAAAATATGTGAGAGGTATTTGAAGGCTTTTGAAGGAGGATGTATTGTGACAGAACAGGTTTGAACCTGGTCACAACTAGTATAAGAGGTGGTGTTCATTACATATACATGTAGTCATGGTATATATAGATTTAATTATTATGTGGTAGTGGTTATATAAATACACAGATAGAATGAAGGGAAGGGGAGGTGCTCTGTCATTTAGAAACAGTATGTTTGTGCATACTATGAACATGTGTATAAATGGGTTTGATGGTTGGAAAGATAGAAATGAGGTTTTATTTCACTTGCATTATAAAAGCCTAGAAATCTCCAGCAGAAATGGATATTTTCTTTCTTTTGTTATTACAAGAAAAGCAGAAGGTGATAAAAGCTTTCACACTTCAACTAAAATCCAGTTAGGCAACAATTAGAGAAACAGGAAGTGCATATTGAGTGAACTTTCTAGAACAAAATGTAGGAGGCTATAAAGGAAGGGACACAGAATGCCCCTTGTCTTGTCCCTTCAGAGATTAAATCATTAATACAGTGGAATCATTAGTTCTATTTCAAAAATCAAGATTACAAGTTTATCTAATGGAGACCAAAAAGGAAATGTTGGGGTAAAAGCCTAACATATCAAGCTCAAATCCCTAATTCCTACTAGCTGCTGCATTTAACAATAAACAAGATGTCTCTCTGGATTAAAACAACCACTTATGTCAGAACCATGAAGTGGATTCTCATTAAATGAAGACTGTGTAATAAATCTATAAAGGGCAAATGTTTTGATGGATCATATATTTAATTACCTATGATGATCTTAACTATTAAAAGTAAAAAAATATATTCTCCAGAAATGTGCAGGTAATAAAAGAAATTTATGTATTGATTTGCTATTTTTAATAATAAACTAAGAAAGAAATTATTAACCGATTCTATAGACTTTCGTATGAGAATTCAATATGAGACCTTTTTTTTAGATTTTATTTGCGGATACTAATTATCACTATTAGAGATTGAGGTCATGCTGGAAATTCAATGAAGTGGCCTCATATAGTAAAAAAAAGAAACAAATAGAAAAGTAGCAAAAGAGAAATCTCTTTCTATCAATCTCCACTATTTGACTCATTTATAGATAATAAATATTTGAAAGAATGTTGTGTGCATATGTGGCAAATCAAAATGGCAGAGCTTTAACTATATTTATGTTAATGGCTTAAGGGTTAAATTATATTATTTTTATGTGATTAGAAAATAATAATTGTCATTTGGAATAATGTTTAATAAATCTGATTCAATAACGAAACTGTACATAGAAATCTAGTTGTGGTATTTTTTCTTTATGTGTATTTTATGTATTATTGAAATTTTTACTCTCATTCATGTCTACTTTCAACTGTGATGCCACACAACCTAAGTCTGAGCTAGATGATGATCAATACCTTTTTCACATGTTCTTAAAGCAGTGGCTGTTATTGGTAATATATTCACTTCACGTAATTTTTATTTTTTTATAAGATTGTACTTGGAATCCTAGTGATGTTCATAAATACGCATTGGAAGTCTATTAGAGTTACTGAGAATGGATTTATAAGACATTCATGAGAATGGATTTATAAGACATTCATATCAATTTGTGATTAAATCAAAAATAATTTTGATTAAATATATATGTAAGCACATATGTTTAGAGTTGAAAGTGTATCAGGTGAAAATTATTATTTTCAGTGGAGGGAGGTTTTGTTACAATAGAAAGAAATATTAAAATTGGCACTAAATAGAAGAATTTGAACTTAGAATTTTCTATTTATATTCATTCTCACTTCATCTCAAACAAGCAATACATATGATCACACACATGTAAAAAAAATAAATGACCCCCAATACATGTATTTTGTACAGAACCAGCATTCATTAATTGGGTCAGATCACAAGAATTAAAGAATCTTTATTATTAAAATTTTATGACTCTGAAGCTATTAACTTTTTTAAAAGATTTTTTTAAATTTTGAGGATGTGTGGGGTGTAAGTGGAATTGTGGATAATATTTAATCTAAATTTCTTTTCTTTTAATCCTTTACACTTGAGAATTCTGCTTGTAGCAGTAAAACCATTTGTTGTGTTTTAGAGTTTATTTTCTTTGGCTAGTCTGTTTGAGCTGGGAATTTGGTGTGATTTGAATGGCTTCATTTATGTGTTATCAAAAATATATAAATAAGCAAACAAAGATTAAAATTTACAAACCTAATACAATTTACAATATTTGAGTAGCTTTTCCCTTCTGAGCACTGTACAAGATTAAATTTAAAACCAAAATTAGAATTTGTAAAAATATACAATATGCCAGAAACTACTTTTCTATCTCTGAGCATTTTTCATGATTATATTTATTAATAAAATGTCTTTGCTTTATATTGAACACACATTATTCTTCCTTTGTCATTTTTTCCTTAATTTGACATGCAGTATTTTGCATAATAAAATATTTTCTAAGCATAATGAAAATTTTACACCAATCATAAAGTTAATACTGATTTAAAAATATGAAAACAATTACAGAATTCATTGTTTTTAATAGCAAGACTACTAGTATTTTTTATAAATGCAAAAAATTACTAAAAAAAGAATAATTCCCCAAATACATTTGATTGCAATGAAAACCAAGTATTTCACAATTCACTTTATTTAAAAATTAAAAATATCATACTGTAAGTTTTTCTTATTTTTATTTTTTCATTGAGTCAATAAGTTAGCACATACTCAGTAAACTATATATAAATGGGTCACCTCAATTTATTATTAATAACTTTATTATCATTAATATTTAATAATTTTGTTTATACTATGATTTTAATTTATATATGCATAATATACATATAAAAAAGCATTTGTGGTATATATATATATATATATATATATATATATATATATATATATATATATATATATATTGTAAAATACTTTACACTTGCAGTTCAAAAAACAATATGTATTCTATTCTAATCAATGTTTATCAACAAAACATTAGGTATTATATACTACATACAATTATGCAAAGGGTGAAACAAATTACAGTGTATATTGCAGCTCCATTGTATATAATTACATGATAATAGCACAAGCTTATCTAAACCATGCATCTTCTATCAGTTAACATAGGAACTTCTATAAGTAAAAGACAGATCCCATCTTTGACTCTGAAATGTAACAGCTTGAGAATTAAATATATATAAACTTTAAATTAAACATAGTTCAATGTATATGTAAACAAGTAAAATAAATCATTCTCCACCCCACTGCCTCTTCATTTAAATAACTTTTAATTCATAGCCTGGTGAAGGGTGACTTATTCCCTATGTTTATATATATAAAGCAAGTTAAAATTTATTAGCTTACTTTTATTTTTAAGAATGAAAATAATATATGGTAACGGTAATACATACATGAATGGAAAAAATAATTTGGGTGCGCTAAAAAATACTCACTCCTAGTAGAGTTTCATCAAAAGAAGACAATATTGTAAATCTTTTCCACTCATAATACTGTAGCAATTGTGTGATTAAACGAGTAAATCTTTTAAGTGATACTCTCATAGTATAAAAATTACGATGTAAATCGTTTGAAAATAAATCGTTCAAAATATCTCCATAAGAAAGCTGAAAAGATAAAATATATGTATATAATACTCTTATTTTTCTTTATTAGTATAACTATAAAAATTAGTGGGCATTCACACACACATACATTTTGCTTTAAAAAAATCAACAGACTTCTCAGTTAAAAACAATCATGAATCTAAAAGAAAGATCATGGTAACTGATGCATGATTTCTACATGCATATTCAGTTACTATGAGATCAATCAAATGTAATAAATAATTCTCATTAAAGAAAAGTATAGATTCGACTTTAAGAACTGGTTCTAATTTGTTTTTTTAAAGACTTACAGAGAAATAAAATCACCTTCTTTTTGTAAATATTAAACTTCTTTTTGCATTTTTTTAATATTGATGAAAATATATGAAAATTAATACTTTAAAAAAAATATTTATTTCTCCGTTTATAAACAGTTTGACCTCTGGAAGTGACGAAGCTACAACAGTGATCTACGCGCAAAGAGTTTGCAATTCTCGTATATGCATTATAAAATTAAACCGAAATGTTTTTTGAAGAACCAATTTAATATATATGCTTGAAATATAAAGACTTTAATTCCAACAATAAAATATGAAGAAATACATATAATAATAAAAAATGATATGTTGGAGTGGTGGGACATAAAGCGTTTGAATTAAAGAAACTAATAAAACTCAAAAAGATAAATCTTTTATCCAATAGTGACTTGAAAATGACTTAAAATTATTATGGTGTGATAGATAGATAGATAGATAGATGGATAGATAGATAGATAGATAGATAGATAGATAGATAGATAGATAGATAGATAGATAGATAGATAGATAGATAGATAGATAGATAGATAGATAGATAGATAGATAGATAGATGGATAGGTGGATGGGTGGATGGGTGGATGGATAGATAGATAGATAGATAGATAGATAGATAGATAGATAGATAGATAGATAGATAGATAGATAGATAGATAGATAGATAGATAGATAGGTGGATAGGTGGATGGGTGGATGGATAGATAGATAGATAGATAGATAGATAGATAGATGGGTGGATAGATAGATAGATAGATAGATAGATAGATAGATAGATAGATAGATAGATAGATAGATAGATAGATAGATAGATAGATAGATAGATAGATAGATAGATAGATAGATAGATACTGACTTTACTCAAAGCTAAATGATTCATAAATGTAAGTAAACATGAAAGCAACTCATGCTTATCTACACCAACAATTTTTATTCTGTTATCAAGGCAACTTATATGAGTAAAAGACGGATTGCACTCTTCACTCTGGTCTAAAATGAGTCTTTTAAAAACTTTAGAAATCCAGTATAAATCTTTGTTTCTTCACCCATGCCCAGCTCATCTCTATTTTAGCTTCTTAATATTTTTAATAATACTAATATTTGTATGATCAATTTCAATTATCATTCTTCACTATGTAATCTTCAGAGTGAATGCATTGTTCTTTTATTTCTAATCAATAACTAAATTTTGATAAAACATATTTATCAATAATCTTCTATTACAAGCACATAAGCTTTCAAGTTTGATTCTATGTTTAATTTCATCAATTCTGATTTCATAATCCATGAGCTAAGCAACAAAAATATATAAACGCAAATGTCCACACATTAGATTTTTATCAACTTACCACAAACTTTCTGTCATGAATGTTTTGAAGCATAAGAATATCACTTGTATTAACTGGTCCAAGAAGAGCTTTACTCTGAGTAAACAATTCTGTTGTAGAGGTGATGCACTTTACCAAGTCATGCTAAACACGATGAAAGTAGATAAGTAAATAATAATTATTTAAGATAAAAGAAATTTTAACACAAAACTTAAAAAATTTCGTCAGCTACTTTGATTATGTTAACAATATAACAATGTGTATGTACTCTTGATTATATACTTATGTATAAATTAAATGGCAGCAGATAACCTTAATAGCTAAGAATGATCGATCAATAAATATAAAGGAAAAAAGTGGGTCATCCTTTACTTCCTCTTTGATATTACTTATGTACCATTTGTTGATGATATTGAAAATAAAGCATTGAATTTATTTCCTAACCATAATTTTAAAATGGTGTATAACACTCTGAAATTTAGCGATATTTTAGTATGTTGTATATTATTTTGAAATCGTAATTTAACTATGACTTCAGAATTATATACATCATAAATTTGAAAATGACTATTAAATTAATTGAAAAATTCAACAGTGTCAACAAATGTTTGTTTAAATATTTATAATATCGAAGTTGGAATTATGGATGAGTATGCCCTTTTTTTGTTTACATTTGTTAAGGTTATTAGCCAACTTTTTTGAAAGCATGAGAGCCATGAAATATTTTAATAGGCATTGTGGGTACAAGGAAGAAGAATTATGTCATCAAAATATATGATGATATGACATCACATCATTGTCTAGATTCGACTTAAAACGAATATGTACTTACTTTTGGAAATATATTCGAATGTGGTTTTGAGGACCTTGTTCAAATCCTATAGAATATTTTTTTTATTTAAAAAACTAATTGCAAAAATATTGTTTGAATAATTATTTACTCTACTAAGGTTGAACTTTCCAATATTTTTTATAAAATCATAATTCTAAAATTTAGTTTTTGAACACACACTTCTAAAAAAAACATATTCATATTTTTTATTTAATATATAGGGTATATGAGCACAGACCTTCACACCACCCACCACTCTCCACTCTATCTCATAACACTGATACACTTGAACACATATATGTTGAAAAGATAAATAATCACCAATATACGTATTTCATGCTAAACCAGCAATCATCAGTTGGTCCAGATTACCAGCCTCAGGGTGGCCTTTGAGCATTCCATCATCAGATTTTCAATTGGATGGACAGTTGAAGAGTTGGAGTGTGGAGTAGATTGAAGCCTGTCCATTAAAGTATGAAGATTGGCTATCTTAATATATATATATATATATATATATATATATATATATATATATGAGCACTTATAGCATATATGTGTAGAGGTGGTAATCTGGACCAACTGATGATTGCTGGTTTAGCATGAAATACTTATATTGGTGATTATTTATCATTTCAACATATATGTGTTCAAGTGTATCAGTGTTATGAGATAGAGTGGTGGGTGGTGTGAAAGTGTGTGCTCATATACCTATATATTACATATATAGACACAGGTATATAATAAGCCTGTGTTTCAGTTAATACTTTTATTTGTAAATTTATTTATATGTTTACATTTTTTAAATTAAAACATCTCTAAAAAAAATTTTTCCCGAATATTTCTTTTTATTATCATATTTTTTCATATACTAAAACATTACTGTAAAAATCCAAAGGGATACAATTATTTTTAAATACTTTTAAGACAGGCTTTAACCTGTATCAAATGTGCCTTGAAATTTATAATAGGCAAGCAATATCTTTATTTTTCCAATAGAGGGACCTCTCAAATCACAACACAAAATAATGACTTTTATAAAGATAAGAGAGGCCATCTTATCTTTAACCTAACTTTCCACTTATATAGGCCAATCTGAAGCATCTTGATTTGAGAATGTGAAGCTGTTGTTCTCTCCACTGTTTAAGTCCACTATTTCGTATACAAATTAACATTTTCAAAATCTTGCAATTTACAAGTTAATATTACGAACTTTATACTGGAAATATATAAACTATTGTAAAGTTGTAATTATTTTTTAAGTAAATGTTGATGAAATGCATTTCTTCAGTTATTTTTTATTAGTATAATTGTTATTTATTCTTATATCTCCTCTATTTTTCTTCATATGTCAAATGTGTTGACTGGGAAGTGAACCTGGGCCAGCTGCTTGGAAGTACCCTGAGCTAACCACTAGGCCACCAATGCTTGACATATCTCCTCTATTGGATCTCTCTTCATCAACTATTTTATTTTTATAAAATACAAAACTATTTTTTTTAATTTCTTTTTTACCATAATATTTCTTAGTTTTTTTCTGAAATTTCTTTATATATATATATAAAAAAAAAACACAAATATCATTCAACAGATGATTTCAAGACCTCAATGTATTAAAATTAATATCTTCGGTTCTTGGACTTATTTACAGTCATGAATATAATTATTGTCTTGTGTTTCACTGAACATTAATTTTACTATTTCACGATAATTCATACTGGTTGATAGTAAATCATTTTAATAAAACTAAAAATGTATCCACTTATTTTTCAAGCTAATAAAAATTTAAAATTGAAAAAAAGTGAGATTCGAACTAGGCAACCTAAGTATATTGCTAGAAACTAATAAGATAAAATAACAAATATAATTAAAGTGAGCTATTATAATATAATAACTGTAATAATATATATAATTATAAAAATAATTTTTTTAATAACAATTATTAATTTATTAAAATAATATAAAAATTTATTTATGAAATTATATTATAATTGCTGACATAAACTATTACTTTGTAATAAATACATCTTAATGAGTATTTCTTTACATAATTTTTAAAGTTGTTGCATTTTTTTAATTGTTATATTCTGGTTGCACAAAAGACACATGGCATAGTCCTTTATTTTCACAAAAAAATATTTATCTTTCTATTTTTTTTTTGGAGTTGTAAAATGAAATCTTTATTTGATCCTGTTTTAGACATGTTAGTGGGGTTCTTTTTTAAAATATTATAAATTTTAATAAAAAATAATTATCATAATTTCAGGAAATGTTAGAGAAACAACTATTCAACAGATGGCAGATGATTATGCATTTCAAGTCGTTACTCTCAATTGACTTGCAGGACAACACATTCTCCATAGATATGCGGCTGATATTGTACAGGCAGCATGATAGTAAAAAAGAGATATCCAAAAAAGAAAAAGTTTGCAAGGCAATTCCAATACTTAATTGATCAGTAATATTAATGTTTTTATAGTTTTATTATTATAAAATCATTATTTATTTTTTAATTATCTTTACACTTTTAAAAAACAATTGAGAAATGATGTTTAAAATGTTATTTTTAGATGATCGGTCACAAAAGCTTAAAAGACCTGCTGCAGGCATGGTGTTAGCCCCATATGTATAATATTATATATATAAATTACTATCAGTCAAATCATATGTACAGAATAAAATGACCGATTTTCATGTGCTCTTTCTTCATATCAAAGTTCCAGTGTTCATTATCAAACTAATGATACATGTAAAATGAATATTTACATACGCTTGCTCTGATTTTAAGAAGATGTCAATTGACATTTCATTTTAGTCTAAATTTCCAATTATAATACATTCAGATACAAACAAAGCCTTCTTAAATGCAATTCAGGTCTAATCTTTATGTGACAAAGTTCATTTTGACTTATTTTAAATCACTTGGGGAAGAAATATGTTTTAATCAAACGTAAAATAAACAATATTCAGGTTTAGCTTTAAATGATGGATTGAAAAGTTTATTTCATACTCAATTAATTTTTTTTATTTCACGAGAGACTTTGCCTTGTGAAGTTTAATGCATGGAGGTATTTAATAAAACTTAATTTATGTCTGATTCTAGTTTGCAGTTTAATCTAGTCTCAAATTGATGTTATTGTAAAGATCAGGAAAAAGTAGATTTAAACAGCCATTCAACACTTATTGGTAGTTTGATAAAAAAAAACTGGCATTTTGATATGAATAGCCTTATATATAATGAATTATGTTTTCTGGAGCAATCATGTTTAATAAATATGTTTTGATGTGATAACACTTGGCCTCAACTGGGCATAAAAGTAATTTCATGGTTGTTGGAGAGATCATATTTGTGTCACATGGTTAAAGAGTTTATTTAGCTTAATATTCAGATGGTGTTCTTTCATTTGCGTGAAGAAACTCCTCTATATGCTGGAAATTTTATTGCTTCGTCATATTGTTATTGCAATTTGTTTTTTGTTTTTTTTTTTCTGTAACTTTTCCATATACCCTTTGTTGATGTTCTTGCATATTGATATAATTTTAATACTTGAAAAATCTATTCCATGGTCAGTGTCTAAAACATGGAGAGTAAATGCTGAAGAATGTTGAAGATTTTTTTACATTATTATGTTTATCTTTACTACCACTTATATGGCATTTGCTTCTTACTATGTATGTGATTTGGCACATGCCACATACATTCATAGAGTGACACAATCATAAAAGTACTAAAAGAGATCATTATTTGTGCAAGTAGCCTTACTTAAGGGTAATACTTGCAAATATGGTCTATACCCGATCATTGTTTATGTGAAGTAGTTAGTTCACACAACTGCAGATTAACATGAACTTTAGAGATTACAAAGTAATTTTTAATTGCAGTTCATTCTTTTGTTATGGTTTATATATATATATATATATATATATATAACCATATTATGACCTATAGATAAGGGCACAATATATATATATATATATATATTAATTTTACAAGTAAATAAATTTGATTGATTAAGTTTGATTAAGGTTTACTTTATTAAAATTTATCATTGCTACTTAGCTGGTATTGCATGAATATCCTCAAGATATAGCACTCATAATGAAGATCCAAGTAAATTATAAGGTAAAGGGTTTTCCTAATATTTTTTTTATCCAGCAATAATCTTCACTACAGGCTTAATGTGATAGCCTTTTCTCATAAAATGATAACTCTCCTCATTGCCCAAGATCATTTAAGTGATTTAGCAATAATTTCTACATCTTTAATAATGAATTATAGAAATGCTATGTGATTTAATGAGGTTTTTTTTATTCTTTGTTTTTATTATTTATTAAATTTTAATTTTTTTTTAGTTTGTTTTAATTTTATATCTTTTGAATATGGTTTTATAAGATTTTTTTATTTAATACATATTTTAGTGCATCTATTACTTTGTTAAGTATATTATTTTAAATAAATAGGTCAAACAACTATTTTTAATGATTATTCCACTTTATGGCAAAATTATTTCTGACAGCTCCTCATAAACTAGCAAATAGTGAATGAGAAGGTTGTATCAATAGGACAATCAAGGGCCAAAATGCATATCGTAATTTTAGATAAACCAATCCTCAAAGTGATTCCTCACCAAATACAACTGCTTATTTCATTTCATAAGTCAAGTAATTCTCTTTCACAGATCATGCTGTTGAGCAAATATGATTTATTAGACCACTACAATATCAAATCTTTTGATGGAAACTTATATAGAAATTTAAAGAAAATAATGTATGCATCTAGACATTTATAGATAATCTTTATATGTCGTTAATACTCTAACTAGGTTTCAAAACCTTTGTGTTCTTTAGTCTTGCTAAAAAAAATTTTTGATTTACTACAAAATACCATTACAAACAAAACATTATTTATTAATTGATTCAAGCTAAATGTCCTGAGAAAATGTTACGCATTTTTCTCAGCTTCTCAAACATCTGTTCTTTTTTCACAAGAGCACAAATAACTTCAAGACATTACTTTTAAAAAATGTAAAATATTTTCAGGTTATTTCATTATAGTTGACAATAAAAAGTGCAACATACATACAAAATATAATAAAGAATGTTTTAACGCATACTTATAATCCCTTAAATTTTTATTTAGGAATATATGAACAAAACATCGTAATCTACAATCGTTTCAGTTGTGCAATATCATAATATTAGCTTTCATTGAGATTAACATTCTATAAAAAGTAATAATCATGAAGTAATTATAGATTAGTGAAGCATTTATCTCTAAAAAATGTTTTATTATTTCTATTTGGCTCCACTTTTGAATTTGTTGAATAATATATTATATTGCTCAAGTTGAGATATATTGCCTTTTTATTACAAGTTTTTCTGTGTAGTTTAAACTTTTTTGTACATATGTAAATATTTGTGGAAATGCTGAATAGTGAGAACTTGAGCATTTTCCCCTCTTCCTAAATATATCCAGATTACCATATAATTTCTAAAATTGGATGATTAGTAGGTTGACAGTTGCCAGCTGTCTGACAGAAAAATCCTAAACCTCTTATAATAAATTCATTTGATGTAGAGGTAATAGGTATTCAAATAATTGTTATATATCTATTTTGTGATATAAATAAATATGAATAGTATTGTCAATAATTTTAAATAGTGGGGCTTTTAAGACTTGTTTAGGGCACTAAAAGTGATCAGTCCTGCCCTGTTCATAGCTATTCTTCCCCTCTAAACAATACTATTAGACACTAATTTTCATTTTAAGCTTAGAAATCATTATATTTTTTAGGTCAGATATAACAGTGTGTTTTAAAATGACAGACGCAATTTGAAATTATTTTATGTCAGCTATCATGCAATGCCATTGAATAAAAACTTGACAAAGAGGAATATATAATTCAAATGATTACAGCAAGATGTCTCTTCCAGTGCAGTTTTTAATCTCTGTCATCTGCAATATAGTGACCCTGCAACAGAAGACATTTTGCATTCTGTAGTAAAGTTAATGATCTGACAATGCCAATAGCATTTACTATTGTCATTAATAATTTGAGAAAATAAGCTTTTTCTTTAAGAAGAAAAGTGTTGAGTGGTGTTGCATGTTGGGAGAAAAATTCAAGAGAGGTTTTGCATAGATCTCACAAGTTTTCCTAATCAATTTGATATGACAATTCATTGAACTATTTGTAACACTTTAAATATCTGTAACATGATGCCATTTTAAAAAAAACTGGTTTAAAAATTTGGTCCATCCTTTTAAAATATCCATATTTTAACATTTATTAAAGATTAACTTTCAATGAACATTTTAACACACATACATCTTTCTTTCCTAAACTTCTTTATTCTCAAACTGTATCAATATATAATTTTTTATGTCCTATCTTTCAACCATATTTTAAGGACATGGTCGAAGACCTGTTTATTTACAAAAGTTCTATTCTGCCTCTAGTGTTATAATAAAAGAAAGCAATGGGAATGTGTGGATATTTTTTTAATAAAACAAGTTTTTGATGATTACTGTAAATTATAGTTGAAACATTAAGAAATAAAAAGTATTATATATTAATACAGATTGAGAGAAAACAAGATTTGGAAAGTAAATAGTGTATGATATATTGTTATATAGTTTATTAGAATTAATAGTTTGTATCAATTTTTTTAAAGAAATGATGTGATCATAAATTTTGATGCAATTAAATATGATTAGATATTTCTATTAATATTTATTAATATACAACTACTTCTTAATTGACTTACAACTTTCAAAGCAGGCAAAACTTTCTATATGTATTGCCACTAATGCAAGCCATAATAATCAATGAATGCCAGAAGGCTTGTGCATAAAATCCCAATCTAGTACCTATTCATCCCATATCCCCAGACTAGTTTCTGGCTTGTGGACTTCATCAGTGAGGAGCCTTGGATATGAGAGCACTGCACTTAGACCCTATAATCTAATGCAACCTTCCAGAAGCCAAGGTTCTTCACTGAAGAAGGACACAAGACTAGTCTGGGGATATTGGATGAGTAGGCACTAGATGGAGATTTTATGCCCAAGCCTTCTGGAATCCATTGATTACTCTGGCTTGCATCGAGTGGTAATATGTATAGAGAGTTTTGCCTGTTTTAATAACAATTATAATCAAGCATAAGGAATGGTGATTATGTGATCTTTCAAAGCAGTGACAGAATGCAGGATTTCAGAACTCAAGATCCATGAATTGAGATACAATTCTGTTACTTCCTGTTCTCAAGCCTTATATAAAATTTCATGAGAACTCCAGAAAAATAAATAATTGGACTATCTAATTTCCTATTCTATATTATACTCATCCTTTTTAATCATATTATATTTTTTATGTTTCTTCGAATTTGTTATTACTTTTTTTTACTTAGAGTTAGAGACTTATGGTGAAGTCGAGAGAAACTCATTTTTTTTTACTGTGAATAAAAGTATGAACCAAATCAAATATTTAAAATAAAAGCATTGCCTTTATATGGTTTAGAAAATATTTTTTGAGAATTTTAAACAAATTATTTAAATCACCCAAACTAGTTACTGTGGAAATTCTGAACATCCAATATCATCATTTTCCACCTTTAATGATCCATTGCAAAATGGAGGTCTCTCTATATTTAATCCATTTTTCCTGATCCATAGCCTCTCTCTCTCCATATCTCACCTATATTTTTTTTCAGCTATCCATCTTATTCCTTCTTATAGACCATTTATAATATCTTAATATCCAGTGTACAATTTCAATTGTCTATCTATTATCATTTTTTCTAGTAATATATCCAACCAATTTCATTTCAGTCTCTTAATAATTTCAATGATGTCAAATATGGCTGTCTAGCCTCTTACCCATTTTCTTTGCTTTTGATATTTTCTTGTTACCTCCATCATATATCTCTCCATATTTCATTGGAAGGGTCTAAATACAAATTATAATTTTCATATTTAAATGGTTGCGTCAGGATTTTGATCTTTCTGATTTAGTTACCATTTGTTTACCAATAAAATACTGAGTGCTAAACAATATTGCCATTGAAAAATCAATTATGCAAATTTTCTCACTAGTTTTATTTATTTTGAAATTATAAAGGTTTTTAAAAAATATGTATTATTATAAAAGTATATGTCCTATAAGGCAAAAGTACATTAAGGTATAACTATTATTTTACTGATTAATAAATAAATAATTACTAACATTAAAATACTTTTAATAATACTTGAATGACTCTAGCAAATGTATTGTATTAATTAAGTTAACCAGCATATGGGAAAAGATGTTGCATCATCATCAACCATTATCAATCCAGTGCAGGATGGTCTTTCCAAGTTCAATCCATCTTCTCCAATCTTTAGCTTCTCTTCTCCACATCACCCCTGCAAACTTTCTTATTTCATCCATCCATCTCATATGTGGTCTATTTCTGGGTCTTTTACAATCTCTTGGAATCGGTTTAATATTTCAATTGTCCATCTATTATCATCTCTTCTAGCAATATATCCAGCCCAACTCCAATTCAGTTTTTTAATTTTTTCAATGAGATCAGTAACATCTGTTTATTCTCTTACCCATATATTGCATTTTCGATCTCTTCTTGTTATTCCCAACATGCATCTCTCCATACTTCTTTGAGTGGTCTGAAGTCTCTGTATTGCTCTTCTATTAAGTGTCCAAGTCTCATATCCATAAGTAAGAATTGGTAAAACACATTTATTAAAAACCTTCCTTTTCAAACACATAGGCATATTTCTTTTAGTAACAAGTTATTTCTACCAAAAGCACTCTAACCAAGTTTAATTCCATGATTAATTTCATCCATTATGTTTCCATCTGTATTAATAATCTGATCAAGATATTTGTAACTGTTAACTTCTTTTAACTCATTATAATCAATCTTTATTTTTATATTTTGAAAAAATCCATTAAACACTACTTTAGTCTTTTTAACATTTATCTTTAGTCCTACTTTCATATGATAACTCCTGCAACATTTCTTACAGCTCTAAAGCATAATTTACAAAAACAACTACATTATCTGCAAAATCTAAATCACTTAAATAATCTCCATTTACTTCCACTCCTTTAGTTTCCCATTTTAATCCACAAAATACTTCTTGCAGCATTGCTGTAAAACGTTTTGGAGATATGGAGTCACCCTGTCTTACACCCTTCTCAATGTTGACTTTCCCAGTATTATTATGTAATCTAATTGTTGCTGTTGCATTTTTATAAATATTCTTTAAAATATGACAATATCCTGTATAAATACCTTGATAATCCATTGCTTTAATCACTGAAGAAATGTTTATAGAATCAAATGCCTTTTCATAATATACAAATCCAAAGCATAATGGCAACTCATATTCATTTGTTTTTTCTATAACTTCTCTCAATACCTGGATATGATCTACTGTACTAAAACCACTTTTAAATCCAGCTTGTTCTCTTGGTTGGTGGAAATTCTATGTTCTCTGTAGACGAGTTGGAATTATCTTGGTAAAAATTTTGTATAAAACTGATAAAAGGCTGATAGGTCTGTAATTTCTAATATCTTGTTTATCACCTTTTTTAAATATTAATATCAATACTGCATTCTTCCAATCATCTGTTATATGTTTATCATTTAGACATTTGGTATATAACTTTTCTAAAAAAAATTATATTTCTTCACCTGCTTCTTTTAATATATCAATTATAATTCTATCATTACCTGGAGCCTTTCCTTTCTTCATACATTTAATTAATGTTTCACTTCTTCATTTAAAATTCTGGGCAGTTTGGAAGATGTAATAGCTATAGGAAGTACTTGTTCTTTAATACTATATAATTCTTGATAAAAGTCTTATACCCATTTTATGATGCCATCTCTCTTTTTAGTAATAATTCCATCTTTTTTCTTATTACAGATATAAATTTCCTACCAATACCAAAATGTTGTTTTACACTCTTAAGACTTTTATTCACTTCTACAGCTTTTCTTGCTACTTCACAGTTACACTTTCTTATATCATTTTCAACTCTTTTCCACACCATTTTACAAAATTTGAGATATTCAGTCTTTTTTAATGCATCATTTTTGTATATCTTCGTATTCCTTCTTTTCTTCATAAAGTCTCCATTCTCAGTAGAAATTGTATTGGTCAATTGCTTCTTTTTTTCTACTAGCTATGTTTGTTGCAGTTTTTAAAAGTGTATCAGTTATTTTTGTATTAATTTCCTTCAAATCTGAATCATGTTCAAAATCTACTAATACTTGAAACTGATTTGTAAGTTCTAATTTAAATTCATTAGAATGTTTCTGAAGATTATGAATGCCAACTGTAAATATTGGTTTTTCTTAATAATTTTTGTCTCTCTAGTTTTGCATTAATATGTATCTTACATCTTACCAATCAATGATCACTTCCTGTGCTAAATTTATTAAGAACATTACAATCTTGAATTATATGTAAATAATATTTAAAGCGCAGTTGATATTGAAATAATTGAGAGAGTGCAAATTTCTCAAGCGCTTATGACTACAACCAGCCAATCAAATCTTAAGCACTGTGACAGAGAATTTAATAAGAAAAGAATGGTTCCATTCTCTTCTTTACTTGTCTTTATATACATCCAAGCCAGTCCAATGTACTTATATTTGAAAGTTTGAATCTTAAATATCTTCACACTCAACTCACTGAGTTCAAATTATAAACATACAGTGTGAAATCTTTCGATTTACTACATAGTAGTTTTCGATGTTACATAAAAAAAAAAAAACTACTGCATAGTAAATCGAAAGATTTCATGCTGTATGTTTATAATTTAAACTCAGTGAGTTAAGTGTGATGATATTTAAGATTCACGCTTTCAAATATAAGTACTTTGGACTGGCTTGGATATATATATAAAGACAAGTAAAGAAGAGAGTGGAACTGCTCTTTTCTTATTAAATTTTCTGTCCCAGTGCTTAAGATTTGATTGGCTGGTTGTAGTCATAAGTGCTTGAGAAATTTGCACTCTCTCAATTATTTCAATCTTGAATTATGTATTTTCTGTTAGTCAAAATATAATCCAATTCTGCTGTACCTTTATTTGGATGCCTCCATGGCCATTTCCTTTTAACATTTTTCTCAAAAAAGAATTCATAATATAAAGTTTTTCTTTCTCTGCAAACTCCACAAGTCTATATCCTCTCTCATTTCTATTACCATTACCAACATTACCTACAGCACTTTCATTTGTTTACCAATTCTAGTATTAAAGTCTCCCATAACAATTTTAAAATGTTGTTTACTCTGATCAAAAGCCTTCTGTACCTCCATATAAAAATTTTTTACTACTTCATCACTATGAGAACTTGTTGGAGCATAAACCTGAATTATCTACATTTTGTATCTGCTATTAAGTTGTATAACTAATCTTTTTACTCTGTCTGACACATCATCAATCTCCACAATGTTGTTCTTCCACTTTTTATTTATAATGAATCCTACTCCATGTGTATTTCCAATATTGTGCCTTTATAATAGAGTACATGTCCACTTTTTAAATCAATTATCTCTTTGCCTTTTCTTCTAACTTCACAAAGTCAATAATGTCCCATTTAGTATAAGATAGTTCTTCTAATTCTTGCAATCTTCCTTCTTTTGAAAGTGATCTGCAGTTGTAAGTACCTAAATAAAAAGTCATCAAATGGCAGACTGGGTCCATAATCAGGGGATTCTTAGCACCCTCTGCCTTCGGTCACCAACCGCTGCCTTGATTGGTGACTTTATAGCCTCCTGGGACATATGCTGTTATAAATATCTGAAATATTGTCACCTTACCAGTAGCATAACTTTATACTGTATTAATTAGTATATCCACTTTAGTAATTGCTTCTATAAGAGGAAAAATACAAACTACTATTAATAACTTTTGAATTATTGTCATAACTTTATGACAAATAATGGTGCAATTTCTTAATACTGTATTGAATTGATTCAATTTGTTGCTTCTACATGACAAAGACATGATTATGTGGAAAAATATTACCAGAGCTCAGTATTTGGCAAGCAGCAGCTATTTAACATTAAATTGAAATAAATAAAAGTTTTTGTAATTTTATAATTTTTTTGCAAAAAAAAAGCTAATACATAAATAATTCTAAGGCAGTATGTAATTTGCTTATATTGAATGTTTTTTAAGGGATTTGAACTCAGTATTTATCAGTCTACTCATTGTCCTCTCCATTTCAAGCAACTAGTACACATGATCAACACTTGCTAAAAAAGATACATGATCTCCAATATATGTATTTCATGCAGAACTAACACTCATCAGTTGGCCCAGATCATAATCTCTCACATGTATATGCAATCAGTACTCAGTAGATAGAATTTTTTTTAAGATTTAAAGGACAGGCTTCAATTGTCTCACCCTTCAACTATTCAACCATCCATATCATTGAAAATCTGGCAATAGAATGCATGGATATGACTACAAAATCAAATCCAATAAAGTTTTTGAACATTCCATTGTTGGTTTTTCAATAAAATGGATGGTTGAATAGCTGGAAGGGTGTGAAGATTGAAGCCTGTCCATTAAAGTTTGAGGAATTGCTGTCTTAATATAAAATGACCTCTGTATATATGTGTGGGAGATTACGATTTGGCCCAACTGAGAAGTACAGGTTCTGCGTGAAATAGTATATTGGAATTCATATATCTTTTTTGCATGTGTGTAATCTTGTGTATCAGTTACTTGATATGAAATAGAGGCTGAATAACTAAAAAATCCTGAGTTTAAATTCCTCTAATTACATATGCAAATAAGTTTAAAAAAATGTATAAAATATTATAAATATGAAAATGTTATATATAAAATGAAAAGATGTAATTGTTAAAATTAAGCAATATATAATCTAATGGTTTTCTTGCTCCGGACTTCATAAGAATTTGAGCAACAGAAGTTGCCAGAAATGGAATCAATCCCATGGCCTTACAATTTCCCCACTGTAGTAAACCATACAGAGCAGAAACGAAACAATTCTTCCCTTGCATTTGTGGATCACCTGCCATTGCTTACAAATGTATATTTGGACTATTAAAACGGAAGACAGAAACCAAGAAATTAGATTTTTGGATCTGTACATTCACAGTCAGCCTAATATCTTAAACTATACAATGGTACTAAAACAATAAGAAAAGTTATTTATCCATTTAACTCCTATGTCTCAAAAATACACTGAACTTACAATTTTTTTTTATATAGGAATTTAAAATTGTATAAATTTGAAACGGATAGGAGAAATAATAAAGCCACATATATTAAACATTTACAAAACCTAGGATATAATATTAATAAAATTGTCATGGCAATTGATATATTTTATAATAAACTAAAAAGATCTTCACAGTCTCAATCCATGGAAACTAGAAAATGGATAAGCCCCCCATAACATCTGGAATGCATCTCAGAAATTAAAAAGAATATGCTCTGGAAAATATAAGTTTTCGTACTGCGCCTTCACTAAGAAAGCAATGGAATCAATCCATCATGTCATGTACAAAATTAAATGCAATCAAGCTATATGTAAGCTTGCATATTATGAGGAATTAATGGCTAATCTCTCAATAAGATAACCCACCATATGTATTTGTACAATCGAGCAAAGGAAAGCAATCAATATTCCTCAATATTTATAAACCAGAACAAAATTAAGGCACTTTGAAGACTAAAGAAATGAAAGTTATGATTAAGATATATGTATATCTAAAACATGCTAAACATGAATAAAACGCTAAATTTAAATTATATAGACTTCCTTTTCTTTATAAATGTCCTGAACATTTATGTGTATATATATTTAAAATAGTAAAAAGAATATATGGGATATATTTTAAAGAAATTTATAAAGAATAATTCGTGAGTAAAAGTAAAAGATAAAATATGAATTAAAATGGGATTGTAAATAATAGTTATGTCTAATTTTTAGTATTATATTAACGTATATACTTGGGTTAAAAAAAATTGTAATAATTTATAATTTTAATAATGGGTATAAGAAGAGAAATCGTTTAAAAATAGCAATTATCTAATAAAGCACACTAATAAAATGAGTTTGTAAATTAAACTAATAAATTAGAAATGTAGCATTATAAATCGTTTCGCTGAAGGGAATATATTCTCCCCTAATGTAATAAGTTAATCTTTGAGAGATGTCAAAGATTACATGAATCATGTTTAGCTACTTATTTCCTACAATAAAGAACTTGTAATATAATAAAAACTGACATGAGCGCGTGTCAAAGTTATTTATGTGCTGTGGCAGATATTTAATTACAAACCGGGAGCGTTGTTGGAATGTTCATTATTTCTGTTAGAGGGCAGCACAGTAAATACTATATTACTTCGATAAAAGTGAAGTCATGTCGTATCCCATCACACCGCACGACTTTCTGTCACTTTATTTCAGAAATACGTATATTGGTGATTATTTATCTTTTCAACATATATATGTTTAAGTGTATCAGTGTTATTAGATGGAGTGGAGAGTGGTGGGTCGCGTGAAAGTCTGTGCTCATACCCTAATATTTCATATATATAGACACAGGTATAAATAAGCCTATGTTTCAGTTATTACATTATAGATGTCTGCCCATCCTTGCATATGTATTTAATGGATTATGCCCTGTACATGTGGGGTTCAGATTGACCTGAGGTCAACATGGGTGCGACAAGAATCTCGGCCTCAGGGTGGCCTTTGAGCATTCCATCATCAGATTTTCAATTGGATGGATGGTTGAAGAGTTGGAGTGTGGAGTAGATTGAAGCCTGTCCATTAAAGTATGAGTATTGTCTATCTTTATATATATATATATCTGAGCACTTATAGTATATATGTGTAGAGATGATAATCTGGACCAACTGATGATTGCTGGTTTAGCATGAAATACGTATATTGGTGATTATTTATCTTTTCAACATATATATGTTTAAGTGTATCAGTGTTATTAGATGGAGTGGAGAGTGGTGGGTCACGTGAAAGTCTGTGCTCATACCCTAATATTTAATACTATTACTTTGTAATTAGAGGGGATCTGAACCCAGACATTCAAAGTCCCATTTTGCCAAACGCATTCTAAAATAATATACAAATTAAATGTTCGTAATTTATGACAATTTTTTTTTTAGAAAAATTTATAAGTACATATGTCATCCAGGAAAACTATCACCCACGGATAGACAAATTCCAGGATTGCAATTTATCAGCCATGTCCATTGCCCTAATATTATATGATCACCTAAGTAATTAATCATTTGATTAAAATGAACCTTAATGAATCTCACTTTTACCTGTTATGATCATGTCCTAGGTTCAAGTCCTAGCCAAACAAAACTTCAATTTTTTTTTCAGATTCTAATTAGGCTGTGAATTTTTCTAGCTGGTGCATAATCAACCCACCTAAGCACCTAATGTTAATTGGTAAACGAATTTTTAATAATTCTTTCTTAAAGATAGTACAAGAATTAAAAAATGTTCTAACCCATTTCAAGTGCCAAATGGAGTATTTTTAGAAAAGCTTTCATCCAGAAGTGGGTTACTTAAAGATTGATTCACATTTGTCTTACCTCTTTAGCATGTTTTTCAAATAATTTATTTTATTCCCATAGCAAAGTTAAACATGAGCATTAATTGATTGTTTCTGTGTATTCATGTATTACATGATTTTCTGAGTAGACGATTGATCAACATTGAAAGAACAATGCGATAAACAATTAAGCTCTAATTTGAGACTCTTGGCAAATTGATTTTTGAAGATTCAATAATAAGCATAAGGTTATCTTATATAAATGTTATGTACATTTAGTAGAAAAGGTAGACTTTTGTACAACTTGTACTTTATTCATGCTAAGCATGCTTTTGACATATATATGTCATATCCATGGCAACCTAAATGTACATAACATTTATATAAGATTACAATAGTCCAGAAAATATTGAAAATAGCTTGATTTATGAAACATAAAGTTATCTGTAAAAATAGAAAAATAAATTTCTGGAACCATAATTTTAACAATTGCCAGGATTAATAGAGAAACTTAACATTCATGCTTAGACCATTATAATGCATATTTTTTATCTATCCAGCAGTAACTTTTATTGTAGAGAATAGAGTGATCTAAATATTTTCCAGAAATAGCTATCAGCCAATTTTTTGTACTTTTTTAGCTTTTGTGAGGAAAACAGTACTATTGCTATCCAGTAATGATATAGTGCGGTTTAAGATACTTTTTTTTACTTAAGATCTTTCATATATTCACTTTAAATAATAAGAGTCTTTATACTGCAAATATACTTTTTATATTCTCATCATTTATCTAGTTGTGCACATTGGTGTTAAATACTAATTAAAAGGCTTATACTATGATACATTTTTTGACTTTTGAAATATAATAAAACAAACATGCATATATATATATATTGTAACGATATATAAATATGTCGTTACATTAATTTAAAATAAAAACTTAAAGTTCGCAAATAAAAGTAAAAAACTAAACGCTAAAATTAAAATGTTTGTTAAACGTATATATATTCGCACAGATGCTAAGCTTTAAAAATATTTTTTTTAATAAATAAAAAAAGGTATTTGAATGTATTTTTTTTTTATAAAAAAAGATTTAAATATAAAAATAGTTTAAAAAAGAAATAACGTAAGTAAAAATAAAAACAGGTATTAATTAATTCCTGTAATCTATAAATGGAAATGATTGTTTATTAATTATCCAAAAGCTGTCTAATTAAAAAGTCAGAGAGTAAATTAGATAAGAGAATAAAGAGATTTTAGCTTGACCAATGGAAGCACCAAGCCTCAGCCCGGACCCGAACGAAAATTTGGATTAGTGACGTCTTTGTTCATTCAATCTGGAGATTTACTATAAAAAGGGAAATACAGTTTTTTCGGACAGTTCCAGCATTGTGCGTTTGAGAGGTGGTAGGACGCGCATACCACACTCTCTGTTTAAAAAGGAAAAATGAAAAGACTGTGATACCTTGAGCCAGCTATTGCCATCTCCGGAACATTATCTTCCAATGGAGGCATCGTGGGAATTAAAGGCAGAAACCTGGACTCTTCTACCGTGAGCTATGAACTTTACAAATTAACAACAACCAAAAAAAAGTAATTAAGAACTTTCGTCATTGATTTTTTTTTAAAGATTCAGCTAATTTAAATTTTAAAATGAACTCTTATTTGATTTTCAAATTAATAATTGATTGTTTAAATTTATATAGTTAAGTTTTGCTAAAATCATTTCCATTTTTATTATTTTTATTTGTAGTAATATTTATTGTAGAAATTATTAAATGCATTACATTTAAGTTGGGTATAGACGTTGCATAGATTCGTTAGCTGTTGATTATGTTGTGGTTTTCACAGTCGATTGGAATATATAGGTCAACGATGTTAATGCGGGCATCTTACGATGAATGCCATGGGGCCTTGTGTATTCCCTGTTGCAATTGACGTTATCGATTGACTTTGTATTTTGATCGGTTGTGTTTAATTTGGAATGTTTTGACCATGGAATCTGTGCAGCCGATCTATACCCAACATTTTTAAACAAATCTGTGCGAACGTATTTAAATGTTAAATTTAAGTCGGGCGTGAATGGCTATATAGATTTGTAAAGTTATATTAGGGGAGGGTAATCTTAGGTTATTTGTGTCGTTGAATTGGGTCAATGGATTGGATATATTTGTGTAATTAGAAGATGTAGTATAAGTTTCGCTACGTGCAGAATCGCTGAATACACCGCACCAACCCTTTGCCTATGGATGGGATTGTAAGTCAGCAAAAAGGATCACGGTCCCTTCCTATGGAGTTTTTATTTTATTGTTCTTCTTGCTATACAGATGTCATATTCCTGTATTGGACAAGAGTCAATGTTTTCTCTAACTATACTGTTCAGATGTCCATGCGTGACAGTATAGTATATTTGTGCTGTTGTATTTTCATGCTACATTGAATACATAAATGTATCAGATTGATTGATGCCAGTTTGACTGCGAATTTTAGCCTAAGGTTAAATAGGGATAGAATGTTTATTTTCAAATGCAAATCTATGTAGTCTATTCATACTTGACCATCTAAATAAAATATTAAACTCAGTGAAATTTATGTAAATGTACAATTAAAGAGTAATATAAAAATCTAAAAATGTTAAACCTATTCCTCGAATTTAGAATGATTTTATATGTGTGTAAATAAATATTTTTATGTGTTAATTTCTGGCAGTGGCTTTTATTCTTTTATATTTAAGATATAAAATTTATAGATTTTTATCTCTGCATCTCCGCTGAGCTAGTGACTTGGGCTAACAATCGGAATATTTAAATAAAGTGGAATCTTAACAGCGCGTATCTGCCTACTTTATAAATTTTTCTAGGCTCAAATGCCTAGATGGCGCCCTGGTAGTTGCAGATATTGTTTTTGTGGTTAGATTCGATCTTCACTTTCATTTCGATCGTTATAATATATATATATGAAATAGGATCAATACATATTACTAAATGAAAATTTAAATATAAAAGATCTATCACAATTTACCACTACATTTCTTTTAAAAGCACTACTTTGTAAACAAAGATAAGGACTGAATTTAATGACACATGCAAAAGGTTACTTATGCTGTTCATTTCAGACTTTATCTTTATTTACAAAATAGTACTGCTGATAGAAATGTAATGGTGGGGTGATATATATATATTTAATAATATATCTAGTTATTTTCATCACCTCACTGAAATATTTTTCGAAAAATTCAAACATTATTTATACTTTTCCAAATACATTCAAATGTCAGTAATAATACTCAGATTTAGTGTAGAACACAATGTTTCAAGTTGCATTATACTCATCTATTTTTCTTGCATCTCTAATTGGACTAGTAACTAGTTACAGATGTCAAATTTTTACTGAAATCTCAATTTTACAGAATATCCACTCGGTTACAGTATCATCTTAGATTCAGTTATTCATGAACCTAAAGTCAATTTTTCAAATCCCATGATGACAATTCCTGGTGTAATCAGTAACACCTGAAAGCAAATGAAGAATAATGCTGCTTTAAATGTGTTTTATGCTAATATGGGTGTCATTACCAACAGTTGACCATACATATATTTAAAAAGTCTGCATACAGTTTGATTTCATAATTACAAGAAATCAAGTCATACATCACATGACTTAATTTAATAAGCTTGTACCACAAATATTATATAATGAGCATTAATAGCTCTTAACAAGCTTTTTCAAATATCCCTATCCTCAGACCATTTTCTAGTTTTTGGCTTTTCTCAGTGAGGCACTAGGATATTCAGACATTAGATCTAAAAATACCAGCTCAAGTCTAACATTTATCTATTAAGTAAAAAGTCTGAAATTTTCAAATATCTATATGTCTTCAAATCCATATATCTAACTTAAATAGCTATATGGAACTGAATTAAGTTCAGATCCATCATATATTAACATCTTTAGCAATATAACATTGCCAAAGCCTCAAGAGCAAAACTATAATTTCAAAAAAATTTAGTCACACATCATGTGTCTTAATTTAATATAATTACAAGTAAAGTGTCATTAACACACATCTTCAGATATTCACTATACGTATTATTTTTTAATTATATCAGGGCATGATCATCAAGTTTAATTAATAAAAAGTTCATTTACATTAATAGTAATATTAGTTGTTGTGATGTTAACACCAACTCCTGTTTGTCACATGACTAGCATTTATCCAATAAATTTATCATTTGTTGATTTATCAAAATATTTCACTATTATGATTATGAAGCCCAACCATCCTATTGCTTGTTAAACTTTTTTTTCTTTAACAACTTTTTAAGCATTATAACTATTTTTAATAAAATGACCAAAATAGAAATTTAAGTGAAAGTTTTAGTTTTTCTCATCTCTAGCATTGTAGTTCAAAAGTGTCAGTACTGTAGAACATTATTCATACTTTTATTGTAAAAACCATGGCAATATCTTTCAAGAATATTGTAGATCATAGGAAGATAACTGAATCTTCATCAAAGTTCAGCTTTACATATTAGTGAAGAATTTAATTTCCTAATAATAGTAATCACAATTTATCATTTTCCAGCAATCTTTTGGGTTACATTTCCAACTTTTTATTTTAATTACTATACATTTATTCTTCATTAAATTCCGATAATTTTTTAATTATTTGTTAGAAACAGAAATTTACAAATAAAAATCATTCTTAAAAATAATATTTTAATTTGAAAATATAGAAAAAAAGTAATAAACTGAAATACATTATCAAAACAATAGCTTTTTTATGTTGCCATAGTCAATGAAAATAACAGAACTCCATTTTTTAAACCAAGGAATGAAATACTTACAATTCTACTTACAGTTATTTTAAAATAGCAAAAAATAACAACTTAAGTGTTTGTGAGTGGTGTTCAATTTTTAACCAATGGTAACTTTTGATCTTATATTATTACACTTTATTTGGTTTGCATTTATTTATAAACAAATATTTTTAAATAAAATCTAAGTCTAAACTCATATTCTTTGCAAAGAATAAATATTTTGCAAATATTTTGCAAAATTAATCATAAATATATAAATAACTATGGGAAATATTTTGATTCTTTTTTTAAAAGTAAAACAAAAGATATGCTGTCATAAAAGCTCTTGCACTCTCATCACTTGAAAACAAAGAAACTACCAATAAATGATGCCTTTAGCTTGTATTAGGTTTTGTATATAATATTGACATCTTCAGACTGTTAATTAATCAGTAACTATTTGAGTTCCAACTTTCATCATCACGTGATTGCAAATCAAAATCTAAATGCAACTAATCCCCACAATAGATGAAATTTAAGCAAAAATAACTAAAATGTGACTATACATCCACTGGATAAATGTTTTAAACATGAAATTGATTAACATCTATAAGCCAGAATTTTTATAAAAAATTATATTTTGATATAATTTATTTTACCCTCTAATTAAAAATAGCTTCAGGTATACTAGAATTATTCACAAATTGGGTTAAAACAGAGTTCTAGTAAAAAAATATTCACAGATGCTCCAAGTCACTCAAATGTAAACTTGTAATTATATTGGTAAAATGAAAAATGTTTGAAATTCAAATGTAATAAATTAGCATATCTTAACTTATTACTGAATATTCTTGAGAAAAAGTTACTTTAATAAAAAAATATAATAACTATATTTTAATTCATTACTTATCATTACTTGATTATAATTCATTTGGAACTTGTATGTGGCCAGAATTTTAAAAATTGTCTTGAATTAAAGTTTGTACTATTTATGTTTCATAAATTGAAGGTTAAAAATAATACTTAATTCTTTCATAGCAAGTTCAATAATACCTAGGAGTGGTTCTAATGATTGAAACAACAATATGTACATTGGATCATGTGATATTTAGTTGGATTTATACCAATCTTGGCCACAGAATAGAAGTGTTTATAATTATAAAAAACTAATAATACCATAATATATAGATATTGAACTGCTTTTAGATCTGTATGACCAAACAAGAAAGTTAGTTTAAGTTGAAAACATTTATATAATTTTAATTTGGGCTGGTATCTTGATAGTAAAACAAAGAAATAAAATGATGGATTTTAAATGTCCAAGAGCACTATTTTAAGAAACAAAGCTCCTTACTGTTGTAAGCTATAATCTTAAAACTATTCTGGGACTATTGGATAGGACTACATAGGAGAGCATCTAATTAAGCACTGTTTGCAGGCATATCTTTATTAATAAATTTTACAGAAGGTGGCATAATAGTGATGAAATTTAAAAAGTAATTATCTAAAAAATGACAAACAATAATGACTAAAATGATCACATGGTATATTTCTCTTTCAGCCAAAAAATCTCAACATTCTGATTTACATTATTACATTTTACTAACTTTGTATTTATAATATAAATACAGGTATAGTATATATACTTTAAATTAGATGTAATTTAAGAGGGATTGAACCCAGATTTTTATGCTCCCTTTATTAATCCAGTCCATCTTATACAATTAATACATACATATTAAAAAGATAAATGGTCTTCAATATACTTATTTCATGATAAACCAGCACTCAGCAGTTGGAGCAGATCATCATCTCCAACATATATATATACATTTGAATAAAATCTGAATCTATACAATTTTTTATTGGAAAATGAATATATCAAAAATATTTTACAAAAATTATTATAAAAATAAACTATTAAAAGTATGTGATTTTCATATTTTTTTCATATTTAAGATTCTATTAAAAGATGAGTTTACATAAACACAGTAACTGCTTTTGGGGGAAAAAATTGTCAAACCTATATTTTTGTGTTAGGTCTTCTGCATTAAAGTGATATCTAAAGACCTTTTTTCCAAATTAATAAATCACTATATGTTTTACTTCCAATTTTTATCATCAAGTAAACACAAAACTGAAAAACAAATACTACAAACTGCTACAAGCAAGTTAATTTAAAATAAGCAACCAAGGCAATACTATTTTGTGAAAGCCTCGCCTTTTAAAAGAAAAGATTAAACCTTCACAGAAATTTTCTATGCACGCAATACTATTTATAATATTATGTTTTATCTAATATGTGATACAGTTGTCTTGGACATTGAAATCTTAACTGTAGGTATCAATTTTTTAAAATTAAATTTTTAATATGAACTTTTAAATGTACCATAATGTTGGGTGTATAACAGTTTAGAGATTAATTTAAAACATCTTAATATATTATTAATAGTAAACTCTTTCTTCTTTAAACTGGCTGTCATAATAGCGATCTGGTACTAGAAGCTATTGACATATTCCACTTGTTTCAACTGTTTTATTTGCTTTTAAAAATAAACTTCTAAAATAAAATCATAAGTTTTTGGCTTTGGAAAATTACTATATAAAAAGTTGAAATTTAATTATTTTTTATAAAAATGTATTATGAATATTTAACTCCTGTTATATGATTTATCTTTTTTAAATGTGGCTGATGTAATAATGATTTGGCATTAGAAATTGTTATTGTATTTTTATACACTTTTATTTAACTTCATTAGATTTTTTTAAATCTGTCTGATAACTATCATAGTGTAATTTTCACCCATTTTCCTATTTTTAATCTGGTACAAAGTTTGTAAATGTATACATGTAATACACATGTATTGAAATTATAATCTTTGAGTACATTTTTGCAACAATGTGTAGAGAAACTTTAAAATGTTTGGAAAATAGAAAAATATAAATTCATGTCATCTGAATTAATAGCAATCTACCAGTAATAATAATTTGCAGACAAATGAACACTTTTTAGCAAAAACCTTTCATTGTATGTATATGCATACACAATCTTAGATTTTGACTGTGCTGTAGTCTTCTTCAAACTGGAATTAAAATGTATAATTTTTTTTAGGTTCAGAATCCACTATTCTACTACTATAACTTAATCTAATAAAAAAAAATAATTATTCTATGTTAATTTATTTAACGATGAAATTGTTTGAAATAGGACTCTCAGAAAATCATTTAAAAAATTAAATTTATATAATTTTTGTAAATACATGCAGCTATTGGGAAAATGAATGACTTAGCATAGATGCGGAATCCTGATTATGCCAAACTCCACTATTAATGGCCATTAAAAAAATATTTCGATTGTTACAGCTTGTATTTCAAGAACAGTAGGAGAAAATGATATAAAGACATATAAGAAATAAATAATATATAAGTTTGAATTTGCAAGTTTAAGGCAAAATAGAAATAATTTTTAAGCTATTACAGTGTCAAATTTGCTCCACCCACAATTTTGCTGCCATCAACCACAGCTAAATACAATAATGATTGTCTCTAATTGAATAAATGATTAGTGATAATCATTACTGCATTTATCCAGAGTGAATGGTATAAATGGAGTGAGTGTGACACTTGTTATTCAAAATATATTTTATTATTGATAAATATTGAACCCATAACAAAGATATATATGTAATATATGGTGACTTGGGCCAACTGATGAGTGCTAGTTCAGCACGAAATACATCTTGGAGGTTATTTGTATTTTATTGTATCTTTATCCATATGCTTTGAAAAGAACATACGATTATGTGAAGTATGTAATACTATTTAATTAAACAACTTTTTAATCCCAGGATAGTAAATATTTTGCTAAAAGTTAACGAATAAAACTTGTTATACAACTTTGTAAGTAAATATTACAAGCATTTTTAAAATGTTTTTTTTTAACATTTAAATAATTTATTATAAAAAAAAAAACTTGTTTAGAATTATTAAGTTACTAACAGAGTTGAAATATTACAAGAATCGTTTAAATAGTTTTTGAAAGGCAACCAATGTTTCTCAGTTAATTACACAATTACATGCTTCATAAGATTACAAAATCTATTAACATACTAGAAATTGTCATTTATCACGTTTATTAGAAATAAACACTTTTTTTTTTTTAAAAAAAAAGAAGTGTAATTAACAGTTGTATGCATTAAAATATACTCGTTTTATATGCAATATATACCACCACAAACTTTAATTAAATGAAGTATTAAATTTTTATTTATTCACAGACATGTTTATTTATAATACATGTATTAAATCGGGTCGTACTAAAGCAACCTATCCATCCTTACAAACTGGGGTTCACATCCAAGCTAAAAAAAATTCTCAATATACTCAATAGCTTTATAGATAGTTAGTAAGTATCTAATCATCCAGTTTTAGCCAATGAATTCCCATCAACCATCATTAGACATAGAGTAAAATTAAAGATGAAAAAAATCAAATCCGTACAATTGCGTGATTGGCAAGCCTCATGAGTCCTGCAATTTCCTTCACCGTTTCAATTGGAAGGTATACTGGAGAGTCCTTTACTCTATTGTGGGATACTTATTAAAATAGTTGATTTAATTAAATGTTGGAAAGTCTTGTGCAATATCAGCATTCTAATGTTAACATCTGCACAAAAATTTGGAATTATAAGTGCAACTTTTCAATGCATACTTGGTATTTTTTTTTCAAAAAGTATAACAATTATTCTTTCTTACTGCATTGCCAAATGTATACCATATAATACTAAATCTTTCATGCACTTTACTACTGTCACACAATGCTTTATTTACCACCCTCTTTTACAGTTTAAAATTTTTAAATTTTAATTCACCAGTTAGGAGATAAAAAAAAAAGTTCTGAAGAAGATTGCTGGGGCAGTTGAAACTGTAAACTGTAAAAGTGGGTGGTAAATAAAGCATTATGTACCAATAGTAAAGTGCATGGATGAATTAGTCTTATATAATTTTTTTTCAGTTGCTCTACATTAATCAGCTGAGCTACTCATCCAATTATTAATTGGTAAATGTATATAACAATTGTTAAAGTTTTTATCAATTTACAGTTGAATTGCAGAGATTCAATAATATTGGAGGAACAATTGCAATAATCCATTGCTACATTTTTAGATATTTTGAACTATTTTATCCATTCTTTTGCCATTTTTATATATTAGTTTATAATTACTTTACTAATTAACTCCTCCCACTCTTCATAAAAAACCAGAGTGTCCACTTGAACTATATTTGCAGCATTTTATTTTAATAATTAATTCTTTATTCTATACTGGATTTCCAAAAGCTTTAATTTATTTGTTACAAATATAAGTTTGCAAATGAAAAACATTATTACGAAAAATATTTCAATATTGCAAATATTAAAAATTAATAAAGTGATATATGTAATCAGAAAATAGTGTTTTATCATTCACTATTACTAACAAAAATGTTTTAATAAACTTTTTATATGAACTCCATTTCTAAAATCAAAACAATTTTTTTTCTTTTAAAATCTAAAGTGCTATTTACAATTTATAAAATATCATTAAGAAAGTCTGTGATGAAATCATTATGCTGGGACTTATTGCTTAAGATTGTTAAAATCTTCCTAACTTGCCTTATTTTGAATCAAATATTTTCAATAAAATCTGAATTTAATCATAAATATCTTTGTCAGATCAATCATAAATATGTAAATAAACTACAAAAAGATACTTTTTTAAAGTGTTACATAGAAAAAAAATTTTCAAGGTCCTTCACAATCACTCCCAGGACATAAAAAACAAGAATATATTAATTAAACCATTACTAACACTGTTGTATCAGTTTCTCTATATAATACTGACATCTTCAGATATTTTAAAACTATTAAATCAATATATATTTTAGTTCCAGTTTTAATGCAAATGTGGGAAATGAATGTTGGAGATAGTCACAAAAGAGCAGCAGCACTATAGAATGTTGCAAAAATATGGCTGTTAGGGATCCCATTAAATTAAGTACTATCAATAATGACTGTTAAAGATAATTTGGTTGTGTGCAGTTAATTAAATAATAAGTAAACATCTATTTATCTTATTGCAGTTGCTGTTCCTTTCCATTTAGTCTTAACAATTAATGATATTCATTAATTAATATAAAGCAATGGTTGTAATACTATAGCTTATATAAATTTTGAACTTTAAACAGGCAATACAGGATGATTGTGTAGCACTTTTTTTTGCTTGCTTTTGTAACAAAATGAACTAGACCTCTGTTTCTATTTATTTTTATTTTTCTTTAAATTAATTTATAATATATTAGTTACTAATTCATTTCAGATTTGATTCTGTTTAATGTTTTATATTTAATACTAATGTACTTTAAATTAATTTTTCATTCTGATACTAAATGGAAGATAAGGGATAAAAAGAATTATCCATTTGCTTATTTTCTTTTACATCAAGTTTATTAAAATCAAAATTAGGTTTCATTTATTTTAAAAAATATTTTTATATTTAAATATATTTTTATTTATTTCAATAATAATTTTATTTTTAAATAAAAAATACATTTGTCTTTTTTAGTTACTAATGTTTTATTATGCATTCAAAATCTACTTGGTGAAGCAAAGAAAATGTTCATATAAATACTATTGAAAACTCAGATACTTCTAATTTTTTAATAGAATATCTAATTAAATTAATAAAAAAATATATTCTTTATGAAGTACTATAACTTTATCTTTCTTATTGCATTGCCAAATCCATATAACATAAATATCATTTATGTTCTTCATTACTTTTTACAATGCTTTCTACAACTCACTATTGATGGTTTCAATTGCGCCAATAGAATTTCTTAAGGAGATTGCTGGTGTAATTGAAACTGTCAATAGTGGGTTGTAATAACTAATAAAAAACGTAAATGCTATTAATATTATATTAAAAGATATATATTCTGAACATTTTAATAATAAATTATATTGAAAATAAAAAAAAAAACATTTATCTTTGTGTCTTTACTAACATAAAAAAATATGTCTAGTACCCTCCCATGTGAAGTCTTATTGCTTCAAAAACACTATTAACTATAAAAATAAAATATACCTTATAACTATTATTACAACTATTTTTCAAAAAATAAAATTATATTTGAAAAAAAAATTAGCTCTAGAGAAAAACTTACCTTTCATCATTTTGCTCCTAATTGTAAAATGAGAATGTGTTTTTAGACCTATTTCTGTCTTCTAATTATGACAGCAATCCAGGAGAAAAACAACAAAAACTAAATTACAGATTCATAAATTTTAATTTGCTACAAGTCAATGCAGTATTATGGAAAGAAGTACAAATTAGAAGTGATATAATTTTTTATTATCATAAATTTATTACAAATATTTTAATGACTTGTACATATATCTTCAGTAAAGTTTAATAACTATAACTCAATAAAAAAACTTATAATAATTTTTAATCTAATAAAAATAATTAACTGTTCCCTAGATTATTAAACATGTTTAAATCAGTATGTAAAATTATCACGTAAGTATATATGATTAGTATATGCCTTATATTTTTTATAGTTGTCTTAATAAAATTAAAACAATTAAAAATAATTATTCTTCATTCATTTATATAAAACTATTGTTTAAACTAATAAAATTCATAAACCAAGGCATTGACCTACAGATAACCTTAAGGTCATGTTGCAGCCTAGCAACTAATACAAAGGAAATGACATTCAATTCAATTATTGATTAATAATATAATTGACAATTATATAATGTAAAATCATGAAAACCAAATGATATATGCAATATATGCTGCTGGAAGTTGATTCTAATATAAATACTGAATTAGATAATTTATTAAAGAATTCTATCTTTTGCTAATGTACTAGCCACTACGTACAATAATTTTACTGTGTTCAAATATAGAATACTTTTAACAGATAGATTAATAATTTGAACGATTTGCTTATTGATAAAAGTTTTATTAGAAAACAAAGTCTAATATCACTCAAATGGAAGAGTAAATAAATTACTCTTTATTAATTTTATTTGTATTTTCAAAATGAAATTATATATTTTTATTAACTAGAAAAGCTTATAAAATCATTCTAATTTGGAATTCTGAAACAGATAAATTTCTTCAGAAAACATTTATATATTTAAACCAAAATTAATTTAAGAAGATTATACCTATAGAAAAATGCATCACGAGTAAACACCACTTGTCATAGGATATAATGCTATTGTTTCAACTGAAGATAAATGTAATTACTTATTTCTACTGAAATACCTAATGTTATATAAATTTCATCTATACAATTTAAATGAAACTCAAATTGGTAGTGAAATCATTTGTGGAAGATGATAACATCATGCAAGAAGGTTTTAAAATAACTGGATATCTTGATTTCCTCTGTGATGATTAATGACCAAGAAATAAAGAACTTTATTTTTAACAAACATTATGTCACAAATATGGAAATGAATAGGACACTAATATAAACTCTTATTATACCATATCATTTTCATGAATCGTCATTTAAAAATATTTAATTTTATTTCCTTGGTAACCTGACATGACAGAACTTTGTTGTTACTAACTTAATGAATATGATAATGTTTGTTTGCTATTTGTTGAGTAAATGACTAATATCATGTATGAAAGATTTTATATTTTTAAATGATGACTTTACATTGGAATGGTCTCATGAAGTTGGAATTCTCTCATATGGATTACATAATATAATGTTACTATTTATTTGTCTATGAATTAAATCAAGATTAGCTAGTTTAGTATTTTTATAACTTTTTTTTGTAAATTACACAAATTTGATTATGTTATAAATTATTAAAATCTTTTTGTATTATGAGATACATATCTACTATGTGAATAAGAAAAGGTATTAATTATTTAATATTACAAAATAGTAGAGATGATAATTTTTTTTGTTATATTAAATAAATTTGAATTGTTATTCGTTAACAAATATTGTTAAAGTTTATTTTAAATTTAAAGAAGTTTCTAATTTATTTAGTTTACTTTTCATTTTACGAAACAAAATAAAGTTAAACATATATATCCATAGTGAAGCAGTCGATGTCTAATCATCATCGAGCTTCATGCTTCACCATCTACACTAACTCCTGCGGGGCCCGCAATTCAGACCTTGCCATAGATATATGCCATTCATCCACACACTGTAGGCATAATTATCCAAGGAATTAATAAAATTATTTAGTAAAGTAAAACAGTAGTGTGCATGATGCATATATATATATATATATGAACGAAGCAATAATTCTATTAATATTTATTGCTGAAAATTAGATGTTCTTATATAATTGTAAATATCTTTTTATATATGTGTATTTAATTAAAGTATTGGAATGTAAAAACAAAGAAAAATGGGGAAGGCTCGAAATACTGAAATAATCTTTATCTAGATTAAGATTATTTTCATTAATTAAAATTATAAATCTTAATTAAAATCATAAGCAATTCTTTTGTTAGTTGTTTGCAAATCTTTAAAAATATCTCAAATAGTATTCTGAGCCTTATCTGTTTTAAAAATATTTTGCTAATTAAATGTTGTTTTTAATCAAGAGATTACAGAGATAGCTGTGGGCAACTGATATTGCATTCTTGGAGGGATTAAAAAGGTGTATAAAAAGGGCTCATAGAACAAAAGAAGTCAGTTTAGTTACTTTCAGTACTTTTCAGTCAGTTATGTTCAGTTTACTTTGAGTTATTTTGAATTACTAATTAAACTTTGAATTAGTTAGTAACTTATTTCAGAACATTACTATTATTATTACAATATTTTATAAACACACTTGGTTTCTTAACTCTTCTATTCAATCATTATTTTAATGTTAATGCTCGCTGTCTGTGTTGGCAACCCGAACATATACATATGATTCGACTTAAAATTATCTTTAGTCTGTTTATTATCCGATATTTACGTCAGTTTAGGGGTCTCGAATCATCATCAACCATTGAGCTAGTTCCTTGGTGCATAGCACTCTGCCATCAATTTAGATCATCCATTGATCTGAGCTGGTAAGTTTGGGTTTGAATTCAGATTGGTTCGATTGAGTTTAGATCCGACTTGCAGTTTAGGTGGTGGAGGTTTTTCTACCGGTACAATATAATGATTTTCATAAGATAGATAAATGATTAAAAGTGTATATTTTGCCTGTTTATCAAATCATTTAGTACTAAACCTGTCACAATCTTTTATATTTGTTTTAGGCATCCACAATGATCTATTAGTAAAATGTTATTAAATTGGCATATTAACTCCACACAAGTTATAACACACTCCATAAAATTATATTCATTAAATAATTAATGTAAAGGGGATTTTATAAAAACAAATCCCAAGTTTTGTAAATAGACAATATCATTCCAAGCATGAAATCTTTTGTAACATATATATGTGTTTACTCAATATTTTATTAAATATATATTTCATGTAAATCCTGGTTTGTTTGAATTATTATGTTCTAATTAATATTTAGAATTATTTTCTTTGGCTAATAACTTAGCATTAATAAATATAACTTTGATAAATGTAATTCCTGGGCTACTCTTCTCTTGATCATCATCATCAGTCTGATATTATGCTCTACCACTTTGCTTCTGGCTCTGGAATTAAAATAATTGTGCTGTATTATCAGGATTGTTGTTCATTGGGTCAGAGACTCGAAGAATAGGCAAATAATTTAAAATTCAGGATTGCTCCTGACCTGTGTATCTTGAGCATGATCAGATTCAAAGTACTTTTGCTTAGGATTTGAATCTTGTTAAGTGAGCAGACTATGTTGACCAGTACAATACACATATATTATACTTATTTATATCCTAATAACTTGGTTGAAATAAATTTTAAAAATATATTAAGATTATATTGAGAATTATTATTGCTGTAAAATTGACAGAAACCCCTGGAGAGAGTTAATTGTAAAACATACCCTGAGTTTGAAATCTGAGAATAACATAACAATTAATAAAGGTGGAAATTGGATGATTTAGTCTAAGTTGTGTCTGTATTAGATATTTGATATTAAATTATCCTGTATGAATTCAATTCAATTTTGGATTAAAGTTAAATCATTTTATCTATAGCATCTTATGTGAACATCCGAAATCTGATTATAGTGAGATGCAACCATCTTGTTTCTTCCCTAGGGAATCTATACCATTACAATATATATATATCATCATTGACATTTTCATTTTCAACCATTTTCAAACCATTGCAGGATAAAAATCTCTCCAAGTTAAATCCATCTTCTATGATCTCTACTCTCTTTTTTCCACCATTCCCACACACTTCCTTATTTCATCCATCTAACTCACATGTGATCTCCTTTTAGATCTTTTATAATGTCTTGAAATTCAGTTTAATATTTCAACTGTTCATCTATTATCATCTCTTTTAGCAATATATATATATATAATTTTCAGTGTAAATAAATTTTATAGTAAAATTAAAATATTTTTATCATAATTAGTTTTTGAAATACTTTTAAAACAAAAATATTATGTATGAAAAACTAACTATACTTTATCAATTAAATGTTTTTTTTATTTTTCTGTAGTCAAATGATGTAATTAAATCAAAGCACACTTTACAAATTTTATTTTTCACATTTATGGCTTTCTGCTGATTAAAGACTTTAGAAAATAGAACTATTTTTAACAAAGTTAATTTTAAACATAACTATAAAAATGATGAATAAAAATGTTTGTTTTAAAAATAAAAATAAGCTTACTATTTATAGCAATAAAAATATTTTTTTTCATTAATCTAAATTTAAATTTTTGTAAAACATTTTATAATTACAAAATTAAATATACTTTATATTTGTTAAATAAAAACATTTTTTTTAAAATAATCAAAAACATCACAAACAACAAAGTGGTTTAGAATGACTTCTGCATAACAAATAAAATTTGAAGAGCCACCATTTTGGGTACGTTGAGTTCTGTAATTAGATCATTAAGCAATAAAGCTTTGTTTCTTGCTTAAAATTCTTCTCATTTAGTTTTAAAACAAAATTTAATATATGTATAATCATTACCTTTTATGTATGATTGTTTATTGTAAAATTTTAATACAACAATTTGTATACTGACCATTCAATTGTGACAAAGATTTATCATTAAATCTTGAAAATTCAATCATTCATTGCTCCTTTCCAATCTTGTAGAGCTTATATTAGAAAGAGTTAACCATCTAAAAAAGTCGCCATTAACATTTTTATCTTCCCAACTTTTAAAACTATGTGTTTATAATATAGTAATAAATATAAATTAAAATGATAATAGTGTAACTGTCAGGTTTATACATTTGCTCAACAGACTGAGAGTCCGAGCCAGAGAACCAACAGCTGACTAAGTCAGGATAGTAATATCCTACATCTGAACATACCTCAACTTTTTTACTAGTGCTTCCAAGTCAACCCATTGTGAATGACATGCCTGAGGTTACACTCAATATCTCTTTATTCATGTTCCAACAATAGCAAAGCAGTAAAACATGAGACACCCCCCAACACATATTATATAACTTAACTAGTGATTCATAAAGTAATGAGCAAGAATGGAGACTGAGATAAATTTATATTTCATCAATTTAATGTAACAATAAGTTATAAAGCAAAATAAATTGGGTATAGTTTGCTCACGCACAGGTGAGTGAATACTTAGGGTTACAAAGAATACAACACAGCAATTTATATAGTGCTCACATGCAGATGAATCCAATACTCAGAGTTACAAATAATATAATAAAGCAAATTATATAGTGCTCACATGCAAGTGAGTGGTTTTGGGGGATTACAAATGTTTAATTAGTCTATGACTTTAATATGCTCATACCGTCTTCTATGTCATAATTCATGCTATGTTCTATATAGTGGAAATCAGTAATAGTTAGAGTGATCAATTTATTGGTAACTGATAGAGATTATATTATTATTTTTACTAAGTTTAAACTCAACTATAATGATATTTGCATGATATTATATATAATTGCTACACATGTAAATGCATAATTCAGATTCCGAATCAAATCAAAGCAAAGTTACTTTCTAAGGAAGCTGAACTGAGGTGCAGCAGTCGAACATCAGATTCTAGTGCATTATAAACTATAGTATCAGAATAAGTGCATCTCGAATGTGTTCTTAATTGAGGTTTATTACCTAGTAATTGATTTCTCAGACCGATCTACTTGCTATAATACGAAGATGTCTTTTTATTCAAAATGAGCAGAACAGTGGCTTACGAGCCCTTTGGAATGCTTTGCTTCCTTCAAATACAAATAAATGTCACAGTTGTCTAAACTTTCGAGATGTGACTTGACATGGAAACAATTCTGGTGTAGGCCATTATAGATATAGCAAGGAGAGATGCATATTTATGCTAACTAGCAACACATTCGCAATGCTAATTTAATATTTTCATAAATTAATTATGCCAAAATCTTAGCTTCTTTCAGTGCTACTACCACTGATCAGTTCATAAATGAGATTATTAAGTCATACGATAGAGGCAATAATAAGAATCTGATTTAAGGATCTCTGCATAGCTTTTTAATCTCTAATTAAAGGCTTATAGCAAAATTTAAAGATTTACTAGAACTTGAAACATTAATTATATGTCGTATAATTTACATCTAATATCAAATGAACTGATTCTTAAATAATCTATGTCAAATATGAATTCTTAAACAGCTCATGTCAAATATTGATTTTTAAAAACTTACTCAAATATTAATTTTAAATAACTCGCAAAATATTCATTTCAAATAACTTATGCAAAATATGGGTTTTAAATAACTTGCGCAAAAATATACATTTTAAATAACTTGTGCAAAATATGCATTTTAAATAACTTATTTTGTGCATTATAAGTAACAGATTCACTCTAGTATAAATAATAGTTTGATTTCAGAAGGGAGTTTTGCCTATATTTCTTTATATTACAATAATCTGACATAATGGAAAAGGTGCTTACTCGCACCTTGATAATTATTAAAGCCCACAAAACTCCATTCTGATGAACATAGCATAAATTAATAAATATGAAATTAAAAACTAAAGATAGATGGCATATGAACAAATTGCAGAAAATGATCAATAAAGTTATAATTGAGAAATGAAGAATTTGTTTGAAATGGTTTTATAGAACCTAAATATTTATGCTTACTTAAAAGATTTATGATCAAGCAAGAATTTCAAGAGTGCTCTAAGCTTTAAAATAAATTTAATATAAAAAGTTTAGTTTAACATTTAAATGATATAATTAAATATGAGATTTGATTAGTTAGCTAGCTTTTAATTTACAATGAGTTTAGTTATGAAATTAATGTATTCTGCAGAATGATTTACCAGTAATACCTGGTAGTAAGTCTTTCAAGGCATTCTTTACTGTGTGACTTCTCTCTATTAAATCAGCTGTGGCTTTTCTAGGTTTGAGTCTGGATGCAGCTTTGTAAATTTACTTCAGTGGTGGCTTTCCTCCATCATTTGGTCAGGAACTCTCTGGTATTTCAGGTGTAGCTTCTCCATCACTGGGCTTGGGTTGAGGTTGATGTTTTCTTCCATTCTGTAGCAGTGGTCTGGGAAAATAGACGGCTGTCTATTGTCCCTAGTCTGCAGTTCTCATTAGAACAGCTTTGGTAATGGCTTAGTAGAATTCAGCTTGGTCAAAGTAATATGCAAGAACAGCTTTTTAATTATTTTTTCAGCACTCATCTTTCAGAAAATATGCATCAGCAGCAACAACCACCTATGATGGTTACTACATGCCTTTTTTATATTCTATTTTTGACAGTAGGTCCCTCCCCCTTTTAATTTCACAACATCACTTGTTTACTGGTTTTGAACTTTGTCTTGAACCAAATTTTCACTTAGTAAAATATTTGCTACAGTTAAATGTGGACTTAAAAGCTCTACTCCCTCCAGTTTTCCAATTTGCATCATAGCTTCATGCAGAATTAAAGATCTATTCCCTAGAGTTTTGCAATAGCACTTAGTATAAAATTTTATGCTTGACTGAATTGTATAATTTGTCTTAGTTATAATTTTAAATGGGTTAAGTTTCAGCAAAAAGTTTATTTTTAGACGAAATGTTAAAACTTGTAAACAAAATTACAGCTTATGTAATTTTAAACAAACAGTAGAACTTAAAAATTATTTTAAATGAATATTAAAACTTAAATAAATAATTTTATAAATTTAAACTTATTTTGTTATATACATTAATTCTAACTATATACTGCTATGTTTACTTCAGTTTAGCAAACATAAATGAATGTGTGCGTATATAAATATTTATGACTGCATTTTATATTATAGTTAACAAGGTCATTGTACACGCACATACTCGCCAATATTACAATCACACTCGAAGTTTTAAATTAAAGAAATACAAGCAATCTGAGTGAAACGAAATACACTATTATAGAATATAATAGGTGAAACAGATCTAACTGTTTCAATAGATATTTACCATTCTTCAAAAAACTATGTGACTTTCAAACATTGCAAGTAGTAAATTTGATTTTTTTATCCAGTGATATTTCACTATTGAATCTGTGACATTATTACCACCAAATGTAATAATGATTTTGAAATATATATATATAAAAAAAAAACAATTAATTAATTTGATTGGCTTAACAAATTATCAAGCTTGAGAAAGAATAGCAAATTGAAGTAACTTTTCATGCCTCAGGCAGTACATAAATTACTAAAACATGTTATTTGAATGTTTTGTAATAATATATTAACCTTATATTATACACTTTTCAAAAATGTTTTATATCATAAAATAATTTAAAAGTACATTTAAAAAGCCTGTTTGTAATGAATTAAGTTGTGTTTACAAAAGAGTAATTTGTCAGGAATAAAGGAAATGCAGAATTTGAAAGTCAGACAACTTTTTTTCCAATTAATTACATAAGGGTACATTTCATAAACCTGTAAGCTGTTTAGCAATTTTCAAATTGTCAGTTAGAAATCTAGAGGCAATACAATCTATAAAAAAACAAACACTTATTTAATGTGCATATAAAAATATTGTTTGATAAACAGAGTAATTATATAAATTCAAAATATTTTTTTTATGCTTTTACAAATATATTTACATGTCATATATGTGTTGGTAAATATGCAGAGCCACATTTGATACATCTCTCACATCCATCTCTATGATTTTTTTTATTTAAAGTAATATTCTTTATTAAACACAAATGATATTTACATAATTACAAAGGTTATATTAAGTTTGTCTAACATTTCTTCAAAACTGTCATAATACTTAAGGCATTTTTCTCATTACCTCATACATTTTTTTTTACCTTACTAATACATTCTTAGACTGGAAATGGGTTTTCCTATCATATTTCACATGTGGACAGAGCAATTCCTCCCCACACTGATTCAATAGCATTCCTAGGCCAATATTTTAAACATACATTAAAGTAATCATTCCAATCTTTATCTAGCTTTCTCAGCCAATTGAATTTCTTATTGTCAAAAAGCCAAAGAACATCTAATTACCCATATTGTTTTCAATGAATGGATTATAACATTTGCATTATGCAGATTGAAACTAATCACATATTTTTAACAGGTATTTTAGATTAATTCTTGGCCTATGAAATACTTTTGATCTCAGATCCCAGAATGCATGACATTCCTCTAGCAGGTACATAAATGTTTCACTGCTCTTCTTGCAAAAAATACACATTTCATCCAAACCCATTCCCAGCCTTTTAGTCAGCAAAATTCCATTTATCAGCTTAAAAATAAATTTCATGGATGATTGAGGTGTATATATCGAGTGGAATTTTTTAAAAAACACTTTTCATTGAACACCCCAATCAAAAATTTTCATTGTGATAATCTCCTTTTGTTAAATCTTTATATTTTATTCCATCTAGACTTTGGACATTTAGATCATCTTGTAAATCTTTGTATGTTATAAACATGTCAGCAAGATGTAATCTTCTCTCAGCTCCCATTTTATTGTAAATTCTTATATCACCAGTAAGAGGACTAAAGGACTGATCCTTCATTGCATCCAAATAAGCCCTGTCAGTAATAAAATTAACATAAGCTTTTGGGTTGATTAAATTAAGCTCACCTTTATCTATTGGTTGCTGTAGTACTGAGGTTGAGTGAGGCTAGATTTCTTCCCCCATATGAATTTCTTTGCCATCTGTATAATCTTTAGGATCATTTTGTTGTATAGTTTCAACCAAGGTCCATAATAGCTAAGTACTCCTATTGCAATTGCATTGAAAATCTTGGTTCGAATCACTTCATAGAGTTTAAAATATAAAAAACTATTAATTCTTTCTTCTATTTTTTTTGTTACGAATTGATTTAACTGACGATTCATTTTAGTTTTGGATAAGTACAGGGGGAGGCCAAGAAATGACTTAGGCTGAGCTAAAAACTCATTTGGTATTCTTTTCCCTGTTGCCAATTGCCAAGCTGCCGCTTAGCAAACTGTACTACTGATCCTTTGGACTGTTCAAAAACTTAGCTATTTATTCAATCATTAGCTGGTGAATGAATGTATAGGGAACAGATAAACAAAATTCAAAAAAAGAAAATTCTTAAACCTTGATAGTTAATTAAAATGATAAATGATGTCTTCTTTTTCATTTTTCTTCCACAAATGTATGAAAAGATTACTTCCAAACAGTGTACTACTGTATCTATTTAACTTATTCTATATTTTCAGTGTATAAGTTTATTGAAGGACAAGTGGGCATAGATTTAAAAAAAAAACATTTAAATTTGAGTAACCACATTTGAAAGTTAATTATCTTCCATGTGATTACATATATATGTTGCACTAAATTATTCATTTATAAATATTCTAAACAACTATACATATAATTACAGGTAATTAAAAATGAAATACTTTTTCTTCCCAGTGAAATAACATCAAAATTTGTACAATTCAATTGTTAATTATAACATCAGACAAAGAATAGCAGAGTCAATAAAGGGTTGGTCTATATAAGAATAAGTTCTAAGGACAAATGATTCATTTAAGTTTTTAAAACTATTACTGACAAGTGAGTGCATGAAGATTTTTTTTAAAAAAAACTTTAATTTTGAACAGCACGTTTGAACATTAATTTCCTTCTATGTGACTACATATATAAATATATGTTGTGTTAAATTATTGATTTATAAATGATACATTGTAATTTACATCTATTGACTATAATGTGGATAGTTAATTTAAAAATAAAAAATGCTAAGTATCATTACAAAGTATTTGCTTAACCTAAATGTGACAATAAATAGTGTACAGTGACGAATCTAATATTACATGAATGATTTCATATCAAGCTGTCAAAATAGGCTTGGGGGTATAGGTGGTGATATTTCTGGCTCATCTGGAAAAGTAAACCCATTGTCTGATAGCATTTAATGAGAGAACATGGGCTGTCGTTCTGTATGATTGATTTGTAATAGAATGGTGAAATTGAGATATGACTTTGATTAATATTCATGTCTTAAATGAATCATCACATTTAATAGTTTTGCAACCATTTTAAATATTAATTATGATTTTAAAAAAATTTAATTTTATTATAAACTTTATTCAAATTGAGAGATACTTATAAGAAAAAAATAAAGCTTCATGTTTAAGAATTAAAATAGTCGAGTTTAAAACTCTAAATAAAAGTTAATCATTTTTATTACATTAGAAACTATTAATACATTGTACAGGCTTAAACCTGCATTTATATATGTAATACATGTGGGATTCGAACTCAGACTTTCACATGACCCACAACTCTCAGTGCCATCTTATATTACTGACCCACCTGATTATACACATGTGAAAGTCTGAGTTCAAATCTCGCATATATTAGAAACTATTATTATTTTTTTTTTTTTTAGGTATAGAATTTAAATTGTAATAATAATCAATGTATTAATCATTATCAATCTCCGAACTTTTTTTTTGTATTGTTGTAAATATATATTAGTTGAAATTCATTTATAAATAAAATGGGCTTTTTGATCTATATGACAAACCAAGTTAGGGCAAAATATATAATATTAATTATGTAATCTACTTCATAATAAAACCATAGAAGCATTGTAATTGATGTATTGCTTGTAACAACATAGTAACACTCTATCAGTCATATTATGTAATTCTTTTTATATAATTTACAATTAATTCTAAAATTGTGAAAGGAAATACTATTCTTCACACATGCACCAGACAATTGGTACACACCCTCCTGTTAATAAATGGGTTAAAGCTTATTCTTTAAATAAATGAACAACTATTGGCCAGTCTAAATTACAGCCTGAATTTATGATGAGCCCAATTTGTAAATCTGCATGTTACTTGCAGCAGTTCAGTTTATATATCACAGGGAAAAGAACGTTTCCCATTTTTAACAACATGTAACACTGAATCTTATTAGTTTGTATACATATAATAATTAATAATATAGTAATTTATATATTAAAATTGTGAAAGGCATTATTCTACACACATGCACGAGAAAATTGTCGTGCACTCTCCTCTCATTGTTTTAAAACTATAGGTAGTCCACCTATGATTAGATCTTATTCTTTAAATGAACCAACAATAATTGACCATGTGTAAATTAAGGCTTGTACTTGTTATAACCCTGATTTTTAAATATAAATATTACTTACACATAATAAGTTTAAGATATAATTTAGGCATGTTCAATAATTGTTGTTTCATTTAAAGAATAATCTCTAGCCATAGGTGGACGATCTATAGTTTTAAAACAATTATTCATTGCAGAGTGTGTGTCAATTTTTTAGAGCATGTCTAAGAATAGTTTCTTCCACAATTTATTTTCTAATTTCGTAAGTCATTGAGAATTTTTTACATCATGCAAGTAAAAATTAAAGATAAATTGTGTTTTTTTTTCTACAGATGATTTTTTTTTTTGTTTTAGGATATTTTCTTTTTTTAAAAAAATTTTTTAAACATTAACAAAAAACTTAATCAAAGATTAGATATGTATATTTATTATGTTACTAAAGACACAAAGATACATGCTTTTAAACATAATTATACTGTATTAAAATATTTAAATAATTTTTAATTATATAGAAGGTAATTTAAACAGTGATGTTAAACTGTAATAATACTCTTGCTGCAGCCATGAGGTAGAGACTTTGAGAAAATAAAAACTGCTGTCTTATTTTCAAACTCAAATGCACTTACATAAGTCAATTCTAAGTATTTAAAAGTGAGAGTGTGAATATATAAATCATTCACTTTTTTATATAGAGAGCTCACAAATAAGCTCTTAACAAGCTTTGTAGAATATCCCCAACCCCAGACTGGTTTCTGCTACTGGCTTCCTCAGTGACATGCTAGGATATTCAAGCATTCTGCAAAGCTTGTTAAGAGCTTATTTGTGAACTCTATATACAACATTTGCAATACAAGCTTGTTAAATTATGTCATGTGACATATGACTTGATTTCATTAAATCATTTACTTTAAATCCATTTTTTAATAATCTTATTAGCACATAAGATTAATATTACAGTTTAATAGTGCTAGAGAGGAGGGATGATCATCTTCAATATAATTACAATCTAAACACTGTGCTAATAAAATTTATTGATTATTAAATTATTTTATGCTAAAAACTCCCTTTACTTTGCAACATATCTTATTTAAATTTGAAGCTATGCATAAAAAAACCATATACTTTAAATTTCAACTTAAGTATGTCAAACCATTCTTTTTTCACATATTTTTAAATTGAGAATAATTATGCAAAATTTATTTTTTATATATATTCAATCTTCACTTTAAATTATATTTTTTCAAAATAGTAAGAAAATCAAGTCATATATCATGTGACTTGATTTAATAAGCTTTTATTTACAAAGTAAATATAATGAGTGTTCTAATAGTTCTAAACAAGCTTTTTTTTTCAATAAATGCCACAAGAGAAAGCATTTAAAATCTCTATCTAGAATTACTCCTATCCCCAAACTGGTTTCAAGATGATGGCTCTCTTCAGGGAGGTTCTTGGACATTCAGACATTAGATCTAAAATACAAACTCAAGTCCAGAATTTATTGAATACTTAACTATTAACTAGAAAGTCTGAAATTTTTCCAAAGTAAAAATTACCAAAATTTATGATTAAAATTATTTTGAAACATTGTTAAAAGATAAAATAATACATCCTATAAAAAAAATTTAACAAAATAAAATTATAGTTATTTTTATATTATTCAGAATAACATTTTTTCCCCATTAACATAAGTATAATCCTTCTCAAACAATGTAAAACTATAAAAATCAATGCATTTTATATTTATTAAATAAAAGCCTTTTTCAAATAATCAATAATCTTGAAGCAAAAAATAACTTTAGAATTGTTTCTGTTTAACAAAAAAAATATGAACATGTATCACCATTTTGTGTACATTGAATTCTGCAAATTGACCTGTAAACTATAAAACTTTATTTTTAGTTCTCCTGCCATCTAGTAATAAAAATAAAAACTAAGATATCAAATCTTTACTGTTCACTGATAATTATTTACAATAAAATTTCAATGCAACTATTTGCATACTGATTTATAAATGTAATATGAGTTTCATTATTATTGCTGAATTCAACACAAATGCCAATCCATGATATCACTGAGCTCTCTAAGAGAGGATTAACCACTTATAAAACATTGGGCATTAAGATATTTATTCTTACAGTTGTTATAATAGATATAAATATAAATAATTAAAGTATTTTTCTTTGTTCAAAAAATTATGTAATATTGAAGCACCAGAAGGAGTGAAACTGGGTTGTGATTCAGAGATTTTTAGCTATGGGGTAAACCATTCTTCCACTTCCAGATGTAAGATATAAAAAAATAAATGGTTTGCTTGTATATATGTACTTACATAAATAGCTTGTGGAAGAATAATAATTGAAGTAATGTTTCACACCTAAGATAGTAAATAAATTCTTAAGACATAAAGTACACATATTTTTTGTTTAATTAAGTAAATTTCATAAATAATATAATGCATACTTCAAATATATTTGCATCATAAAATAATTTAAAACCAATTACAAAACCTGTTTACAAAAATACCTATTTGTAATAAATTAAGTGGTATTTACAAATGTGTAATTTGTCAAGAACAATTGAATTACAGGATTTGAAAATCAGTCATTTTTCCAGATAATAACATAATTACACATTTCATAAAATTTATAAATATTTTAGAAAATATTAAACTGCCAATTTTAAAGCTTAAAGGCAATAAATATTATTTAAAAATCAAGTTTATTAATGTGTAATGAGTGTTTGAAAATAGCATATTATGTATTCACACAGATGCCAACTTTAACTATGGTATAGGATTCAAAACAAATTGAAATATCATTTTTATGTTGCTGAACATCAGGAAATTTTATGAATATCTAACTAGCCATTCAACCATTAGTCAGTAAATAAATACTTAACCCATAGGTAAAGAAATATAATAAAACCACTAAAACTCTTTCTTTTTGAATGTTGATTGGTTGGGTAAATAGTGTATTTTCTTTTTCAATTTTTCCTCTAAAGAATCATCAAAAGATGCTTCTTAGACAATGAACTAGATATTTTAACTTCTTATCTCTTTTTGTAAAATGTAACACTTCAGGTCATTATTATATGTCACTGCAATTAGGTCTAGCTCAAATACTCTGTTACATCTGACTAACAGTTTGTTGTATATTTGACAATACAAATTTAAACTAAAAGTACAATCAGTAATAATAATTTCAGTAACATTCAGAGATAATGTTAAAAATTTGTGATTTTATATAAAAAAGAGGGATCGGAATTTTACTTAATGAAGGAAACTTTTCAGTAAGTGTGGTATAATTATTACAATTGCATTATTGTTGCTATTATTTAAATCTAGAAATTGAAAACCAACAGTTGGCAGCATAATTTATTTTTTTTATTTTTGTAAAATTAAATTATTTGTTTTAGAGGAATATGTAAAACTTAGAGAATAATACAGTAATGAAAATTTTTGTTTTTACAAAAAATAAATCAAGTTCAAAGTTCTACTATAAAACAGGAAGTTTTTTTTCCAATATCTGTAAATGCTACTTTGCATTTTTTTGTTTTTGAAATTATAAATTAAATTTTTAAATTTCAAAAACTATTTAACTATTTGATACATTCTTTATTAAAGCATGCAATATTAATTTAAATCTGTTGCTCATTGTGTTTTAATAGTTTCAAAATTGTTTTGCTGAAGGGATAAAATTAAAACTATTTATTCTGGCTACATTTTAATTTGTTTGTTGGTTTTTTTTTTTTTTTTTGGTTATTTTCAAAATTACTTGGTTAAATATAAGATTGTTTTTTTATTTGTAATCTTAATATTCTAATAAATAAATTGAAATTCTAAATAATTTATGAAAAATTAAAATTTTCTGATAATATACAAGTATGAAAGTTTATCAAATTGTCTATTTTAATACTGTTTAAAAGTACACAGCTGAAGGATTATTTTATTCTTTTATTTAATATACGTAAGTTACAAATTGCACTTTACGCAAACAAGTGAAGCTCAATTTCAAGAGAATTATATGGCTGAGCATTTTCAGGAAACCTTAGATCCCATATTCATGGCCCATCTTAGGAGTGTTGGTTTGAATTGTGATTTTTAAAAAACTGGGTAGTAATTTATGCAAATCTATTCAAATTTATTCCATGTCTTTATATAGTACATTTTTTAGAGATGGAAAAGCATGATTCCTTCCAATTGCAATGAAGCATGCTTTTTTTTATTTTGTGCTTAGTATTGTTGTACTCTATGCACAGTGCCTTTGCTGTGGTGGATTCAAATATATGGTCCATGGTTCTTTGGTGTTCAAGGAATATAGATTTACTTTCAGTGTTGTTTAATGTTCTCCAATATAAGTAGTGATGTTGAGAGTTTCTTGTTGTGATGTTCGCACAAGTTTCTTCATAATCTGCAATAAACCAGAAGAATTCGTGCTTTTCCATTCCTAGAAAATGGACTATATGAAGACATGGAATAAATTTGAATAGATTTGCATAAATTATTACGCAGTTTTTTTTTAAAAATCACAACTCAAACCAACACTCCTAAGATAGGCTATGAATATGGGATCTAAAGGTTCCCAAAAGCACTCAGCCATATAATTCTCTTGAAATTGAGTTTCACTTGTTTGCATAAAGCACAATTTGTAACTTAATACTCAAAGGTGAAGGATAAACAAGAATTTTATTTTAATACATGTAAGATATGTTAAATGAACAGCTATAGTTTAGATCTGTCGAATGTAAAATGTAGCTAATTATTGTGTGCATAAATGATTAAAAAGTAAAGAAAACACTGATTGTAATTGGTAAAAACATGTAGTTCCTTTCAATCTAATTTTAACAATATAGTGAAGCTGCAAACTATGCTGTAAACTACACATCTTCAATTATACACTAACCAAAAAAAAATGTAAATAAACAAAACAAATGTAAACAAAAAAAAATTTGAAAACATTGAAATTCTTAAGCTTATTAAATTTTATGAATCTCACTATTATAGCGTCCATTTTGTTTTGTTTTTTGCTAAAAATAATATTATCAAATCTCAAACATGAATTTTTTAATCACATTTTCTTCACGATTTAAGTAGAATCGTTAATGTAATTGTAAGTATGTATATAAATATTTGTGGTCATTTTTCCCCAAAAAATATTTTACATACAGCGCATATTACATACCTTTAGTAAAATGAATTGTAGTGCAACAATAAATCCAAAAACAGTTATAAAGTACTTCCATTGAATGAAAAAAATGATTTAATGAAAAAAAGTAACAAATTATTCTGAAATCAGTTGTGGGGTTCAAAAGAATGAATCATCGATCACAGAAATTATAAAAAGAAGCAAATTTATTTCACTGTTGCTTGTGCTTTTAAAAAAGCTAAACTTGTATCTGAAGTAGAAGATTAAAATGAAAAAAAAAACTTAAATCTATAGTTAAATGATACAAGTCATAAGAACATTCTAATTGGTGGTTTTTTGCTATGTCAAAACATATTACGACTATAAAAAATTTAGCCGATAATCTAGATCACTTTATTCCAAGCTATTCTCTGCAAATAAAAGAAGGCTGTATGAATTCTAAAACCATTACAGCTTTAACAATATTAAACTATTTGAAGAAACTGCATCTACTGATAATAGAGCTGCTGCTAAATTTTGATTAGAATTATTAAAAAAAAAAAAATTTAATATCTGGAACACATATTTAATTGTGATGAAACAGAATTGTGAATGATTGACTCCACACCCAGTGTTGTAACTATATAAATATAATTTGTTAATTTATTATTCCCATATTACTTCAAATTTAAGCCATGCTTTTTATTTCAATTTTAAAGACATAAAATTAGGATGAGGCTTAAATTCAAAGCAAATATTTTAATATCTTATTTCTGCTGATTCCCCACTGCCAACAATCATATCTTTGTTTTATGATCAATGATTATTGATAGCAGTTTACAGTTTACTCGGGAATTCCGCATTTGCATTTTTTTTTAGTTCCTATTTAAGTAAATAAAAATGTTTATTATTTTTCCATACTTATTATAAAAACATTTATATATATATATTTTTTCAATTTTAAAATCCTACTGCTCGCACAGTATAAATATTACAATCATCGATAGCAGTTTATTTAGGATTTTCCTGTTCGCCCTTTTTTTTTTTTTTTTGTAGTGTCTATTTAAATAAATAAAAATGTTTATTATTTTTCAATACTTATTATAAAATCATTTTTATATTTTTTTTCCCAATTTTCCAATTTTAAAATTCTACTGCAGCTTAAATTCGAGGGCGGCTTAAATTCAAAGAAATACCGTAATATTTTTTTTTTTTTTCAAAAATTTTATTTGCATTACAATCTTCACTTATATATGCCATTGTTTTCATAAAGCATTTACAGTACAATAAGCAATACTTAGCTTATCAACAAAATGTGAGCTATTATATGCTGTACTCAGTGGCGTGGAACAAAATATAGCATAGTTCAGATTCACTGTAACTAATGGTTTTAGCTTTTAAATCAGAGGTTTAGTATCACTATTTAAACTGAATTCATTTACTTTGCTTCTGGATAGTGATAAATAAAAAACAATCTTAACTTGCAGAGTAAATACTTTTTTAAAAAATGTGAAGCAAAATAACATGACACATGACAAATTCTAATTTCAGTGGTCATTTGTTTCTTTATTGTTTTTTATAGCTATTTAAAATAACTAGTTATCCATTTTCCAAACAATAATTGAATAATTAGGATTATGAGCCAGATACATGAAGACAGTTTTAAAATAGTTTGGGAACCTTCCAGTAATGAAACATTTTCAAATTTCTTTAGATTTCATCCTTATGTAAAAAGCAGTATATTTAGATAAAAATATTGGTCATTCAAATGTTTCTTTACATCTTTGGATGCCAAGAAGAAGCTTAAATTTTCTTTTTATTGATAATAGTTAATTATTTCTTCCTGAAATAATTTTCATAAAAAAAAATTTCAGAAATGAGTAAATTGTATTATTGTATGATGATTCGCATCAGACAAAAAAAACATTTAAAGTAAATACAAAATAATGAATTATCATTTTTTAAATATTTTTTTTACTTTAAGTATAGATATTCAATTTTAGTAAAGATTTAATAAATATATATTACCTTTTATAAGTTAGCATGACATATTTTGCAATTATTTTCTCTCTTTTCACTTGGACTCATCATCTTATGTCTCTAGAAATCATTAAAATAATATTAATCCCATGCTGCTTTATAGTATCTATTGAAACGTTTTTCATGTTTTGATTGATTCTGGTAGGCCTTCCTTTACTCACAGTAAATTTAGTGAAAGTTAATGAAGCTATAAATACAGAAAATGCAATTATTTTGTTCATATTTCTATAAAACATAGCTATATGTCCTGATGAACTGGCCTACCAATTATTTTGACTTATGCTAATGGCAGAATCAGCTTTTTATTTACTTTTATAAGAGCACCAGGATTCATGTAAGAATCTGTTGAAATCTGTCTCACATTGCACATGGTAAATTAAAAAGAAAATAAGTTAACAGATGGGATTATGATTTCCCGTAACTTTATTCATTTTTTTAAGAATATTATTTCCGGAGTTAATCAATAACTATTAAATAGAATGGTAAAGGTAAATTCTTTAATTAAATATTACTTAACTAACATTTGCAACATCTACTATTCTAATTAAGAATGTACAAAGAGAGTGCTAAATCAATACGAAATATTTTATTAAAATCTATTACAAATATTTATAGGAAAATTAGTAAAGAAAAAATGGAAAAAGAACATATACTAATCCAAATATTATTAATCAGATGAAAAATTCTTGTCACATTTAAATTCTTCTAGTTATTTCCTTGAAATTTTGAAAATCATTCACAATTGGTATTATCTTTCCTGGTTAACATTAACTGGCATTAAATTCACAAATTGGGAGTAAATAATCTTAACGTACCAGTAAAGTTGTATCTGTTCTTATAATATACATGTCTTCCTTTGAGGTCCCATTTTCCTTGACATTTAATTGATCTCCCCTGCTGGCATCTGGCCTGTTCCATAGCTGGAGCAAGAAGCTCAGTTGTGATGGTCTCTTCATTGCAAAAGACTATGCTCACAAGGCTTTATTTCCCTTCTTGTGTGATGGCTTCATTCAGCAAGTGAGTAGTGTCCCTGTGCATATGCATTTCACTGTACAGGTCGCCCTTCATGGAAACCTCCAACTCTAAAAACACATAACCAGAAGATAAATGAAAAGACAGATTGAAGTTGTTCTCTTCCTTTTATACCTTGATCCAGTTTTGAATTTTCTGCACATATTATTATTATCATGATGCATAGGTTTATAATCTTATACATTTATTTTTAACTTTCTGTAACAAAGTTCTTTTTTTAGTAAATCATTTCCACCATCTTTAAGAAATATCTCAGAGGTTTTCTTGATTGTAATCTCTGTACTTTTGGAATTCTTTTTGTTTATCTGAATTAGTATCTGCATGCCTTTATTTTATTCTTTCCAATTTCAACTTTTATTAAACTACCAATAAATAATTTGAACCAAAAAAATCAACTCTCATTGTATGTTTAAAAAAAAAAAAATTACACAAACTAAAAAAAATTAAAACTGTTTAATTTAAAAGATCTTTAAATTTACTTTCTTTAGCTCTTAAATATTCTCAAATGTCAATATATTTGGACCATCTATTTCTAGATGATACACTATAGTTATGTGCTTAACTTCTTTCATAACCTTTATATTCACATATTTAATAGCTGTAGTAGCCATTTGAGTTATATTTCAACTTTATTCTGCATTATACTCTCATTATTTTCAAATTATTTCTTAAAAATATAAACTTACAAATAAAAACATTTCTTAAAAATAATATTTGAACTTTGCAAATATAGAAAAAAATAATAATAAACTGAACTACATAATTAGAACAATAGTTTTTTTGTTATTTCATGATTGCAAATAAAAATGCATTGTCAAAGAAGTAAAATTTATTTAAACTTCATTTTTAAAACCAAACAAATTTTTAACATATAACAATGAAATTATGTTTTAAAACTTAAAATTGCACTTACAATTATTTTAAAAATATATTAAAATATAATTCAAATTGTTATAAAGGTGTTTCTTTTTCAATCTGTTTTACATAATTTTTCTAAATTGTATTTCTTTATAAACAAATCATTTTGAATTAAATCTGAGTCAATCATAATATTTTTATCAAAAAATAAATGTTTCACAAATATTTTGCAAATATAATCATACGTATATAAACAAACTACAAACATATATGATTTTCATTTTCAAGATTTAAATAAAAGATGCACTTTTGCAAAAAAAAAAAGTAATCACTGATTGCCTGTATAATATTTACTTTTAAAAAAAATTTAATTAATAAAACCAATATATATATATATATATATATATATTTAAATCCAGTTTGTCACATCAAATAAATTCAAAACCAGCAAGCAAATGTAATTAATGTTTTTATATGTTTTACATTTTCTCATAAAATATTGTGCTACAGCTTTAAACCAGTTTTTTGGTCAGCTTTTTTTAAATGTTATTTGAAGTAAAAACTTTAATTGAAGTGCATTGTCAAACTGCTGACATCTTCAGCTTTTTGTAACTAATAAATCAATAAGAGCAATCTATTAAGTATAAGATGAAAGGATGCCAACTTGCCAACCTAGTATACTCATGTCCAAGGATTCAAAGCAGGTAAAACATGACTTTTTTATATTATGAAAAATTTTGAATGAGCTGAAATTTTTCCAGTTAGTTATCCCATAATCAACATAGCTAGTTATTCAATCATTGGTCAGTAAATAGGTATTCAATTTTTATTAGCCAATAAATCTGCTAAAATCTTTTCTATATGACAGTTCACAATTTAATGAGTGTTTTTTTTTGTTTTTTCTATTTGAAATTAACCAAAGAAACTTCTACATGAAAGTACACTATTATGGTGATTTCAATTTTTTTCTATTATACTTGGATTTACACTGGAATAGACAATAAAAAATGTTTTAATTTTATAAGTTATTTTAATAAAACAAAAACATCTAACACTTAATTTATTAGTGACAATCACCTAATGTTAGCAATAGTGGCTCATCATTAATTAAACAAAGTAATAGTTCTAATGTTAAAATTTTAAATATGGCCAAGTGGGAATGTGATTGATTTTCTCTTCAAGCTACCAACATTTCCAGCTCTAAACTAACATGTTACATAGAAACATAGGTAAACTAGTTGTCATAAAAATATTAAAATGTTTGCATGTCTGTATCATGAGTTATGGCTGAAAATGTAGCAGAACTTTGTTCATTTGTGGATCATTTTCAATACTCTCCCTGACAAAAGTAAATCCTAAAAACACCACTTGTGACTCATGGCTTTACTGCCATATACTATATGAATCAAGTTGAATGTTTCTTTGTCCTTTCTGATCAATTTAAACAAAATTTTGTGTTAGTACAATGTTTCACCCTAGGTTAGCATGAGAAACACACTATTATATTTCATGCTATAATTTATTGATCCAAATGTGCTATTACCTTAAACATTTTGTGAGAAATAAGTAAACTATATCACTACATAATATATTCATTGTTTCATAGATGGTGCTGCAAAAAACGTAAGCAGAGACCTAATCACCAGTAACTTCTCTGTTGAAATACACTGTATAACCTCTAAACTGATGGAGTGGAGTTTATAGGTTGTTGCTTAAATAAAAGTACTATCTGAGCATGTTACTTAAATTCTAGTAAGATTTAAAACATCAATAGCCATAAGAAATCCACTACAAGGAAAACATCTTCCCCAAAGACCACATGAAAGAAAATGAAGTTACTCACTACATTATTTACTGCTGTTTAATACAGAAGAAAGAAAAAGATTTTTATTTTTGTTTCATACTCTGTTTAAGAACAAATAGATATTGGTTTATAAGTCAATAAAATCAGGTGATTATAGATCAGGTAGTATATAAAACAAATAATGTTGAAAAAAAATTGCAAAAAATTAAAGAGATAAAAATTCTACAATATATTTTATAAATATATGTTCATAGATATATTCCATCATTGCTTAGGATAAAAAGATATTAAAAATTTCTATCTCAATAAAGAACAAAAAAGTATCATTTATGTATTTATTCAAAAATAATTATGAAGACAATAGGTAAAAATGGGGCATAAATAAGAATATGTGTGTAACTCTTAGGAAAATGAATGATTTTACCTATCTAAAGAAACTTAATTAAATTCAAGTTAAATTTGCAATATTTAATTTTTATATATATGGCTTTAGTTTAAATAATGTTTTTTGTCCAAATAAAATGATTTTTAAACAATTTTATTGGTAATTTAACTTACTTTTTAACTTTTAAAAAACTGTAAAAGATATTAAATTTACTCAGTGATATAAATTTAAATCCTTCTAAAAGCATCATATAATTAGAAATGTATATTTTTAATAAAAACATTCTAAACTTATCAAAAACAATCTGAAAACAAAAAATTACCTTACAACCATTTTTACTTAAAATAAAAAATAAATGACTATCACCATTTTGTATAAACTGAGTTTTGCAATTTATTCCTTGAGCTATAGAGTTATATATTTTTCTGATAACACCTGTAATCTATTAACTCTCTTGCACTGTGACAATTTTTTGTTTCCACTTGTTGCAAGCTTTCAAATTAAATTTATGTATTAAACCATTATTATATATCAGAATATAATAAATTTGACTTCATTTAATAAATACTTTTGTTTAGAAATTAAATAAATTCTAAAAAAATTACATTTTAATTTTACAATTATTGGAAAAACTTAGATCATAAGCAAACAAAGCTCTATTTAATGTTTGGGTTGATTTCAAAAAACAAATGAAATCTTTTTTCTTTTATATTTGTATTTAAAACGTAAATGAATAAACATCAATATTTTCTAAAATTATCAAATTATGTTTTAAAAGTTATTTTTTTTAATAATTTTACAATATTGCAATATATTTTAATGAATATCAGTGATAACTAGATAATAAACAGCTTGTAGCTGACTTATTCATAATTTGTATTAGCTAACATTATGAAGAAAATAATAACCTTTTATTTTTAAAAATAAAACATTTACATACAAAATAAATATGCAAAAATATATATTCATGGTGAAATTTAATAAACTTTGCAAAAATAAATCAAGTCTTTAGTCTTCAAAATATTACCTCAAAGTAATTCTGCAAATTATATGAAATCCTAGAACAATTAAAAAATATCATTATGGTAAACCTTTGAAGCTGTCACATGTTCAATTATTCTGACATCTTTAGATTATTTTTTTTGGAAATAAAATATCAGAATGCAATAAATGTGAATCAAAAAATCTAAAAAACAGATACTAAAATCGCTTAATACATAACCATACTGCAAACTGAATTTCTTGATTTCTCATAAGTCTTTTATGTGCTTAGGCAAGAGGGTTAATATAAATAAAAACTATAATATAGAATTTTTATTGATAATTTCAGAGACTTTACCACAATATTGCAATAAAAATACTGTTATTGAGATCATTTGAGGGCCATTTGTAATAAATTGTGTGTGGTGATGCAGAATTTTCTAGGAAAGATTTAAAAAGTATCAACAAATGTTATATCTACAATTCTGAATTTGACAGAAGGAAACACTTTGCAGTTTAAAATTCGTGCTTCTAAACTCATCTATCACCTCCAATTTTTAAATATTAACAATAAACTACTTGATTATATATTCAGAGGATCATTTTTAAAGACTAATTTTAGGTCAGTTTTTTATTATAGTAAATCTCAAAACTTTTAGAAGCAATAATCTACTCTATCATTTTGCTCCAGAGTCAGCTATTATGATCTTGAATAATCAATGGATACTATATTGTAAACAGTCGGGTTTAAACCCTAGTTACAAGGTAGAAAGGCGCACACATATGTTATATAGTTTTAAAATTAGTTTCATATAATTTTGATTTTTATTTCGTTTTAGTATTTATTTTGTTAGTGGGAGAAAATGTTTAAGATTTTATTAAAGTAAGAAAAGAGGGGGGTGGGGGGGGGGAATTTGCGTTTTGTTTTTGTAAAAGTGGTATATGTATGTATTTGCGGTGTGGATAGACAATTTTAGAAACGAACGTATGAATACATTTTGGATCCAAGATAAGAGATTATTGTAAGTAAAAGAAAAAAAAAATATATTAAACATCGAAAATCTTATCTGGGGAATTTGAATGAAAATTAAAAAGAAGGTTGAAGTAAAAAGTTTCCGGAATGTTAATTGCCAAAATGTCCGAAGGTGCGAAAAGTTCTTTCTGCTTATTAGTAACTGGCCATCTATACCACGTGGTGGGAAAGGGGACGGACTGTGTTTGCGAAAACAAAAGAAAAAGGAAAAAGTGACAGGGAGAGTGAGATGTAGTTTTTTTTTTAAACTAGTGTCAGATTATTTTTGGTCTTCAAAGAGGAAAGAAAAAAAAAAAGAAATATTTTTCATTTTTTTTTTATATATATTGAAGAAGAATAGCTAAGGCTACGGCCGAATATGAGTACAGTGGGGTAAAGGCTTAAGCGTGCTGGGATTTCTGGACCTTACCCCGAAGAGGCCATGCGGCAGTGACCGGAGAACATCTACCGGAGACCTATCAACTTTTCGCAAGGGAATCGATCCGACTCGGAATGAACTGAAGTGTGATGAACTGTTTCGTACGTTTGCTTCGGATTTCATGTGTTTTTCTTCTTATTTTGATATCCCCGGGGATCACATCGGACAAAAATTGCAGGTAATATGAACTTAAGATATTTTATTTCCAAAATTTACCACGTTTTCTGAAACCCTCGAGGAGAACGAACGAAGGCAAGAACTTACATATTTTTATGATAAGGCCATTCAAATACAACTGATTAGATTTTTATCTGTGTATACGTTCGTTTTCTTGTTCTGTTGTAAATCCACACAAAATATATATGTAGGTTTTATTGGGTTATGTAAACGTTAAAAGGGTATGGGCAATATATTTTCTTAAAATAAAAAAAAAAATATTATAATAAAAGGTGCGTTATTTTAAGGCTTATATTACATGTGTATGTTTTATTATTTGACTCATAGAATATAGTTTAGGAATTTAACAATTGATCCGAGTTTCGCTGTTGGTTGCATAGAGTTCCCCCGTACATTTTCCTACGGTTTATTGGCCACCCGCCCTGAGTACTGAGCTAGTGGAGAGGCCCTATTACTATCGTATTTTTCTCTTCCAGCATAATACTTATGTAAAAGTAAGTTTGGCGCTTGGAGTCAATGATTGACGTCCATAAATATGCTGTGAGAGAAATACGAAATTTCTTATCACTATTTTTTTGCTTAAAAGGAAAAAAGGAAAATAGATATTTTTTTTATGATAAGAACAAATAAGTATACGGTAAACGAGTACACCCGTTACAATATGGTAAGTGAACCAAATCTTTAGGCTAATTTTGATAGATTTCATATCATTGTATTGGATAGACCAATAGAATTAAGGATGTATTTAATCCAATACTTCTAACTGATGAAGTCTGAAAGCTAAAACTTTGGAACTCATTGATTACTCAAATATACTGCAATATAATTTTTGAGTAGAGTGTTAGAGTGAATTATTATTCTAGAGATGTATGATGCTTTGCATAGTATATATCTAATCTTTATGGAAATTCAACATTAAGTCATCAATTGCTTGATGTGCTGATTATCATTCAGTAATCAAAGCATGAATCTTTAGGGTTTTTTTATCTTCTGTTCTTACAGATCCACAATGTACTATTTTTTTCACATTAACAAACAAGTATTTTCTTCTTATTTATTCTATAAAAAAACAGAGAGTATAATTAATTAAATATATTGAATATATATTTTAAATACCAATAATATAGTAATAATAATTTATAAAACATATTCATCACCATTTTTAATCATTATCAATCCATGGCATGATGAGAGTCTTTCTAAATTTAATCTCATTTCTCCAATAAAAAAACTTTTCTATATCATCCCAGCATTTTTCCTTATCTCATCTATCCACATCACACATAATTCATTTGATGTTCCTAACTATTTTTTTTTCTCAAGATTCAACAGTACAGCCAGTTGGTTTTTCCTTTTACTGGAGTCTCCAAGAGATCCAGGACAACTCACAATCATTGCACTTGTCATAGAATTGAACAGCCAATGTGGGCAAACAAAACCATGAACCACATAGTTAGTGACTGCCAAATCTACAGCTACAGGGACAGAATTGAAGGTCTTAATAAACCATTTGTAATTCTGTCCTATAAGTTGTCTAAAACAACATTTCATATGCTAAATAATAAAAATTTCGCAATGGTATGTGGCTAGATCTTTTACAACCAGTTGTAATCTAGCTAAGACACCTACTTGTCCATCTATTCTCTATCTTTTCTAATAATGTATCCATCTTAACGACATTTCAATCCTTTCAATGACATCAATGATAAACATTTGTTCTCTCATCCCAGTATTTTACTTTGATCCTTATGTGATGTTAACAATATATATATATTTATATTCTATTGTGTGGTCTGAAGTCACTGTATTGCTTTTCTGTGCAATGTCCAAGTCTCAGATCCATGTGTAAGAATTAATAATATGCATTCCTTTTCAAACAAATTAGGATATTTCCTTTTAGTAAACTGTTTTTATCAAATTCACTTCATCCAGGTATAATTTTACGATTAATTTCATTCATTATGCTCTCATCTGCATTAGTAATCTAATCATGATATTTGTAATTGTTAACTTTTAATTCTTATTTATCAATTTTTATTTTTTACTTCTCTGAAAAATATTGCACATTATTTTTAATCTTTTTAGCATTTAGCTTTAGGCTCATTTAACATTTAAAGCTCTGGAATATTACTGTCTTTGCAAAAGTAGATGATTTAATTAAGTAACATTTATTTATTTTTATGCTCTAAGCTTTTCATTTTAGACACTATTATCAATACTAATATAAAAACGTGAATATGACTGAATATGAGGGGGGGGGGGCATTCAAACATAAACGCATCGATTACCCCCACACTTCATTGATTTAAGAAGGGAGAATTCTAAATATATAAGGAAATTCTCCTGTAGGCTTACCCATTAATTATTACATCACAACAGCTTATTCGTAATTTTATACGTGCCTTGTTTTATACGTACTAAATTACTTTTTATTACATGTGTATGAATTCATTGGTATTTTAGTAATGTGGTAAATGTATAAGCTGATTGCTAGAGGGCAGCACTTAGTCTGATAATCCAAGGAGAAGCCACAATACATCACATCACATCACATCACAGGAAATACCTAATGAGGCTTTGCTTGAAGCAATTTATTTAAACATATGTGTATATTAACAGTTAATTAGTCAATTAAATTTTCTGTTTAAAAGATAAAATAATTTATTAGCTACGATCTGCTTGAACAATGTTATTAAATGAAAATCATGCCTGCGGCAAAGATAAAATTATTGCTTTTCAATTTTTATGAGTTCACTGTCTTACGCCTTCCGCTATAAAAAAGTAAAGACTCGTTTGTTTTCCAAACAACCGTGTTAGCGTGATTAAAAGAATGTTAAGTAATAAAAATCATTCTTAGGCGGAAACAAAAATTATTGCTTTACAAGTATTATTAAATAATATTGTTAAAAGGAAGTATACATCACATACTTTTTTAATAAATGGAAATATTATAGTAGCTTCGGGGGGGGGGGGGGGCATAACTTTTTTTTAAATATATATACTATATACAATAATTGATTAAATAAAAAATAATCGAAAATACTTGTTTAAATCAAATTGTGTGTGTGTTTGCACGTTTGTATTCTGCATAATTTATTTTAATACATTGTACAAGCTTACACCTGCATTTATATATGTAATATATGTGGGATTCGAACTCAGACTTTCACACGATCTACAACTCTCAGTGCCATCTTATATTTCTGACTCACCTGATCACACACATGTTCACCAATATATGTATTTCGTGCTAAACCGGCACTCATTAGTTGATTCAGATTACCATCTCCACACATATATACAATTAATATTCAGTTTTATATTAAGATAACCAATCTTCATACTTTAATGAGTGCTGGTTTAGCACGAAATACGTATATTGGTGATTATTTATCTTTTCAACATGTGTGTGATCAGATGAGTCAGCAATATAAGATGGCACTGAGAGTTGTAGGTCGTGTGAAAGTCTGAGTTCGAATCCCGCATATATTACATATATAAATGCTGGTGTAAGCCTGTACAATGTATTAAAATAAATTATGCAGAATATGCACGTGCAAACACACACTCAATTTGATTTAATCGAGCATTTTAACTATTCTTCACATTAATGTTTTTCGTATTTATTTATTTTTTTGTTAAATTGTTTTTTTTTTTTTAAATATAGATTTTAAAATAGGTTTTTGATTTAATAAACTAATTAATTTAATGATTAAACGATTATAATTCTTCGTGTCGCAGCTCTAATACCACAGTACCTTAAGAGATCATGTTTAAATTTAGTTATAAAAAAATACATATATTTATAAACCATGCCTATGATTTGGAGTTTGAATCCCAATAAAATTATTTCGAATTCTAAGCAAGCTTTGGACCCACTACCTTGGCATCCATTTTTAGCCATAAATGACCATCTTTTTTATCAAGAAGGCAAAACAAGGAAGTAAAATATTTAACTTTAAATTAATTAGTCTATTTTCTTTAGAAAAAAAATTATGATTTCACAAACTAACATTATCTGGACTTTGTAGAAAAAAAGATATACATTTTTATTTCTTAAAACAAACAAACATTTCCATAATCGGATTTTTTTATTAAAAAAAAAAAGAACAAAATTATACTCCTTAGGCATTGCTTCCGGTATTTTACTTTATTGTGAACTTAACCTTATTTCTTATATTCATTAATGCAGATTAGTTGCGCTAGATGGCAGAACTGAATGAGTTAATAGAAATTTTGATTACTTGAGGCAGTATTTCATTTTTGAAATATTTCCTGTTTTCTTTACATGCTTCATTGATTTAAATAACAGGTTTAATCAAAAGGTAATTTTTTTTTTTTTATAAAAATAATATAGTCGCGTGGACGGAAGAAATTAAATAGTTATTTTTTTTCCTAAAGCGAATTTTTTAAAAAAAAAGAAAGGCATACTGCATGTATGTGGTTATGTGTATCAGCAGTTTGAGATAATGTGGATAGTGACGGAGCTTGAAAGTCTGAGTTCAAATCCCCTATATTTACAATTAGGCTCCAGGTAAAAGAGTGCCTGGTATTTCAAATCTTATACTTTTAGGTTATAAATTATTATATCAAATGATAAATAAAAACGAGTAGATGTCTTCTTTTTAAAACTATTTTTTATAAGTTATGTGGCAAACCCATTGATAGTTAGTATCTCACTCCTTTTAAAATTCTTATTGTATCTAGTATTCAAAGTTAGTTGTAAAAGAAACAATTTGAAGCAGAATTATATATTTGAGAGGTTATATAAAAGATTTGGAATTGCGACCAAACATTTTAGAACATTGATATAAATATGTAAAACAAAATAAAAATTTCAATTTGTGTATATATATAACAAAAAGAATATATTCAAATTATAATTATCAATTTATAGAGTTTTAAATATCAGATGGTTTAATTAATAATCTAAAATATAAAAATAAAATAAAAAACCTATAAGGACATGCTTCTAATTTCTCTTGATTGCAAATTTACCAAGATTTAAGATCAATATGGAGCTCTTAATAAAACTTGTCATTCATAGAGAGGAAGTTTATTAGAACAGATGGATGGATACAAATTTCTTTTGAAAAAACAGGGCAATCAGTGAAAGAAAAATGCATGGTGTAGGATTTGCTGTAAAATCTAATATAATATCTTCTATTGAAGGAATTTCTTGTTGCATCAATAAAAGGCTAATGATCTTAAAACTCACCCTTTTCATTAGTGTTAGTGTTCACTTTATTAGTGCCTATGGTCCAACTTTAATTTCAGTGAGGGAAAGGTTTTGTTCCTTGTTGGATAGCATTATTACAGCCATACCATTAAAAGATTGATATTTTTCTTCTGGAAAACTTTAATATAGTGTTAGTCCAAATAGTAGACTTTGGCCTAAAGTAATCAGAAATAATAGTATTGGGACTTTAAATTCAAATGGTTTGTCATTATTAAATTTATGTACAGAACATGGATCATTCTCACAAACACTTTATTTAGGCAGAAAAATTGCTTTGAAGGAACATGAATGCATTCATACTCAAAATAATGTCCTTTAATAGATTATATTGTATTTAGAAGTCAGATAAGAAAAGTTAATATTGTATGAATACTTACAAGCTCAGATTGTTGAATAGATCATAGATTAGTACACATCAAGATTAAAATGATAGATGCATTAAAAATAGATATTTCAATCATATTCAAAAGGTATTCTTGAGAAGAATCTACTATATGTACTAAATTTCAATAATCATTAAACATTAAAATTGCTAGTTTGAATCTTCAAGACTATCATATTAATGAATCATAAAATTCTCTTAAAGAGTATGTTATATATACAAATCCATTTACTAAAAAGAAGAATTATGACTGTTTGCTTTTTTTTTCAATAATTTTGTTGTATTCTAACATGATTTCTTTGTTCTCATTAGATTTAAGCTTTCGACTTTCATTTTGATATTAAACTAGTATTATTTATCAGAATATAAATTTGATGTCATTTAATAGATACTTTTGTTTCGAAATTTAACAAATTTTTGAAAATCACATTTGATTTTCGGTATTATTTTAAAAATTATATTTATTCACAGCAAAATGTTGTCATATCATCAAATTTCAGGTGGAATTGATTCAATTTATAAAAAACGAAATCTTCTTAGTTTCATTTGATTTAAAAATCTGAATGAATTTTTTTAATAACTACTAGATCTATCAATTTATGCTTTGAAAGTTTACAATTTTTTCATAATTTTTATATTGCTAAGTATAATAACAATTTTCTGAAAGACCTCATTTCTAGAAAGCTGTGTTTTCCCATGATCTTAATCTCTATAATAATAATATTCAGAAGAAAATATTATTTTATATTTAAAAATAAACATTTCTTAAAAGATAAATATGTACTAGTATTTGTTTTTTATTTTTAATAATTATAACACAATTATGACATCTTTTCTTCATAGCGTAAGCTTGTGTTTAAGACCTGTAGAGGTCCCTACCTTCAAATTTTTCAGACGCTTATTCCTAAGGTTACAGCCTTAGTAAATATTACTTAATATAATAATGTGCATTTAATAAAATTTATAATCATAAACTTAACAAAAAATCAAGTTTTTAAACCATCATAATATTTTCTCGATGATCATAATATTTCCACAAAATACATTCGACAAAGTTTATGATCACCAAATAAACAATGTCTACTCATCAAACCGGAGTTTTGGTTTCTTTAGGATACTGCTTATTCGATTTTCCCTGCCATCTTTTGATTTTTTTATAACTAAAATATTAGAATATAAGTATACATGAATTTTAAAGCCATACAAAAAAAAAGTTTTGCAAAATTTTTACCAGGGGTAAAAAAAAAGAAACAAATATTTTACTTTTAGAAATCTCAGACAAAGTTCTGTCATCTTAAAATATGATCCAGTTAATTAAAAGAAAAATTGTGGCATTTTCTGCTTGGCAGAATAAAAGATTAAATATGGAACTACATAATAAATATAAAAATTTGAAGACAGAAATTCCATCACTGACAAAAAGACTTAAAAAAATGATTAACGAATTAAAACTGCAAAGAAGATACACAAACATTCAGTGATCATAGTCACTCTAAATCTTTTTCTGATGCATTAAAAGCAATGCATGGACCTGAAAAATCCAACAATAGAACTCTCTCATGATATTTTGAATAGATGGAAAAGGTACTTTGATCATCCTTTCAATAATAATACAAGAATTGAAATGATGACTTTTAATAATACATCTATTTTGTCTACTCATTTAGATGTAGACAAAAATATTCAACTTAATGAAGCCAAACAGCTCTTTGTAATAATAAAAAGACTGTAGATTCTAAGGAAACTACTGGAGAAGTTTTAAATCATAGTGGGTGATATGTTATTTTCAATTATATTGGAATTTTTTAAGAATATCTGAACACACGGAGTAATGCCAGCCAATCTTAAGAATGCTTTTATTGTCCCATTTTTTTAAAAATCAAAGGAAATAGATATGATTGTGGTAAATATCATTGACCAATATTATTATCCACTATAGCAAAAGTATTTTTAAAAATTGTGTTGAATAGATTGCTTCCAGTTATAGATGAATGATCATTAGAGATGCAATGTGAATTTAGAGAATGAAAAAGTAATTTATACATGATATTTGTTACTGGGCAGATGCAAAACAAGTTGGGGAATAGAGGAGTATTTTATATATTGCTTATAGCAATTAGATCAAGACATTTGATTCAATTAATAGATCAAGTCTATGGCAAAGTTAAAATTAGCTGGTTGTTCACCAAAATTTATTTGTATTATACAGCTTCTATATGATGGAATGAAAGGAAGTATTATTACTATAGATAGAAAATTAAGGCATATGAAATGAAAACTGGTAATAAACAAGTATATATACTTGCTACAATGTTGTTTTCAGTTTTTATGTATGACAGTACCTTCAGTTAATCAAACAGGTATCAATATACAGTACAAGTCTGATGATGAAATTTTTAATTTGAATCAATTAAAAGTAAAAACAAAGTTCATCTTCTTGTATCCTAGATTTATAGTTGACTGGTGGTACTATTTTTGCCATTTAAAATATAATTTACAGAACATTCATAATGTTTTGAATGCAGCATGTAGAAATCTTAGTTTATTAATGTTTAAAAAACTCAAACTCTTCATCAATCGTTGATAGAAAAAAATCATCGGCAATCTTTAGTTTGGATAGTTTTCAACTTGACAATGTATATAATTATTAATTATTCATGATATAATTATTAGCAATTCTTAGACAATATTTAAATGTATGATTTATTGATAGGTATACAATTTAATTAACATTTTAAAATGTTTTATTTCTGTAAATCCAAAATGTAACATGAATGCTATAACCCTTTCTGTATCAATAAACTGTAAAAATCAGTATTGACAGGTTGAATTAAAGTTCAAAACTTTTGATTGGTCAATTACAGAATCGGCAATAAAAATTTATGTCTTTTAAAATTATATTTGCTTTAGTTTAGTTTCTAAAATGCAAACTAATAATTTGTCAAATTATTAAAATAAAGAAATCTACTCATCTAAATTTATTAAATTTATATTACTAATTAACTGTATTCATTAGCTTCAGAACACTTGTTGTTACCTTATTACTTTTCTGCTAATTAAGTAGTGAGTAATACTTTTACTTAATTACAAGCATTTATCCTAATGGTAGAAAGATTTCACAAAATTTTAAAAGCTTTTAGTGAAAGTAAAACAAAAGAATATCTTACTCTCAGTAGAATAAATATAGGTCTTTTAATGCAGATCTAAACCAATTGTTAAAATTAACCAATTTGTTTGTGTACCTTGAAGCTAATTATACCATATAATACTAAATTGTCCGAGCACTTTATTACTGTTACACAATGCTTTATTTACCACCCTTTATTACAGTTTACAGTTTCAATTTCCCCAGAAATCTTCTTCAGAACTTCATATGTTCTAACCTCAACTGTTAAAATCAAATTTAAAAAATGTTTAAATTAAGATTTGATTTTAACAGTTGAGGTTAGGAGATATTAGGTTGTGAAGAAGATTGCTGGGGCAATTGAAACTGTAAACTGTAAGAAAGAATGGTAAATAAAGCATTGTATAACAGTAGTAAAGTGCATGGACAATTTAGTATTATATGGTATACATTTGCCAATACAATAAGAAAGAGTAGTTATTATACTTTTAAAGAAGTGAATTATACTTTTAACAGAAAGTGTTTTGATTGTAGTAAATGTGACTTTTGTTCACCTGTGGTTTTCTATATATATATATATATATATATATATATATATATATATATATATATATATATACATTATGCTTAGCAATGCCAATTCTTATCTGGTTGAACTAAAGCTAAAAATTAATTTATGTTTGATTATGCTTTTGTGATCTGATTCATGTACCCACACATCTATTTAAAAATATTTTATCATTAATTTAAAATGAAGCACATATATATATAACTTCAATATCTATGAGTGGAAGCAATCTAATCAACAAAATTTTTGAAATTACCTTTTCTGGAATAAATAATATTGACATTTTATGATTATTAATGAAAAAAATTCATATTCCTTTTGTCTTTAAAAATTAGAACAATAAAAACATTCTTAAGATTGAGTGGCCCTACTTCAAGGGTTATGATATTTCTCAAATATTTTTTATCATCACCATATTTTAAAACTCCTCCAGATATTAGATCAGCATCTGAAAAGAAAATACAGACATCTGCTGATCATGGTCATTCTAGTTTTTTTGATGCATTGAAAAAAACATATGGACCTGAGAAATGGTATCACAACTCTAATAAATTCAGTGATGACACTTTTATATGGTGATAATGATATTTTGAACAGATAGAAATAATATTTTTACAATCTGCTGAATATCATTATAAGTCATCATCTCAGTTCTAGTAGCATTATACAGAAGATTATCAAAATATTATTTCCACCTATTCAAAATATCATTATCATCATATAAAAAAGTGCCATTGTTGGATTTAATAGGGTTGTGATATCATTTCTCAGGTCCATATGTTTCTTTCAATGCATCAAAGAAAGGTCAAGAGACCATAATCAGCAAATGATTGTATTTTCCTTGCAGTTTTAATTCACCAATTATTTTAAGTCTTTTTTGTCAGTCATTGAACTTCTATTTTCATATCTTTATATTTATTATTAATCTAATATTTTGCCAAGTGGGAAATGCCACATCTCTTTTTTATTAAATCACTAATAATAGTCATTGACTAAAAAGTAATCAGGATTTTTCATTTTAGTGAACTAAGCATAGATTTACTTGTATCCATAAGATATTCCTTAACAGCATTCCATGTTTTAGTAATATGGCAGTCATGATGATGCAAATTAGCAGTTTTAGTATTTAACTGCTGTTGAAAATTGGTAGATTCTTTTAAAGAATGGACATCATTTTTCTTATTAATATAATTGGAATAATATTGCAACATATGAATCTATGATCTATCCAACAATATGACTTCTACATGCTTGTATAATATGAATTCTTTTATTCTGACTATTAACTATAATATAATCAATTAATATGTTGAATCTTAGTAGTGGTAATCTCACATTGTATATACTGTTTTGGGTATTATTATGGTGCTGCAATTACTATATCTTCTTTGCATAGTTTTAAGCCTATCTATAAACTTTATTTATGGTGTGCAGCTTTTTTGAGTTACAATTTTAAGGTATTAGTTTAAAAAAAATCTGAAGATGTTAGCATTATATGGGCTTTTTGTATGATTGGCATTACTTATTAGCATGATAATGTCATGAGAGAGATGGCCTAGAGTAAAAAAAGAATTTCTCATTGGCCAAGTGTTTAACCTAAGAGCAAATGATTAAATAATTTAGATTTCTAAAGAAAAATTATATTTAGCTATTTGTTTACACAAAGATTATGATGCAATATTTTTGTAAAACACTTATTTTTAAATCAAAAACTACATTACTAATAGAAGATTGTCTTTAAAAACAATTTATTTTTAAAAACAAACTCTTAACAATATAATAGCATGAACTGGTTATTTTCATGTGTGACTTTAATTCACTTTCAAACTTCTATTTTTAATTGATTTTTATTATTAATTTATAAAGAAAACTTACTGATAATGCAGCCACCTTTAAAAAAATTTATAACTAATAAATCAATATTTAAATTTAATGATATAACAATGATGTAAGCTCTTCCTTCCAAGGCTCTGATTGGTTGTTTTTGTTGTCAAAAGTGGGCTCCTGTCAGTCATTTTGAAAGTTCTATTTTTTAATTTTGTTTACAAAGTGAAAATATATGTTTTAGAATTCCATTTATTACTTTTTTCACAAAATATTTATGAAATATTAATTATTTCAGAAGAATAATCCAGATTATAGTAGAAAACATTTATTGTACATGAAAACAAATTGACAAAGAAGTCAATGATATATGTCTGGAATTTATAATTGAATGATAAGCATATGTTTTAGGTTGACTGCTATAGATTATTTTAATCAATTAAATAAAAATTATTTTTTTAAAAAAACTTTTGTTTAATAATCTGATAAAATATTAATTTGCATTTTAGAAACTAAACTAAAACAAATATAATTTTAAAAGGCAAATATATTTTTACTGTTGATTCTGTAATTGAACAATCAAAAATTTAAAATTTTAATTCAATCAGCCAATAGGGATTTTGAGCGCACAGGAAAGATTAAAAAGTTTATTATGGCCAAGCAGAAACAATTTCTACTAGATAAAATAATATTGCTCTTACAAAATTGATAAAGCAATTTTTAAATTTTTAATAACAATAAATAAGATAGTAACTTTAATTTTTTTTCTTTGATGATAACTAATCTTAATTTGTCTTCTTTTTTTCATATGTCAAATGCATTGATCAGGAAGAAAACCTGCTTGAAGTCAGCTATGCTAACCACTAGGTCACCAAAGCTTGACTTAGTTTGTCTTATTTTAATAACAAAATTCAAATATTTAATATTTTGTTTTACTAGCTTTTTGAGTAGCTAAATTACATCAATGATGCTGAATGCCACTATTATAGATAAGGACTTCAATAAGATATTTATTTTTATATTTTTTAAAATGACATATATTAACTTTTAAATTGTCTCTTTCTTGAAAACTTACATTTATAATTATGCTAAGATTGTCAATTTAACCATATTATATTTCAAGATGTCAGAACTTTGTCTGAGATTTGTAAAAGTAAAGTATTTGAGATGGGAGGGTATACTAGTGAAAATTTTGTAAAATGTTTTTTATACAGCTTTAAAATTCATTTATATTTCTTTATTCTAATATTTTAATTACAAAAAAATCAAAAGATGACAGGGAAAATTGAGTAATCAGTATCCCAATGAAACTGAATCTCTGGTTTGAAGAGTAGACATTGTTTATTTGGTGATCATGAACTTTGTCGAGTCTATTTCGTGGAAATATTACGATCATCAAGAAAATATTATTAATGTCTAAAAACTTGTTTGTTGTTAAATTTATGATTATATTTGTACCATAATTGTGTAATAATTATTAAAAATCAAAAATAAATATTATTACATATTCATTTTTTATAGAAATGTTTTACTTTTAAATATGAAAGAATATTTTTTTCTGAATATTGTTACAATAGAGATTATGGTTGTGGGAAATACAACTGTCTAGAAATGATGTCACTCACTAGATTGATTATAATATTTAGTGATATCATAAAAATTATGAAAAAATTCTAAACTTTTAATGCATAAATTGATCGATTTAGTAGTATTAAAAAAAATTTATTCAGATTTTTAAATCAAACATGAAACAAAAAAGATTTTGTTCATTTTATAAAGTAAATCAGCTCCACCTGAAATTTGATGATGTGACAGCACTTTGTTTTGAATAAATATAATTTTTAAAATAATTCTGAAAATCAAATGTGATTTTTTAAAAATTATTTAATTTCTTAACAAAAATATCTATTGAATCAGGTCAAATTTATTATCTTCTGATAAATAATAATGGTTTAATATCAAAATGAAGGTTGTAAGATTAAATCTAGTGAGAACAAAAAAATATGCAGAATACAGGCAGGATATTATATAGAAAAAAGATTTCATTGTAAAAATAAAATTCTCAAATATGAAGGAATAAAAAAATTTGCTAGCTCTCATTCAAAATAGATAGAATATGTTGCTAAATAGCTTAGATGCATCCATGTTTCATTGTAACATTTTCCCTGTCTAAACTACTTGTTTCATGTGTTGTGCTAAATTTTAATAATAAAAAACCATTTGAACTTATGGTACCAATACAATTATTTCCAATAACGTTTGTCCAAAATCTATTATTGGTACCAAAATGTGCATGAAAGTATCCAAGAAAAATACAATCTTTTAATGGTGTTGCTGCAAAAATGCTATCAAAATAGAAATAAAAGCTTTCCTTCTCTAAATTCTCTGAATCCAAAGCTGAAAGGTTCAATTGGCAGATAATAGAATGACTTTTAAATATCAACTATGAATAATAAGTAAACAGTGCCTGAATAAAAGGATTCCTGCTGCCTTGTGGCATTGGATGTTTATTCATCAAAAATTATACATTGTTTTTAATACAAATAGACATTTCTCTCACCCTCTTTTCCTTCTTCAGTCACTTATTGTAGGGCCCAGTTGTTATGAGACTGTCGTGCCAATGAACATTTTCTTATATTATCTGTGACAATTGAATTGTTTGTTTATGCATCAACAATATTTATATCCTTCAACTTTATACCCAGCAATTTCTGACTCCAATACCTACTCTTTTTTCCAGTTCAAGCCCTTGAGAATTAAGAAAGAAATAATAAGAGCAGACTTAATAAACTTCCCATCCAGTATATACTCTTAAAGTTTCACTTTTTAAACATTCAAATGGTGCTGCAAACACTGCTTTTTTATGTTGTTTTAAAGCATAAGTATAACTTATACTACTATATGCAATGAGTTATAGTGGCTCTCATCTATAAAGCTACAATCATTTTTAACAAAAATAAAAGATATCAGCATTATACAAGCCTTTAAAGACTTTTGTGTGTGATTGGCAACACCTTCTATTGTTATGACAAAGTTATGAAGGAGGTGGCTTACTAATAAGATCTGTGATTGGCTGCAGCTTTCGATTGTATTATCATGAGGCTAAATAAGACCAAAAATGGAATTTTCAGTAATTGATAATGATTTTGACACAATATTTTTGTAAAAGACTTATTATTAAACCAAAAACTATGTCACTAGTAGAAATTTTAAAATGACCTCTCTTAGAAAATATGAGGTTAAGAGAAACTGGAAGCAGTCTCTATTGGGTAAAAAAAAAATTATTTTGTGAAAACTGTACATAATCTTTAAAATTTTAAGAATAATAAATGATTTATTAATTTTTATAAGTTTTTTTGTTTCTTTGATGATAAACTAATTCTAAATATTTCATTTTTTTAATAACATAAATTTTTAATATCTAATATTTCATTCTTCTAACTTTTTGAATAGGTACTAACATCCGATGGTCGCCTGTTCCATTATTTTAGGTAAGAACTTCATTTAAATATTTATTTTTCTATATTTTAGATGTTAAATATTTTTTTTTACATAAAATCATTTAGAAACTTAAATATACCTTAAAAATTAAAATTATTAATATATATATAGAAAAAGGTTTACTTGTGGAAATAAAAGTACATAGGTTCTACTCATAGTTTAATAAGCAAATACATTCATTGAAATAATTAAAACAGGCTTATTGAGGAATCTTCCAACCAACCACAGAAATGGAAGACCTATACAATATAGTCTAAAATTGGCCAGTATCACATAATCTGACTAGTCTGCTGCACCTGGTTGATTACTCATTGTAGTAGTAAAAATAATAACAGTAGTGATAATAATGTCAGTATATCCTACTGCCATTAAAGAATGAAAACTAGTTTGAATGAGAAATGGCTTTTTTTACCGCCTGGGAGCTTCTATAAAGATGATGACTTGGTAAGTTGCAGAGCAAAACCTTTCTAACAGTCCAAAATAAAAGACTATTTTTTTCATATTTACATTCATGTTTCTTTCAACTTAAAATTACTTAACTATATAAATATAGGGGATTCAAACTCAGACTTTTAAGCAACCAACTATCTACACTATCTCACATTACTGATACACATGACCACACACATGTAGAAGATAAATAATCACCCATATATACATTTCGTGCCGAACCAGCACTCATCAGTTGGTCCAGATTATCCTCTCCCACACACATATATAATCAAATCTTAACTATATAAACTAAATTTGTTTTATACATAATAAAACAAATATATTCGCGTGGCAGGAAAAAATTGAATGTAAGAATGCTGTCAAATAAATCACTCTAGAGAGAGAAAATGTAGCATTTTTTAAATGATTAAATATTTGCAATAAATAAAACTAGTTTCGCGTGGCAGAAAAAAAAAGTTTCTCCAGGTCAAGAAGAAAGTCCACCTTTATATAATTGATTTAATTAGCGGAATAATCGCTAGAAAGCAGCACTTCATTTAAGGAGAAGTTACAGTACATCACATGACATCACATCATCGCATCACATTATATAGAAAGGTAAACACATTAAAGAAGCATATAAAACTAGTTTTAAAATAAATAAGCAAACATAACTTATTCGCGTGTCAGAAAAAAAAAGCTTCCTCAGGCAAAGAAATTTCTACCTTTATATAACTGAGGTAATTTCGGACAGTGGTCGCTAGGGCGCAGCACTGAATTATGAGCTGTCTTAAAAGTAAAGAAAAAACATACTTGAGGAAACAATTTTTTCTAATATGTTTGGTAATTGTTTTTTAATTGTTTAATTAACAAGCGTATTAATAATGTATTTAAAAAAGCGATAAGCGTCTCAAAAGACTAGCAAATTTGCAAACAAAAAAGAAAAAGTTGCTAATTAGATGGAACTAATTCCTTAATATTTTTGACACGTGATTATGTTTCGCCAATCTTAAAGATTTATTGGGTATAAAAAAAAACATCAAGCGTATTGTAGCTATTAATAATCTAATTTGTTATTTTTAGAAAATCATCATCATCATCATCATTATCAACCATTATCAATCCACTGCAGGATGAAGGTCTCTCCAAGTTTAATCCATCTTCTCCGATCTTTAGCTTCTCTTCTCCACATCACCTCTACACATTTTCTTATTTCATCCATCCATCTTACATGTGGTCTCCTTCTGGGTCTTTTACAATCTCTTGGAATCCAGTTTAAAATTTCAATTGTCCATCTATTATAATCTCTTCTAGCAATATATCCAGCCCAACTCCACTTCAATCTTTTAATTTTTTCAATGAGGTCAGTAACACCTGTTTGTTCTCTTACCCATACATTGCGTTTTCGATCTCTTCTTGTTACTCCAAACATACATCTCTCCATACTTCTTTGAGTGGTCTGAAGTCTCTGTATTGATCTTCTATTAAGTGTCCAAGTCTCAGATCCATAAGTAAGAACTGGTAAAACACATTTGTTAAAAACCTTTCTTTTCAAACACATAGGCATATTTCCTTTTAATATCAAGTTATTTCTACCAAAAGCACTCCAACCAAGTTTAATTCTATGATTAATTTCCTCTATTATGTTTCCATCTGTATTAATAATCTGACCAAGGTATTTGTAACTCTTAACTTCTTCTAATTCATCATAATCAATCTTTATTTTCATATTTTGAGCAAATCGATTAAACATTACTTTAGTCTTTTTAACATTTATCTTTAGTCCTACTTTCCTACTTTCATCTGATAACTCCTGCAACATTTCCTGCAGCTCGGAAGCATTATTTGCAAAAACAACTACATCATCTGCGAAATCTAAATGACTTAAATAATCTCCATTTACTTTCACTCCTTTAGTTTCCCATTTTAATCCACAAAATACTTCTTGCAGCACTGCTGTAAAAAGTTTTGGAGATATGGAGTCACCTTGTCTTACACCTTTCTCAATGTTGACTTTCCCAGTATCATTATGTAATCTAATTGTTGCTGTTGCATTTTTATAAATATTCTTTAAAATATGACAATATCCTGGATCTATACCTTGATGATCCAATGCTTTAATCACTGAAGAAATGTTTATAGAATCAAATGCCTTTTCATAATCTACAAATCCAAAACATAATGACAACTCATATTCATTTGTCCTTTCTATAACTTCTCTCAATACTTGAATATGATCTACTGTACTAAAACCACTTTTAAATCCAGCTTGTTCTCTTGGTTGGTGAAAATCCAAGGTTCTCTGTAGACGAGTTGTAATTATCTTGGTAAAAATTTTATATAAAACTGATAAAAGGCTGATAGGTCTGTAATTTCTAATATCTTCTTTATCACCTTTTTTAAATATTAATATTATTACTGCATTCTTCCAATCATCTGGTACATCTTTATCATTTAGACATTTGGTATATAACTTTGCTAATATTTTTTCTGTTTCTTCACCTGCTTCTTTTAATATATCAATTATAATTCCATCATTACCTGGAGCCTTTCCTTTTTTCATACATTTAATTGCATTTCTCACTTCTTCATTTAAAATTCTGGGCAATTCGGAAGATGTAATAGATATAGGAGGTACTTGTTCTTTATTACTATATAATTCTTGATAAAAATCTTCTACCAATTTCATAATGTCATCCCTCTTTTTAGTAATAATTCCATCTTTTTTCCTTATTGCAGATATAAATTTCCTACCAATACCAAAATGTTGTTTTACATTCTTAAGACTTTTATTTTCTTCTACAGCTTTTCTTGCTAGTTCACATTTATACTTTCTTATATCATTTTCAACTCTTTTCCACACCATTTTACAAAATTCGAGATATTCAATTCTTTTTAATGCATCATTCTTGCATATCTTCATATTCCTTCTTTTCTTCATAAGTTCTCTAGTCTCAGTAGAAATTTTATTAGTCAATTGCTGCTTTTTTCTACCAGCTATCTTTGTTGCAGTTTTTAAAAGTGTATCAGTTATTTTCATATTAATTTCATTCAAATCTGAATCATGTTCAAAATCTACTAATACTTGAAACCGATTTGTAAGTTCTAATTTAAATTCATTAGAATGTTTCTGAAGATTAGGAATATCAACTGTAAATATAGTTTTTCTTAATAATTTTTGTCTCTCTAGTTTTACATTAACATGTATCTTACCCCTTACTAATCGATGATCACTTCCTGTGTTAAATTTGAAATATGTATTTCCTGTTAGTCAAAATATAATCCAATTCTGCTGTACCTTCATTTGGATGCTTTCATGTCCATTTCCTTCTAACATTTTTCTCAAAAAAAGAATTCATAATATAAAGTTTTTCCTTCTCTGCAAACTCCACAAGTCTATGTCCTCTCTCATTTCTATTACCATAACCAAAATTACGTACAACACTTTCATCTTTCATTTGTTTACCAATTCTAGCATTAAAATCTCCCATAACAATTTTAAAATGTTGTTTACTCTGATCAAAAGCCTTTTGTACATCCATATAAAAATCTTCTACTACTTCATCACTGTGAGAACTTGTTGGGGCATAAACCTGAATTATCTGCATTTGATATCTGCTATTAAGTTGTATAACTAATCTTGCCACTCTGTCTGATACACCATCAATCTCCACAATATTGTTCTTCCACTTTTTATTTATAATGAATCCTACTCCACTTGTATTTCCAATATTTGTGCCTTTATAATAGAGCATATGTCCACTTTTTAAATCAATTGTCTCTTCACCTTTTCTTCTAACTTCACAAAGTCCAATAATATCCCATTTAATATAAGAGAGTTCTTCTTCTAATTCTTGCAATCTTCCTTCACTTGAAAGTGATCTGCAATTGTAAGTACCTAAATAAAAAGTCGTCATCAAATGGCAGCCTGGGTCCGCCTCCAGGATATTCTTAGCACCCTCCGCCTTCGGCCACCAACCGCTACCTTGGTTGGTGACTTTATAGCCTCCTGGGATTAAGGGCCATGCTTTATTTTTGTCTGTCATAATTGTATAATTGGGAAAAATCTTTATCATTTACACAAACATTCATTCTGCCTTATCAGGCACTGAGAAGAAAATAGTTTATAATATATATATTTTCTGAAGGGGGTAAAGAAAATAGAAATTACAGAGTTATCAGTCTTATCAGTTTTATACAAAATCTTTACCATGATAATTCCAACTCGTCTGCGGTGAACTTTGTATTCTAACCAACCAAAAGAACAATTTGAATTTAAATCTGGTTTTAGGCAGTGGATCACATCCAAATTTTGAAAGAACTTATAGAAAGGAGTAATGAATAAGAGTTGTCGTTACGCTTTGAATTGGTAAATTATGGAAAGGCATTTGATTCTATAAACATTTCAGTGGGGTTTAAAGAGCTTTGATTATCAAAATATAGATGCTGATATAATCATATTCTCAAGATTATTTATCAAAATGCAATAGCAGCGATTTAATTACATGGTAATACTAAGAATAACATTGAGAAAATTATTCAGAAAGAATAATTCCACACCTCAATTCTGCATCAGTTTACAAAAAATATTTTGTGGATTAAAATGGAAATTAAGAGAATAAATATAAACCATCAAACATCACATGATCACTATTCTTTATGCTTATACAAGCTGTTTTCACAGAGGTAAAACTTTGCATACAGTAGTGCCACTCAGTGTAAGCCAGTGTAATCAGTGGATGCAGGAAGGCTTGTGCATAAAATTCCTATCTAGTGCCTACTCATCCAATATCCCCAGACTAGTTTCTAGCTTGTGCCTTTTCATCAGTGAGGAGTCTTGGGTCTGAGAGCACTGCACCTAGATCTTAGAATCTAATGCAACTCTCCAGCAGCCACCTTTTACTTTTTTAGCTAACTATAAAGCTTTGAGTCCAAAATAAAACACAATAATGTTTTCAAGCTAAGCTCATTACCTTATATAGTCATGTAGATCTGAACTCAGTTCAACATACAAACTTTTTGATGTCTTTGATTTTTTAATGACCACAGTCACCATAAACTTACTGGGCAGGATTGTTATTAAACCATCAAACATCACATGATCACCATTCTTTATGCTTACATAAGCCATTTTCATGGAGGCAAAACTCTTCATACAGAAGTGTCACTCAGTGCAAACCTGAGTAATCAATAGCTGCAGGAAGGTTTGTGCATAACCTCTCCATCTAGTGCCTACTCATCTAATATTTCCAGACTAATTTCTGCTGGAGAGTTGTATTAGATCCTAAGATCTAAGTGCTATGCTTTCTGATCCAAGGCTTCTCATTGATGAAAGCCACAAGCTAGAAATTAGTCTGGGGAATATTGGTTGAGTAGACATTAGATAGGGATTTTATGCACAAACCTTTTTGCATCCATTGATTACTTTGGCTTGCACTGAATGGCACTACTATATTGAGAGTTTTGTCTCTGAGAATAAAAGTAAATAGAGAAATCACTTGGACATTGCTGATGATATGATTATTTTTATAAGTAATGCTTCAGAGCTTCAGAAGTTGTTGTAAGAGTTATTACAGAGAACAAGAAAGGACTAAAAAATAAATGCCAAAAAATACTAAATTAATGTCCAATGGATTTTCTCAAAAAAAAAAAAAAAAACACACACACACACACAATGATAATTATGAATTACAAAAAAGTAGTAAATGGGTTAGTCAGATCATCATTACAGATTGAAATATAATGAATAAAATTAATTATAGCACTAAATTTTGATGGAATACTTTTAATAGAAATACTTTAATGCTAAAAGAATATATAATGTATCTATGTCTTTGAAAAGATTTGTGTTTTATCAGATTTTTTATTTATAGATTTCAAACATGGATATTTGAATAGAAGGGCAATACAAAGACTTCAGCTCACCCAACAAAAGGTATTAGGAGTAACAAAAAGAGATCAAAATTAAAATGTCATCTTTGAAACAATGAGAGACCAGAATGAAGTTAATTTTACATATTTCTAAAAGACATTATTATAAATGTACAGTTGAAGTCTTATACTGAATTCTGAAAGATTCTAAAAGATCTAGACAAAGATCACTTATGAGATAGATAGATAAAATAAAAAAAGATTGTTGCTGTATTGTTCAAAAGAGATGCTAGAGATAATAGGAATTGGAAATTTGGAGAGATCATCATCCTGCATGAACTGATGATAGTTGAAAGTGATGATAATAAAACTAATAAAAAATAATGATTAAATTATCAAAAATTAGTTGTAAACTAGTTATGGTGAATTATGGCAATGGAAAATGAATCATCATTTTAACTATATGCAATAACAATTAAATGATTGGGTGTATGAATTAGATACGTATAAAAACAGCAAAAAAATTATTTTATTACATGTTTGTTAAATCGGAATATTGACTCAAAAAAGTAACGTATATATTAATATGATTTTTAAATGCATGAAAATATCAGACAATGACAAAAATAAAAATTCATTGAAGTTGCAAAGTATGTTTTGTCAAGCTACTCGACTTCGTATACTTATTAAATTTTACTTTCTAAATCTAAATATATATATTTAAAAACCAGGCACTCTTCACAAACCTGGGAGCTTAATTGTAAGTATAGGGGACTTGAACTCAGAATTTCAAGCACCCTTCAACTATCCACACTATCTCATACAACTGATACATATGACCACACACATGTAGACAATATAAATAATCATCTTTCGTGCTAAACCAGTACTCATCAGTTGGTCCAGATTATCATCTCACACACACACATATATATATTATAACGATCGGGAGAAAACACTTAATATAATCTGCACTACAAGGGCGCCATCTAGGCATTTGAACGTAAAAAAATTTATATAGTAGGCAGATACATAAGTTTAAAAAAAAGTTTATTTATTTTATATTGGTTGATTCCGGTCATTAGCCCATTGTCACTAGCTCAGTGGAATAGCAGAGATTTATATTTTATAAATTCTTATCTAAGAATTTTTTTTTAAAGGAATAAAATAAGCCACTGCCAGTAATTATACACACAAACATTTATTAACGCACATATAAATTTTGAATCATTATTATTTAGTATGTTTACTTTAATATTTAACATTATTTTTAACTTTTATTTTAGATTTTAGTTTACATTTTAATTTGTATAAGTTTACATTTTAAATTTTATAAGTTTGCACAGATGGATTTATAAAATGTGTTTTTAATGTTGAGTATAGATCAGTTACATAGATTACACGGTCAAAAACATTTCAAATTAAACATAAACGATCAAAATATAAAATCATTGGTGGAATTGTAAAGGGAAATTTATAAGAAACCCACTAGCATTCATCATAAGATGCCGCAGAGACACCAATAACTTAAAAGACATCCGACATAAATACATCTTAGATACTCACCATAAGGTATCAGTATTTACCGAATGTCTATATATTTTGATCAAATATGAAAACCAAAAACATAATTAACCGGTAATGAACCCATGCAAGCATCTATACCCAACTTAAATTTAATGCATTTTTATTTAGTGTCAAGTATGAATAGACTACATAGATTGCATTTGAAAAGAAAATATTCTATCCTTATTTAACCTTAGGCCAAAAGTTTGCAGTCAAACCAGCATCAACCCATCTGATATATTGATGTATTCAATGTAACATGAATACGGCAACACAAAATCATACTGTCAGGAATGTATCTCTGAACAGCAGGCTTAAGAGAAAAAAATTGCCTCTCATCAGATAGGAATACTACATCTATCTGACAAGAAGAGCAATAAAAAAAAACTCCATAGGAATGGGCAACGGTCATTTTTGCCGACTTACGATCCCATCCATAGGCAAAACGGAAGTGTGTGGCATATACAGCGGTTCTGCCTGTAGCAAATCTCGTACTACATCTACTAATTACACCAATATATCCAATCCATTTATCTAATCTAACTACGAAATAAATAACCTAAGATTACCCTATCATAATATAACTTTACAAATCTATATAGCCATTCATGCCCGACTTAAATTTAACATTTATATAATTTAAATTATTGCAAAACAAAAATCAAAAATTAAACTTAAAGAACAAAAAAAAAAAAAATAAATGGAAATGATTTTAAAAAGAAATACATCAAATAAAAAGAATTAATAACGAATTTAGTTTGGTTAGATAGAATTCTATTTCTATAAATTAAATACTGGGAAAATTTACATTTTAATGTTCTTAGTGTTTTCAAATTAATATTGTTCATTAGATTTTATAAAGTTCTTATGGTTTTAACAAGTCCGTAGTTTCTAATTTCTTGCAGTTGCTTGCCATTTGGAGCCAGCGTTAATTCTCTCGATGTCCTATGGTCCTCAATCTAGGAAAACGATGTCATTTCTCTTTTATTTTTTTAACGAGATTGAAGGGATTGAAGCGTGCGTTTTTTCAATCCCTTCTCCTTCACTCTGCACTAAAACATATCTGTCATCTCTTAATAATAACTAACTAATAATTTCCAAACTTTTCCTTTTATATTAATTTTAAGGATTCAATTGACATTACGTCATCGATGTGATGGTCCTTTCGCTGAAGTCCAATTCCCTTGTTTTTTCTCCTATCTGACCTTTGCTTATACATTTTAAATGCACAAGGGCTAGTTTACATTTAACTAATTAAAACAATCATTTCCATTTTTCAATAACACCAATTAATTTGTTTTCCAAACTTAAAGATATATTTTTATTTCTAAATCTTTTTTAAGTTTTTGCTTTTAAAATACCTTTTCTATTTTTAATAAAGTTTTATTTTAATAATTTTTTTTTTATCTGTGCGATTATATATATATTTGAGTTTAGATGATATTTAATTTCAATTTTTAATTCTTAAACAAAAAGTTTTTATTTGCGAACTTTTCTTTTTTCGTGTTTAATAAAAAAAAAATAATGTAACGACGTCTGTGCCCGTTACAATATATATATATATATAATCAGTGCTCACCTCCAACTTTTCAGCCTTCCATATCATCATATGGAAGGCTGAAAAGTTGGAGATTGGAGTGGATTGAGGCCTGTCCATTAAAGTATGAAGATTTGCTGTCTTAATATAAACTGAGCACTGATTATAGATTTTCTGTCTTAATATAAACTGAGCACTGATTATATATATATATATGTGTGTGTGTGTGTGTATCATAGATAATAATATGGACCAACTGATGAATGCTGGTTTAGCACAAAATGCATATATTGGTGATTATTTATCTTGTCTATATGTGTGTCATCATGTGTATCAGTTGTATGAGATAGTGTGGATAGTTGAAGGGTGCTTGAAAATCTGAGTTCAAGTCCCCTATACTAAATATAATGTTCTTAAATGTCAAATGTGAATTTATTAATCATGTTTTCTTTATGATTTAAGCAGAATAATTAGTGTAGTTACCAGTAACAAACTCCATCTTACTATTTTCAATGAGACCTAGAGAATTTTTTATTGACATTCTTTCAACTTATTAGAGAAATAAATAATGTTTTTGTTTTATTTAGAAGCTGGTAAGAATAAATTTCCAGATCTTGAGAATAGAAGAATTGATCAATTCCCTTGCTGGAAATCGTGTGCCAATGTACAATGCTCTTTCTTAAATGAGATATCAATTTTATATATATGTTGATCTTTTACAAGCATTTATTTCATTAGAAATGTGCATTTGCTTATATCAAATACAACATACATACATAATATATAATCATTGAAATTTACACTATGGGGTAAAATGAGTGATAAACATTAAGATGTGATACTTCCGCTTTTGGCAGCCATCTTCGTAACTAGTCTTAAAAAGCGTCCCTTAGTGTTTTACAGTTTTAGGAAGACGGGACGACTGTCCCTTTAGCTTTACGTCTGTTATTCAAGGTAAGTCAACTTTTTAATCATTTTATATGATGGAAAGTGATAATATAACCGATAAAACTAAAAATAAAGTAAGCCCCGATCTCAGCATTCAACCCAACAATGCGGTCATCGGCCGTAAATTGTATAGCCTTAGATCTAATCTAAATGCATCTAAACCACCTGTTACAACAAATAAAAACCCACAAATGAGTAAATCAAAAGAAAATTCCATTGCAAATATCAACAAAAGTTTAGAAAATATTCAACTTACCCCTAATACAAACAATAGAATAAATATCTCGTCAAGCGAAACTATTGATACAAGCGAAAACCAATCATTACCTCTCCGAAGCCTTTACTCAACCACAGAAGATTATAATGAGCAATTTCCTTTGCCCAACAATTCAATTAAAACTATATCTGGAAATAAACAAAATTACCAACAAAATGATACCGACGAAATTTTTAAAGTAAAACATTTTCCACCAGAGGTCGACAAAACCAGTACTGTGTCAGTACCGTTTGTCAACAGTAAATTTAAAAATAAAAAGAAGAAATAAATTATAAAACTGATAAATTTCATTCTAAAACAATCAAAGATTTTAGCTCAGAACAATCCATTGCTACATCAGCTAACGTGCAAGCTAAACCAATTACCTCAATATCAATATTGGAAAATCCCACTACGTACGCAAATATCGTAAGGTCAAAAAATTCTGAGAGCATCTCTGAAAATATTAAGGCCGATAATCTCAACGAATTATATTTGAATCTCACAGAATTAGACATAGAAAAAGAATCAAACACGCAGGAAAATGTCTCTTTTAATATAAACAATATTAACGATGATATGTTCCTAGAAATAAACAATGAGTTCAACAAAACGATACCCAACTCTCTATATAAATCGTTTGCAAACTATTACAGCGATAAGTCTTTAATCTTAGCCATAACAAATCATCAATGTGCTTTATATAAATTCCCTGTAGAACAACTCTACAGTCTAATCAATCAAAAGCAATTAGGCAGAGGCATTCACATGATCCTTAATCATCCCAATGACCGCTATGTGATCGTAGAGTTTAAAACGTGGGCAGACCGAATGAATTTTAAAAATAACTACAAATCTTTAGGAAATTATATACTATGCTCCATAGATATGAACCGTCCAGTTACACTATCTGGCAGAATTCAAAACTGCCTTGCCCACTTAAATGAACAAGAAATACAAGACATCCTTATTAATTATGGTTCAGTTAGCAAATTTAAACACCTATTAAATCCTCACTTCGAAGATCAAATCCTGTCCAATACAGTTACCTTCACACTTACATTAAAGAAAAACATTATACCCACTGACATACCCACTATTATTACAGCAAGAGGCTCTCCTATGGTTTTGACATTCAGAGGAGTACAACCACAATGTTTCTTCTGCCTTCAAAGAACACACCTCATTAAAGACTGTGCAGCAAGAATATGCACACACTGTGGTATTAAAATGAATAAATTTCACAAATGTCCCGGTAGACCTATTAACAAGTCCTTAAATAGACAATCATCACATAGGACTAATTCAAACAGCAACCTCACAAACCCAGATATTCAGATTCAAATAAATCCTCCAACAAAACCTTCCACATCCAAAACTATATTTCAAAATGAAAATATTCAAGAAAGAACAAACGTCAACCTTTACACTAATAGTAGTAAATCAGAGAACCAAACAACAACAAATACTGCTCCTAAACCAATCACGCAAACTAATAATACTCAAGATCAAACATTCGAAACAACTTATACTAATCCCCAAGAAATAATATTAGGTCAAACTCTTTCTACAAAAGAAGATAATATGACCAAACCATCTAAAGAGAACAAGATAAACCCAGGCGATGAAGAAAATACACTCAAAAAATGTCAAAACAATTCTTCCAATATAACTCCTAACCAGCTTAAAACAACTGATAACAACCCTAAACAGAGTGAACCACAAACTATCTGCAATTCTTCAACTCCTGCAAGAATTAACCTACCAGACGAAAAGATCCATCAAACACCCAACCCGAAAGTCAGCATGATCGAAGATTCACAACTGTTACAGCAAACAGAGAACGTCTCAAGTCTAAAATTCGAACAAAAATCTTATGACAATAAAATAACACTACTATCAAAAGAACAGGAAAAGGAAAACAACATTAATCAACTTCAAAATCCTCAAAAAATTGACACAACAAATACCCAAAATACAATTAAGAAAATTAAAAGAAAATCAATTCGCTCAGATAAATCAAGCTCTGATGATGACAGCTCCCACCCGGTACTTTACTCACCACCCCCCTCTAACAAACAAATATCCGACAAATCCAACTCAAAGCTTCACAAATCCATAGAAAAAAAGAGGAAAACCATGGATCTTACAACCTTAGATACCATTGATTCTCCCGATGAATCTCAGACAGATTACTCTACTCCATCAGACACCGAAGACTTCATGGATGCGATTCCTCAAACAACAAATATATCACCAAGCCATCTACAAGTTCAATCACAAGTCTCTGACTGCCTAACAACATCAGACCTCATTAATATAGAGATGTCCCACATTCACTTGGATCACTCTGCTGAGGACGGTTTGGATTAATCTATCATGTTCTGCAAAATAGCTGGCATAAACATTCGCGGCATCAACTCAATTGATAGAGTTCTTGCTATTAAAAACTGGCTCTCACTCTGCTCCCCACATATACTTCTTATGGGCGAAACCAAACATCACTATAAGACTGACCATAAAATAATATCTCTTCTCTCCTCTCTCGGATTTACTAGATTTTCCATCGGCCATTCAGCTTCAGGTGGAGTCGGTATTCTTCTTAGCAAATCAGCACCACCAAAAAGTTTCAACATACTATTCCTAGATGCCAATATTATTATTATAGAAATAGATTATTGGGGTTATCCGATCATCATAGCTTATATTTATACAGCCAAAGACACCTCTCAATATCTAAAAATAGTTCATATCCTAAATGCCATCAACGCTAGCAGAGCCTCCCCTACCATTCTTCTCGGAGACTTTAACACCACCTACAATGACTTCAACAAGAGATTTTTGCATCTAATAAATCGCAGATTAATGTGTGGAGAGGGCTTCTTCCCACCCGAAGCCTACTCTTTCTATACTAAAACTAAAAAGTCCCTAATTGATCTGGTTTACTACACCCCAGACCTCCATTTCAACCTTGATGCAGCCTTAACCCCTGTTGCTTTCTCCGATCATATGGCTCTGATCTTACAACTCACGCCTATCTCAATCCCTACACCTATAGATGGACCTGGAAAAACCATGCGCATGATCACCCAATCAAACATGACCGAAGCGATAGTGTCTGAGTCATACATCTATTTCCAGAAAATAAACATCCTTTCCCTCCCTGCTGAGGAGGGCTGGTTTTCCTTCATCGGAATTCTTCAGTCCATATTAAATCACCACACCAGGAAAATCAAAGGACCAAATGGTCTTCTAAATGACCTAACAGACATTAATATACAACTTCAAGCATCACAGCAAAATTTCACAAATACAGAAAAAATTATCTTCCTTAAAAACCTCTACAAAATCAAGCAAAAATCCCTTGCAGAATATATTTCCATCAGAAGAGCCAAATGCTTCTTAGCACAACAACACTGCTGGACAAGAGACTACCTCAGATGGGCACTGGGTTACAATAAAAAACAAATCACTCCCACATCCATTTATACTAATGGTACCAATCTCATTGGCTATCCAATGATGCAGCACATCAGCAAACAATTCTGCCAATTAATGCAAAAAGATGGAGCCCCTCCAGTAAACAGCTGGTTGGATGCTGGAGACCCCAGCGAACATGGCATCACAGAAATCCAAATTAAAAAGAAGATATCATCACTCCCTGACAGCATACATCCTGGCCTTCACGGCATCCCAAATTTCCTTCTCAAACACCTCAGTCAATTCACTGTTCCAATTATTAAAAAAATGATAGATCACCTAGCTTCCGGCTACAGAAACATAGCAGATCTTTACCCTGTGGCACTTGTGCCTTTTATTAAAAAAGCAAAACCACTAAACGACATTAACAGTATCCGACCAATATCCATGACCCCACTGCTTATCAAGATTATAGAGTCAGTCATTAAGGACCAAATCCAACCTCAAATTCTTAGCAATATCTCACCAAACCAATACGGAAAAAAGGGATCATCAACCTCGCATGCTATGTCCAATATAACTGCACTGTTCAATCATATCAGAGTACATCGTAAATCCAAACCTATTGCCGTCCAACTGGATGTTGCAGCAGCATTCGATTCAGTACAGATCAACACCCTTCTGGATATTCTGATGGAATACGACATTCCAGCTGCAATTGTTCAGATTATCAGCAATCTGCTCAACAACAGAGAGATTTTTCTCTCTCTTGATGGCAAGATCACTCCAGGTTTCAAGCCATACAAGTCGATCCCTCAAGGATCTCCGCTCAGTGCCCTTTTCTTCACAGCATACATCAACCCTCTTCTGGTGGAATAGAAAAAAACCTCCCTGGAATATTCCTTCCTTCTCTCAATAAAGATTTCAATGTATTCGCATACATAGATGACATCATGGTTGTGCTTCCCACCATTAAATACCTTCCCCATCTCATGAACATCTTAAACAGAAATACAGTGAAACTTGGCCTACAAATAAATTTTAACAAATCTTCCATCTGGAAGATAATGTCTGGTAAACAAATCAACTCTTCCTTTTCTGCTAAACCACAAAGATACCTTGGCTTCCCAATCTTCAAACTCCAACTGCAATGGCAAGAATGATTCAAGATGCAATCCTCCAATCAACTGAAGCCATCACCACTTCACTCTCTAGAGTATACCTTTCATTATATGGAAAGGTTAGCCTCCTCAACATGATCATAATGCCAAAAATCTCATATTATCTTCCATTCATTAAAATCACTAAACAGTTTCAAAATAAAATTAACCGATTATGCACCAAACTTCTCTGGAGAGGAAGGACTGTTGCCATTAGCTTGCGAGGTATCCAACGACCACGCAGGTTCAATGGACTGTCATTCCACTCAATACAGGCAATCATTTTACAAAAAACTCACAATATTCTACATAATCTGATCCTCTCCTATGGATACTCCAACATTATGAAAAAAATTACACCAACTGATCGTCCCCCGCCCTTTTCCAGTTCATGGATATCATTGCTAATAGATCATCTACAACTTTATAAACCGACGATGTCCTCTAACCTTAACCAAAAAATCACTTTGTGGGAAGCATACAATCTAATCAACTATAATCAACAACCCATTAAAACCAGCCTAAAAATAACCAACCAAAGACTCATTACACACTTCAAAAGATGGAGCCTTGAACCCAAATTCCTGGACTTCATCATTAAAATTAATCTTGATGCGCTTCCCACAAATTGGTTTCTTTATCACCGAAGAGGTTTTACTAGCATTGACCCTATATGTGGTTTATGTGCTCGTGAAGATGAAACCACAGACCATATTATACACTGCTGTCCAAGACTTAAAATACTGAAAGATATAATCATAATCAATTCTTACATAAGATCTGAAATGATTTTCTCACTTGAAAATGCCATTAATAGTGGAACTTTTTCAATAATAAGGCTCTCTATCTTTGTCCTTTATTCCATATGGATAGTGAGATGCAAAACTCTCATGGAATTACCCCCGCCACAAATCATACCATTGTTTTACCAGACTCTCAAAAAAATCAAGAAACGTGATCAGCTCCTTGCCTCCAGTAAAGTCTTTGACGACACCTGGTCTCTAACTGCTCTATCCTTTTCCTGATTGTCAACTCCCACCTACCCAGAATTCTAGAATAGACAATATTAAAAAGAAAATAGTCGTGTTATTAAAAAAAAAAAAAAAAAAAAAAAAGCTAATAACATTCATCAAGTTCTCAGTTTCTCATATTCTACACAAACCCTTCATTATACCTAACCACATAAGTGTATAACAACTACTAACTAACATATTCTAGCCATATGTTAATCAGAACTTTTTAGAATATTATTGTACAATTTATTCATTAACTTATCCATTATCAAAATGTAATCACTATTTATTACTAATAAAAATTTTTGTTGAAATGAAACATTAAGATGTGAATTTACACTGTTTGCTCCATTATAGCTATGAATAATTTTGATTACATTTTGCATGTGAGTATGTATGGTTATAAAACATCTGAACCACATTTATTAATACTCGTACTATTTTTTTAATGATTACATAGGATGGGATACTGAAAAAAATGGAATCATCTGATGGGTGATTTCATTGTAATAAATGCTTCTGCCACTAGTTATTTCTTTCAGGGACTCCCTTTTATCATTCTGTTGATCTCTCTTATCAAGTGAAGATATGGTGTCAAATAGTAAATGTTATTGTTAAGTATGTTATGCTTATTTGTTAATTTTTTGTGATGGTTGGAAAATTGGAACAATGTGAAATTCTGTTTTCTGTTAGAGAAAATGACAGAGTAAACAGTTATAATGCAAGCAAACTGCTTTGGGAGAAAGACAGGTTTACACTGGTTTAATTAAAGATTTCAGATTTACCACATTCCAAAAAACTGCAGTGGGTGAAGTTCAATGTCAAGGTCATACTGAATTTTTTTTAAGCAAATTGCATTTTTTTCACTCAAAATTGGTTGTAATAGTCAGACATTTTATGCACATGTGAAATGTCTGTCTGAAGAACAATTTTTAATCAAAGACAGCATGTGTCATCTCATCCATACACCATATTCATCTGATCTCACTCCATATGTTTTTTTTTATTCTCCAAATAAAAAATATCTCAACAGAAAAAGTTTTGCAGATATGGAAGTGATGAAGAAGAAAAACAATAGAGACCTTGAAAGACATTACTTTGAAAGAGTTTCAGGACTACTTTGAAAAGTTGAAAACATGTAGATTAGTGTATTGTATCAAGTGGACCTATTTTGAAGGAAAATGCACTAGCCGAGTGGTTAGCACAGCTGCCTTACAAGCGGTTGTCACAGGTTTGCAGGTTCTCTTCCAGCCGATGCGTTGACACATGAAAAAATAAATAAATAAATAAATGCACTCTTTTTATTACAAAATTTTTGAACTTTTGGTATCCCACTTTTAGTTATTATTGAAAGGAAAGTACTTTTTTTAGTTATTTGAAATTATAAGTTATAATTTAATAAATAGTGTTTACTATTGTTTAATTAATTTTCTTTTTTTATGTTAAAATTTTTAATAAATTTACTCTTCAGCTATGAATATGAGGTTAAAAGACCACAAAAGCACTAAACCTGATATTTAATTTTGATATTTCTAACTTCACTTCACCAATGAGCGATTTGAAATGCAGAAGCATTACTCAATTTTGTTATATAACTTTTTCATAGCAAATTCCAATTTTCCTCAGAATGAATCTAGCATTTAACTTCGGTTGAGACAATGTATCTTGGATGACATTTGAATAGTCTAAATACCAGTACTTCTATAATAATCTTGATTATATATCTTAATTTTTTATTAATAAATGGCAGAAATTATCTATAAAATATAAAGTTGTACAATTCAATTGTTAAATTGCAAAGTCAGATTTCTCAAAATAGCAGCACTTGTTTTATTAGTTAAACAGAAATGATTATAAAGATAATTTTTCATTTCATTTTGTTTTTCAATCATTTAAGTCACTTTAAAATATTTTTATATTTATATATTTTTACAAAGATTAATATTTATATTGATAAAAAGGGGGGAATTTGTGTTGTTCTTACTAAAGTAAAATGTTTTATTTTTTTTCTCATGTGTCATAGCATCAGCCGGGAAGCGAACCAGCTAACTGGGGATAACTGCTAGTAAAAGCTGTTGCTGATCTCCCGACCACCAATGCTTGACAAATGTTTTATTTTGTTAACTATATTTCTGACTTTTACAACTGTTTCATTTTTTTAATTATATTAAAAATTAGTTTTAGTAATAAATTTGTTCAAAAATATCATTCAAACTAAAGACAAATATACGAAAATTAAATTTTGCAAAATTGGTCTCATCTTAATCATAGAGCTTCACCAGGTAAGAATTAAAATTTAAATCATCCTTATATCTTTATAGTTGTAGCAGTAGTTATTGATTTATCCCTCAAGTTTCTGAAATAGGCATAATCTGACAAGTATACATTCAATGGGGAAGGGGCCAGGGCAAGACAACTATATTAAATTTAATTATTTTAATTATTGAGGTAATAATGTATACAAAATCATTATGGAATATTGCAAAGCTAAATGGAATAACAATGACTTATACATATACTTCATTTATTCCTTTGTTCTGCTATTAATTCAGAATATGTGAGAAATCTAAAGGTATTTTGGAATTTTTGGAAATATGGTGCTATAACAGGTACTTCATTAGATGTCATTTTAAGGTAATAGTTTTTTATTTAGTTGATATGTCAATCCAGCTTATGGAAACAAGATATATATCTCTATAACAATAAAAATAATAAATATAATGTTAATTAACATTTATATACAGTCCTTTATAGACAGTTTTTAACTATGGTTATATTCATTACTTTTATTGCATTAGTTTTTAATTAATGGACACTTTATTTGTATCATATATATATATGAACACTTTATTTGTATCATATATATATATATATATACAAACCATTATACGATTACAAATATCCAATAACGTCCTCTGTTTAAAAGTCTATATCTCAATAATAGCAAACTTCAAAATGAAGTTTGCTATTAAAATGAAGTTTGCTATTATTGAGATATAGACTTTTAAACAGAGGGCGTTACTGGATATTTGTAATTGTAAATTTAGAGTGGGGAATGTAAAAGAAAGTGGCTAACAGGTTTATCTGGGCATAATTGCTGAGATATTCTTGACTTCGTTTAAGGAGAAGCCATAATACATCACATCACATCACATCACATAGTTTGCTATTATAGAGATATAGACTTTTAAACAGAAGGCGTTACTGGATATTTGTAATTGTATAATGGTTTGTATATTTGTATAATTATTTCAGTTAGTGTTAACAGTAACTTTCTTTTCATATATATATATTAATTATCCTTATTTTCAAAAAATTATCTCAGAAGCCTAAATCACCTCATATTAGATCAAGAAACTCTCCTGAATGTATAAATCAATAAAAGAAATAGCACATGCCTCCATACTTATTCTCATAAAACTAATTTTCTTTTTAGCGTCATATGTAAGTTTTGTCATACGCATACATCTATTCTCCAACTAATATCAAATACTCTATCTAATTCACCTTTACATAAAGTTAGTGCTACCAATATGCAGCATAATTCTATCTTCATGGGCAAATGCCAATAAACCATTACATATGTAGACAACACAGACTTTGGCCATCCTTTTATGACAATATATATAAAATATGTATTTTATATATTTAACCCGTACAAATCTTCGTTTTAACATATATATATGTGTGTGTGTGTGCCTGTGTGTGTGTGTGTGTGGGATAAGTGTTCATTTAATGTCAATTTTCTATTTCTTGTATACATATTTAAAATGCTATGTATTTTTTATTATTGTTGTCATGCCACAGTTAGTTATACATATTATCTCAAACAAACAATAAAAGGGCTACAATTAAATAAAGGGTAGGGGTATGTCAAAATGTAAAGCTTGTTGCCCAATAAGATAAGCATTGTATGATGTAAGAAGTAGGAAAGGATGAACTTCTGGCTTTATGGATATATATTTGTGTTTTACAGACTGGTTATAAAGTCATACAAAGCATTATCTTTGGCTTTTCATAATTATGATTAATATTTTATATTTTAAAAGCATACTATAATAAATAAAATAAAAGAGTAATATTTTTTTTTTAATATTTTGCTGTTCACTTTTTTACTTGGTAGTTCCTGGAAGCCATTTAATTTCCAAATTTTTATTTTTAATGAATTAAACTTTATTTCTTTACTACATTTTCACAATTTTCAAATTGCATTTAGAAATAAAACTTTAAAAATAAAAATATTCTTAAAATAATATTTCAAATTTGCAAACATAGAAAACAAGTCCTACACCACTCATACATGGTAGAATCTGGTTTCTACACTTTTAACATCTTGTGGAGGAGTCTGATCATAAATATGTGACCAAAGATATGTGAAAAAGTTGCATGATACCCAAGATCTACATTTTGTGTTGAACCAGGACTCGTCAGTTATCTCAGACCACAATATTTTTATAATTATTCAGTATATATAGATGGCCAATTACTATGGTTTAATTGATAAGTGTCACCTCAGAACTTTGACACAAACTACTTAATAGAAGTATATTAATAAATTTCATTAGTCATTCATTAGATTAGAGATTTTCCACTGAATGAATATTTCTGTAGGCAATCTCTAGTTTAATGAATGACTAATAAAAATTATTAAAACAAGTAATAAACTGAAACACATAATCAGAACAAAAGCTTTTGCTAATTTGTGACTGCTGATAAAAATGTATAAAATAAAATTTGCTGAAACTCCCTTTATAAAACTGGAAAAAAATATTATTAACACATAAAGCAATGAAATTATACAGAGATGCTAAACTCTCCATACAGTAGTACCACTCAATGCAAGTCAGAGAAATTAATAAGTGCAAGAAGATTTGTGCAGAAAATCCCTATCTAGTGTCTACTCATCAAATATTCCTCAACTAGTTTCTTGCTTGTGGTTTACATCAATGAGGAGCCTTGGATCTGAGAGCACTGCATCTAGATCTTAGGAATTCTACTGTAATGAAAGTTGAGTCTCTATGTAAACAGCTTTTGTACCTATAGAGAATGGTATTCATGTGATGTTTAGCAGTGAAATTATGTTTTAAAATTTTAAATTCTATTTGTAATTATTTAAATCCACAATATTTATAAAGGCAATTCTTTTCAGCCAATTTCAACTTACATGTTTATATTATTGTATTTCTCTTAACTTCTTTAAAACCAATATTTTCAAATAAATTGTAAGTCTGATAATTCATATTTGTATAAGTTTGTTCTTGCGTTACAACGTGTTTTCTTTCTTTTTTATAACAAAACTGAATGCTCTTACAGTAATATTCACCATAATCATAGTCTAATAATAAATATTCTTGTCAAAAAATAAATATTTCACAAATATTTTGAAATTGTAATCCTAAATAAAGAAACACACTGGAATATATAGATTTTCATTTTTGAAGTCTAAAAAAAAGTATGAGCACACAAAAATTCTCACAAGTGCTCTTGGGCCAGAGAACAAAGAAATTAGCAATCATTGGTATTGCTAGTTTCTTTGTATGAGGTTTCTATATATGATGCTGCCAACTTGTGATTTTTTTTAAATTAATAAATTATTATTTTAATTCCAGTTTTTGCTATCAAATGAATACAAAACCAGCAAATAAATGCTAAAAATGTTCACAAATGAATTAATATAAGATGAAGTGACTCATGCTCCACCAATGTATGCACCATTTTATAGTCAGTTCAGAGAAATGGTTAACAGTATTAAAAAGGCATAATTTTTTTAATGTTACAATAATATTCTCTTGCTTTATATAAATTTATTTCTCAATGAACTAAGAGTGCCATCTGTTTAATAAGTAACTCTGATGGAATTAACTTGGATGGTGACCAGTTTTTACATATGAATCTTATGCTTGAACTTGTAACACTACAGAGACATCACAATGAATCATAAAGAAATGTATGTTGGAAGTAACAAGAAAAGCAAAAAATATGTGAATGAAGGAGAAAACTGGCATCATTATGTTCATTGAAAGAAATAAAAGATTGAAATGGAACTGATCTGAACATATTGCTCAAATAAAATAATAGTTGACAGTTGGAATCTTAAATTGAAGTCCAGAAAATTGCAAAAGATGTAAAGATATCATGTTAGAAGTGGATGAGCTTAAAACTTTTTTTCTTGATTGATTTGGGAGAAGCTATACGTTGAAAAAACTAAACTTGTAATGACTTCATTTTGCAGTGGATCAATGATGATTAAAAATAATTACATAAGTAAAAAAAACTTCTACCTGCAAAATATTTTTTTTTTACCTTTTAAATATATTTATTTACAATTAATTTTATATAATATATCACTAGAGGGCAGTATATGTTAATAATTAACTAAGTGGAAGTGAAAAGATCAATCATAACTTGTGACTAAAAGGCATGTTTTTTTTTTTTTTTAAACAGATGTCTAAGCAAACCAAAACAAACTTGTTCTTGAATGTTTATTATTAAAACATTATTTAATTAATTTATCTATCAAAGATCAGTATAAAGTTATCAGCCTTGGGCATATTTTTTCTCTTAACCACTTTAAATATAATAATTTGTTGCCTAAGGATTTTTTTCCAAAACAGAATGCTGTTTCATTTTGATTGTTATTTAATAGGTTTTCATTATCAAAACTCAACCATAATTTGTCAATGGAAGGCGTTATTGTTAATGCTTCAAATAACAAGCAAATGTTTTCTTTGGGGCATACAATTTTTTTAATACTTTTTGTAGATTTTTCTTTCTTATATATTTGACTTTTACTTTAAAAGTTTAAACCTGAAATCATCATTAAAGATTAGTATTTGTGAACAACTAATTATTTGAGTATTATATTGCCTAAGGCTAGACTGCTTTTTGAAGATGTATCAAATATCAAACACAATTTGTAGTTAAAAACCGTTATTATCTGAAATAATAGTTATATTCAATATACTTCATATTAATATTACCTGCTTTATGTATCAAAATACAACTTCAGGGCAATATCAACGAATACCAGTTTTTAATAATTAATAATTAGGAATTTGAGTAATATAATTTAAAAAACTATTTTGCTTTTAATTTATTTAATAGGTATATATTAAAGAAAAACTTCATAACGTATCTATCATGCTTACAACATGAATTTGAATTTCCAAGTGAGATTGATTTCAAAAGGCTTAAGAATTTTCTTTCTGGTTGCTAACAATAGTCATCTCAGATAATACTGCAACATGGATCAGTAAATAAATATCTAACTATATTTATACAGAGTGTTAAACTCTCACCATCTAACAATTGGTAACTACAGCCAGTGCTGCCTTCTCATTCACTGTTTGATGTCAAATTGTTTCAAAATTTCTGCCCTGTAGCAGAAAATGTATTCATACCTTTCACTAAAAGATTTTTTTTATTTCTATAATTAAATGTAAATATTGCCTAAAGCAATATCTTTTGGTTAAAAAAAAACCACTATATTAATTAAATATATACCAGAGATCAACCAGATAGAAATACCTAAGGGCAGACAGAATTTGAACAATTACATACTTGTAAAATGATAATCTGAGGCAGAACTTCTTAAATACACATCATTTGATTTATTCATATAGGCAGCAAGGATTAAACATGACCTACCACCAAAAGTGTTACTAATTAAATATCACAATAAATATATCTGAGGCAGAACTTCTTAAATACACTGTTTTACTTTTATGGTTATATATTGTACCTGTATGGTAGTCACTGGAGCTTCATGTGTGTTCTAGCTATTAGTGGGTCAAAGCACAAAGTTAGTTCAATAATAATATCAGCACCAGAAGTATGATTTACTCAAGTCGATGTATGGTGTGAGCCAAACTATACCTGTATAGCAGTGCACCTAATACAATGGGTTATCCATAAGGCAGACACTCTATGGTAATAAAGTTAATAGATTAACCTAAAAGGAAATAAAGAACTTTATAAATCTTATCCTATTTGTCCCCTCCTACCGATACATATTTAAAAATACCTTACTTAATGATATGTGCTAGCTCAAATAAATATGAACAATGAATTAATATAATAAATAGCATATATTTTTAATGATTATTTACAGTAAATCTTGATTGATAGGAAGTTTACTCTCTAGATCAATCACATACACATAAGTAATAATAATCATAGTATACTTATAGTCATCAAATGAATTATGAATGTATGTAAATTATATAATAAGGAAACAACTTCCTAAAGTTATATTAATGTTGATTATGGGAACTCATGGTGATATGAGACAATATGTATATTTATAATTAAGATTATATATATATATATAACTATAACCATTACATGTCTGTATTTTTAAATTATATAATAATAATTCAAACAAATATATTTAACACAGTATTCAAAATTAAATAATATATTCTTTACCAGAAGTACTTTCAATTGTTTCACTGACAATCTTTATCAACTGTTAATACAAACGTACAAAAAATAAAAACTAGCATTACCCATCATTCAATCTATTCAAATTTCCCACAATTCTGTTGTCTTTATATTACCCGATTGTTTATTCATTAAACCACCTCTATTCCTAGATATCATCATTGCCTCTTTAATTTTACGTTTTTCACTACATCTTTCAATTTGAATAATTTTTATATCTCTATTATTAAATTTAAAACCATAATTACATGTTTTATTATGATCAAATATAATTGATGGAGTATTCATATTTACTGAAGATATATTTTCTTTCTGTACACGTTTATATAATGTCTTATGATCATTATATCATTTTTGTAATGTACATTTGGATTCCCCTATATATTTTATTCCACAACCACATTTCAACATATATATAACAGAACTTAATTCAAACTTAGAAATCTTGGCTTTGGAGTTATTTATCATATCATTTATATTATTTGAAGAGAAAAAAGAAATTCTACACAAACCACTAAAAAGTTTATTAATTAATTTAGCTTGTTGATTAGATATAAAAGGAATAGAAATCCATTTATCACTTTTTAATTTACTTAATATTTTCTTATTATTATTCTTATTTTGATTATATTTTGTAATTGTATTATAAATAATATTCCTTCCATAACCAACATTCAACATATCAGTAATATATACATTAATATTTTCAATTTTATCACTAACAAATTTGCACAAATAATCATTTCTAAATAAAAATGACTTCAAACCAGCTAATTTATGACTCATATGAACTTTAGAATTATATGGAATATAACCCCTAATTTCCACAGGCTTTAAAATCATATTATAATCAAACACATTATTATTTCTTTTAATAAATATATCTAAAAACTTTATAGAATCTTCCTTCTCTTCATTTAACATCCATTTTACATTATTAATCATATTTAACTCATTAAACAAATTAACTATTATTTCATTATGTGCACATATAAATACATCATCAACATATCTACAATATATTTTAATTCCTTTATATTTTATCTGAGACAATATTTTAACCTCATAATTAGAAATAAAAAAATTACAAAGCTGTGATACCACCGGAAGACCTATTGGCAAACCAAAATTCATTTTATAAAAGCAATCATTAAACCTAACATATATATTATCATTCACAAATCTTAATATTTTAACAATAAAATTCCTAATATTATTATCTATAGATTTTAAAAACAAAGGTCTTTCAATAATCTCTATTGATTCCATACGATTAATTGAACCATACATTTCAGATATGTCAAGTGTACACATAACATCATTATTATCAATTTTTATATTTTTAATCCTATTAATAAAATCAAATGATGATGAAATCGTATAATCTCCAAATCCAAGCACATCTTGCATTATTTTTTCAATATATCTACAAGCATTATAATAAAAAAACACCACCAAAATCAACAATTACTCTTAATGGATAACAATTTTTATGCAATTTTATATTTGCAAAGATTCTTGGAAACACTGCAGACGACGGATATAAACTGTAATATGTCTCTGCATCAATAACTTTTTTCTTTTTAGCAGTCATTAATTAATAAACTTTTTAGTGGTTTGTGTAGAATTTCTTTTTTCTCTTCAAATAATATAAATGATATGATAAATAACTCCAAAGCCAAGATTTCTAAGTTTGAATTAAGTTCTGTTATATATATGTTGGAATGTGGTTGTGGAATAAAATATATAGGGGAATCCAAATGTACATTACAAAAACGATATAATGATCATAAGACATTATATAAACGTGTACAGAAAGAAAATATATCTTCAGTAAATATGAATACTCCATCAATTATATTTGATCATAATAAAACATGTAATTATGGTTTTAAATTTAATAATAGAGATATAAAAATTATTCAAATTGAAAGGTGTAGTGAAAAACGTAAAATTAAAGAGGCAATGATGATATCTAGGAATAGAGGTGGTTTAATGAATAAACAATCGGCTAATATAAAGACAACAGAATTGTGGGAAATTTGAATAGATTGAATGATGGGTAATGCAAGTTTTTATTTTTTGTACATTTGTATTAACAGTTGATAAAGATTGTCAGTGAAACAATTGAAAGTACTTCTGGTAAAGAATATATTATTTAATTTTGAATACTGTGTTAAATATATTTGTTTGAATTATTAATATATATATATATATATCTGTGTGTAATTACACTTTAACAAAATTATAAATAAATGTTCAACTTATTACGATTTTTATACCCAATGAATTCAAGAAAGTTTAAATAAGTTATTAAGATTTCCATAAATTGGTGAAGCTATAATTTAGTTATATCTATTTGAATATAATTAAACGTAAAATGACATAGTTAACAAATATAATTATAATAATGCCAACAATCAAATACGATTTATAAATGGGCAGTCCATATAAATTGCCTAATAATGCAATGTTTATGATATATTCCCACTATGATTCGAATATTCCGTATCAATAGTAAATGACACTATGATAGATATATTGTGGTGAGATTCATAGTAACCAACTAGTATAGATCCTATTATAATAGCCTTCATTTATTATTCGTGTAAATAGTCATTACATAATGGATTAGCTACGGTTGAATGATAAGTGAAGTACACATGTAAACATAAGTATCTATAAAATTTTGTTTGATTTTTTTCTTTAATTTATATGGGCTCAATTTTGTGTCTTCAAAGAAAAAAAAAAAAAACTCCCCCTTTTATTTTAAAAAATATTTTTTTGTAAACTAATCCCCATTTAAAAAAAAAAAAAAAAAAAATAAAAAAAAAAAAAAAAAAAAAAAAAAAAAAAAAAAAAAAAAAAAAAAAAAAAAAAAAAAAAAAAAAAAAAAAAAAAAAAAATATATATATATTTTATCACGATGTTTTTATATATTCCAGCATTATACGATATTTCTTGCGCAAAAATATTACATGCAATTCAAGTAACTATTTGTAAGCTCTAGAGATTTAATAATGAGCGATTAGAGATGATGCATCGGTATTATACAGTGTTGAATTGAATCAAGATCTGCAATTATGAATAATCCTAGTGATATGTATATTTTTAGCACATCCATTAATTTGTTATTAACAATTTTTAAAAAGTCGATGTTTGATATGAAATGTTTGGTTATATCTGACAAAATCACGTGCATTTATATAATATATTCGCTAATACTACGGTCAAATAACAAATTTTATCTTAGAACACAAGTTCTAAAATAATTCCCTGTTGTTAGCCCTTACTTTATTTGGAGATTCTGTTGGTTTTTTTTTTAGGCTTCCATCAAGTAAACTTTCTTTATGTGAATTTGTTATTAACTAGAATATTCTAAAGATTGCTAAAGTCTCCTTTCTTCTACAATGAACAAATATATTTAAAAGCGAAGATTAAAAGAAAGCACATTACTTTAAATTTTATTGATAATCGCTTGCCCACCATTTATATTTCTGTTCTGTTGTTTAATAATGATATCATACCATTTGTTGCTAGAGCTACACACGGCCTTGCAATCTTCTTTATAAAATACTTATTAAGCAATTTACTATTGTTAAACATTAATTACTTTTATAATAAAAATCGTGGAAATTTAATAAATGTATAAGTTGAATAGATTTATGAATGTATCTAGGAACATATATAAATTCCCCCTCCCAAAACACCTTCATTTTTTTTTTCTTAAATTTTTTTATTCTTTCACTTAATTTCAATTCCTCTTCATAATTTTTTTTTTTTTTTTTCTTTAAAATAAAAAAAAAAAAAAAAAAAAGAAATTATAGAAAAAAAAAAAAGGAAAAAAAAAATATATATATAACCATTAGAAACCAACCAGTCACCACCTAAATATTCAGAATATAGATAGTAATCAATATTTCTTACTGTTGTCAACGCAACCTCTCACCTTTTAATAGCATGTTGATGATGGCTGTTGATTTCTGATTAAAATAATGAGCCATTTTTAATGTATAAATAAACATATGGACAGTGTCTGATACTGTCTTGGTTTTGATTTTGGAGGGGTCTACCCATAGAATAAAATGTATACAATATATATATATAAGTGTGTGTGTGTGTGTGTCAAAGATCAAACATGACCTGTCAACAAAGATGTTGTTAATTAAATATCACAATAATTATTACCTGAGACAGAACTTCTTAAATACACATTTGTTCACTTTTATAGCTATTAATTAAGTTATATATATATATATATATATAGCAAAGATCAAACATAACCTATCATTAATTAAATATCACAATAATTGTTACCTGGGGCAGAACTTCTTAAATACATATTTTTTCACTTTCATGGTTAGTAATTAAGTTATATATATAATAAAAATCAAATATTACTAATTTTAACAGCCTAAAAATGGAACATGTAGCATTATAATCATATCACAGAACATTCTCATTAGAGTTCTAAAAACTTACTCAGAATTATTTGTAAACAGACTCATAACGAATCATTTTGGTAATCTTGCAAATACAAGTTTACTTTTCACTTATCAATGCCAATTTATTCAATTTGAAATAATTCTGAATAACTATAATATGAGTATGTTCTGTGATCTGATCAAAGGTCAAACACAATTTATCACCATAGATATTATTAATTAAATAAGATAATAATTACTAATTGAGGCAACTTTTTAAATATACATTGTTTCACTTTTATAGTTATTAATTAAATTATATATATATATATATATATATCAAAGATCAAACACCCTGTCAATCAAAAGTGTTATTAATTAAGTATCACAGTAATTACTACCTGAGATAATACTTCCTTTTACTATATTTAGTATCAAATTAGTTATTTATATAGTTATGATTAACAAGAGGACAACATTTAGTTTCATAGAAACACTTGCATAGTATATTGGAGATGATAATAGATGGACAATTGAAATTTTAAACTGGATTTCAACAGATTGTAAAAGACCCTGAAAGAGATCACATGTGAGTTGGATGGATGAAATAAGAAAGTGTGCAGAGGTGATGTGGAGAAGAAAAGCTAAAGATCAGAGAAGATGGATTGAACTTGGAGGGATCTTCATCATGCAGTGGATTGATAATGTTTGATGATGATGATAATATATTGCCTAAAACAAAACTTTTTTCAAATACATATTTCCCCCTTTTTTATCACTAATAATTCAAATATTTAGCAAAGATTAAAAGCAACTTGTCACTCAAGAGACTTTTTTTTTTTACCTAAGGCAATATTTTGCTAATAAGTTCTATACCAAAGTTTATTCAGAGGCAATATTAAAAGACATTTGTTTTTAATAATTAAATATTTAATCATCATCATCATTTTGAACTATTATGGATCCACTGTTGGATGAAGGTCTCTCCAGTTATGCTTATTCCTAACTTCTCCACATCACACAAATAAACTTCTTTATTTCATCTATCCATTTCACATGTTATTTTTTAGGTCTTTTTTAATCTCTTAGGGTCTAATTTAAAACTTCATCTGTCCACCGATTATTATATCTTCTAATAATATAGTATATAGCACAGCTTCATTACAATCTCATATTTTTTTCACTGATGTTGTTAGTAATACCAATTTGTTCTTTCACCCATCATTTCTGATCTTTTTTTGTTGCTTTTAGCATACAAATTTCCCCACTTCATTGAATGGTCTAGGTTTAGTGCTCTTATGTTATGTGTGCCAGCCTCTATAATTAAAAATTGGACAAACACATTGGTTAAAAATCTTCATTTTCAAACACATAAGTATATTTTCTTTTAATTTGAAGTTGTTTCTACCAAAAGCACTCCAACCAAGTTTAATTCTATGATTAATTTCAACCATTATGTTTCTATCCACATTAATAATCTGACAAAAGCATTTGTAGTTATTGACTTCTTATAATTCATTATTAGTCATTGTTATTTTCAATATCCATGTTTAATCCAGTTTCTCCAATCTATAGCCTCTCTTCTCCATATCACACTAGAAAACTTCTTTATTTCATTCATGTAGTCTTTTTCTAAGATTTTTACAATCTCTTGGAATCCAGTTTAAAATTTCAGTTGTCCATCAAATGGAGCTCCAATTTTGTAATTTTTTCAATGATGTCAGTGAAAATTGTTTGTTCTCTCACTCATGTATTTCATTTTCAACTCCTTCTTGTTACTCCTAACTTACATTTTTTCATACTTCCTTGAATGGCCTGAAAGCTCTGAATTACTTTTCTATTAAGTGCCCAAATCTTAGATCCATAAGTAAGAGAGATTGAAACACATAGGTATTATTTCTTTTAATATTAAGTTATTTTTATCAAAAACATTCCATCCAAGAGTAATTTTGTGGTTAATTGCTTCTTTTATATATTTATCTATATGATTAATCTGACCAAATGATTTATGGTTGTTGACTTCTCATTGATCATTATTAATCTTTATTGTTTTCTTTTGGAAAATTTCATTCAACATTACTTTCATTTTTATAGCATTTATATTTAATTTTATTTTTTTATTTTCAACTGATAACTATTGCATCATTTCCTAAAGCTCTAAAACAGTGATGGCAAACCTATGGCACCCATGACAGAGATGACATGTTCAATTTTTTTACTGGTATGCAAATTATTTACATATAATTTTCTATGCTTTAACTTATTCAATTTTTTTTTGCTAAAATCTGTACTAATAAAAATTTACTGAAATCCAAAGGTAAAATAAATAAATATAATATTATATTAGAATTCAATTTATAATTGAACTCCGATTAGAAGCAATAAATTACAAAATTTGAAAAATATGTAGGTGGGAATGATACTTTAAATCAAATAATGGGTACCGATATAATGTGGTATCATATTCTATAAACCTGTCAAATGATTCCAATAAAATTAGAAAGTAACCTCATAGGGGGGTTGAATTCAGACATTGGCATGACTGTCAACTATCCATGCTATCTCATAATGCCAATAAACTTGATCACACAATGTCAAAAAGACAAATAATCACCAATATAAGTATTTTGTGCTAAACCAGCAAATGACAGTTGGACCAGATTATCATCTCCACACATATATACAATCAATGCTCAGCTTATATTAAGATGGCCAATCTTCATACTTTAATGGACAGGCTTCAATCCACTCCACTCCCCAACTTTTTAGACATCCATTTCATTGAAAATCTGATGATCGAACACTCTTCATCTTTTCCTCTAACTTTATAAATTCCATCAATGTCTCATTTAATATTAGATAGTTCATCTTTCAATTATTCCAATCTGTTGGCACTTGAAAGTGATAAGTCATCATTAAATGGCAGTCTCCATTGACAATGATGAAATTCTTAGCTCCTTCCACTTTTGGCCACCAACCATTGTCTTGGTTGATGATTTTTACTGCCTTTTGGGAATAACAACTATGATTTAGTTTTGTCTGTGGAGATTGTAAATATCTATGCAAAAGTCTGCTCATTCACATATACATTTATTCTGCCTTCAAGAAAACTGAACTGATATTTCAGTTAAGAACTATCAAGCAACTGAGAAGAAAGAACATAATGTTTCTGATTTTAAATACAGAGATGAAAGCCGTTATTCACAATGCTGGATAATGCATGTTGGTGAGCAACCCATCAATGTTTATCTTTGATATGAATAATTATTATAATAGCTGCAAGAACATATGAAGTAGGCATTAAGAATTTGCCATCCTCATTTTCTTTAAGGCCTCAAAGATTATCCTTGCAATTATAACCTGAAGCAGAATTTTTTAAAATCAAAGATTGAACATGACTTGTCACCAAAAGTATTATTAGTTAAATATCACAATAATTATTATCTAATGCAGTATTTCTGTTTAACATATTTTTAATGAATTGTTTTATATGAAAAATCAGCAGTACAGTGATTAAAAATAGTAAACAGTTGTATTTTATATTACCCGAGATAAAATTTATTATTAAATGCATATTATTTTCCTTTTATCATTATTAATTCAAGTATATTTCAAAAATCAAATATAACTTGTCACTAAGGGGCAGTTTATTTCCAAAACGAACGAATTATCAAAATAGTTATTACTTAAGTCAATACTTTATTTCAATCAATATACCAAAAGATTATCCAGGGAGTAGGGCTAAAAGATAGTTGTTTTGAATAACTAAATATTTAAATATTGGTGACCAGTATCTCAAATACATATTACCTTACTCTTTCTGTTATGAATTCTAAGTATTATATCAGAAGTCAAATACTAATTTGTCAACAAAAATGGCTGGTTTTTTTTTCTAAGAACAATCACAGAAATATCAAACTAATTATTGTCAGAAGAAGAAATTTTTAATTGCCTCTTTCACTTTCATCAAAAATCCAACACAACTTATCGTTAAAGATTTTTTCAATTAAAATTAAATACTAAACCCTTTTATTACCTGAGGCAGTATTTCTGATTAATATATTCTACATTATCATTAATTGTTTATGTACTAAAGATGAACCACCAGGTCAATATGATAGAACAACATATAACAAAGTACATCATAAAATATGTTTTTGCTATTAATTGTATATATATCATCATCATCAACCATTATCAATCTACTTTAGAATGAAGGTCTCTCCAAGTTCAATCCATCTTCTTTGATCTTTAGCTTCACTTCTCCACATCACCTCTGCACATTTTCTTATTTTATCCACCCATCTCACATGTGGGTTTTTTCTGCGTCTTTTACAATCTCATACATATATAAAAAGAGCCTGCTAATAGCTCTAAACAAGCTTATTTATTTATTTTTTAATGATAAATGCTACAAGAGAAAGTACCTGAAGCCTTTATCTATGATGATCCTCATCCCAGACTGGTTTTGAGCTATGGCTCTCTTCAGTGAGGAGCTAGAATATTAGATTCAAAATATTAATGCAAGCCTAGCATTTATCTAATTCTTAAATATTAAGAAAAAAATCTAAATCTTCAGACACCTACATATAGTTTTCTTTAGTTAAAGAGATGTTCTTATTTACATCTCATTTTTTCAATATTTTCAAAGTTCAAATGATTGTTTAGAACATTTTTCATTTGTAAAATTAAATTAAAAAGAAATAAAAACCAATTTATAGAGTGCTAATTTAAAATAAAGATTTTATAATAAAATGAAAGGTTGGGTGTTTTCAAAAACTTCCACCACATAAAGAAGAGAAATGTCAAAATGTCCTAATACCAAATGGTTAAAAAAATTATTATATAATAATAAAAAAATTAAATGTCAAAGTATTTTCTACAGAGGGAACGTTTTCTGAATTGCTATGTTGTTCAAATGAAGAGAGAAGATATTAAATTAAATCAATGAATAAGGAGAACGCTCCTGAAAATGATTGAATTATTACTGCTATTTTTAAAAAAAGCGGATAAAGGTATGGAAAAACTAATAGCAAAACTATATACAAATATATTAATCATATATCAGATAATTAAAAGACTAGAGTTGTTGTAATAATATTTGAGAAAGATGATAAAACAAAGATGTTAGAAATTGCAGACATATCAGTTTTTTATCAGTTTTATATGAAATGTTTGCCAGAATAATTACAACTCACTTAGAGTAAACTTTGGATTTTAACTAACCCAAAAACAAAATGAATTCAATTTTTTTTTTAGTCCACACAATCACATCCAAAGATTGAGAGAAGTTGTAGAAAGGGCTGATGAATATGAATTGATATTATGCTTTGGTTTTTATATTATGAAAAGGCATTTGATTCTTTGTTGTATTTCTATAATCATTAAAGTTTTTGACTATAAAATATAGAAACAGGATATTGTCAAATTCTTTTTTTTCTTTCAAAATACATTCGTAATGATTAGATTATATAATGACCCTGACAAGGCTAATATTGGTAAGACTGTAAGATGGAGTGATTCCTTAAAACCAAAAATTTTTATAGCAATAAAACTATATGACTAAAAAGAAATAGAGGCTATTTAAATTATTTAGATTTTTGCAAATGATGTGGTTATTTTTGCAATAATGTTTTAGAGCATTAGAAAAAACTTGGGTGAAATGCTTTTAGTAGAAACAACTTTGTATTAAAGAAAATGTGCCTATTTGTTTGAAAAGGAAGTTCTTAATAGACATGTTTAACCAGTTCTAATTTATGGATTTGTGTTTAGGATATTTAACAGAAAAGCAATGCAGAGACTTCAAACCACTCAACAAAGTATTGAAAGATGTATTCTAGGAGTAAGTAGAAGAGAATGAAGATGAAATGCAGTGGTGAGAAAACAAACACGTATTACTGAAATCATTAAAAGAATCAAGACATTGAAATGAGGTTTGGCTAATAAATTTCTAGAAGAGATGAAAATAGATACACAGTTGCAGTTTTAAATTGGATCCCAAAATTTTGTAAAAGATCTGGAAAGTGATGACATGTGAGATAGATGAAAAAATTAAGGAAGCTAGTTCAATGATATGAAGAGAAGTTATGAAATGAAAAACTGGATTAAACTTGAAGAGTCCTTTATCCTGCATTGGATTGATATTGGATGAAAATGATGTCCTATTTTTAAATTAATGTAAGTAGGCATTTAGAAATCCTTTAGAAATAAACAAACATTGTATTTATATTAATCAATTTAAAAAAATAACAGCAACATTTCTCGATAAAAATTTATTCTTTGTTCATTTTAAAAGTAGATTCCAAAAGCAGTCTTTACATGTATATTTATAAAAAGGTATGAGTTTTAATTTGTTATTCAAAATTTATTGGGTTATTCATATTTTAATAAAAGAAAATATCGAACTATTTGTAAATATAAACTTGAATACATATTTATTTCTGATAATATTTTATAGAGTTTTTAAAATATATATATTATATTTTAATAGAGACTATATTATTCTGCAATAAATAAGATTCCTAAAAAATGATGTTATTGTTTATTTTTTAAGTTTTATAGTAAATATATATTATATATATAGATGTCAATTTTTGAGAAATCTATAAAATTATTTTAAAATAGCAGTTACTTAAAGTGAGGTGTGAATATATTTTTATGCGAAATGGTCAATTAATGGCAGTAGCTTATTAGTAAGAAGCTTAAATAAATCGATAAATAATAATAAACATTTCACTTCATAGTTATTTGACGATTTCTGGAGAATTTATTTTTTAATTTTCAGAATTCTCTGTAGAGGTCACTAAATATAAAGGAATATTAATTGCCTCGGGCCTAGAAATTTTTTATACGTGATAAATTACCTAAGGCACTACATATATTTAAACGATTGTTTGTTTGTTTAATTAGTCAATATAGTGCTAAATAAAAAAATTAAAAGTTATATTAACAACTGGAAAAAAAAAGATTAATTAAAAGATAGTAAGGCAGTATAATTTAATATACTTACTACCTTATTAATTTTTTATTTTATCTTTTTTAAAAAACGAAATACAATTTTATAACCTAGCGATGATTAACGCGGTGGTAGAATGTCAGATTCGGGACGTACCTTCCTTGAATCGGATTTCAGTTCGGGCACATTCAGCGGTCAAAAGTTTTTATGAACTACAGACGAATAAAGCCATTTGATTTTGCGTTTAAAGAAAACAAAAAATTTAGAAATAAAAAATATATATTTTTAATTGTTTTTTTTATTTATTAGTAAAATTGTATTTTATACTGTATATAGACCTGTACATGTGTACACTGGTTAATATATGCACAATGTTTGGATAGATATTATTCTCCTCTCTCCTTCAAGTGTTGCTGGCCCGACCAATGACAGTACTAGCATGAGAATTGAATTTAGCATGGGAATTGAACCTGGTTCATTAAATTTTTTAATATTGACTTTTAAGATAATGTTCTAATGACCTCAGCAGTTGGTTAAAGCATTACCTTAAAATTCATTATTCAAGAATATAATAAGAGTCCAGCTTCGATTCCCACGCTAGTACTGCCACTGGTCAGGCTAGCAACACTTGAAGAAGAAAGAAGAATAATAAAGAGTGATATTGATGAGATGGATATATAATGGATGCAATTAACCATAGAATTACTCTTGGATGGAATGATTTTGGTGGAAATAACTTAATATTAAAAAAAATAATACCTATGTCTTTGAGGGAAAAGGTTTTCAATAAATGTATTTCAATCATTCTTACTTATGGATCTAAGATATGGGAACTTAATAGAAAAGTAATGCAGAGCTTTCAGGCCACTCAAGGAAGTATGAAAAAATGTAAGTTAGGAACAAGAAGAGATTGAAAATGAAATATATTAGTGAGAGTTCAACAGATTTTACTGATATCATTAAAAGAATTTTAAAAATTGGAACTGAGCCTGGTGGACGACTGAAATTTTAAACTGGATTCTAAGAGATTGTAAAAAAACTTAAAAAAGACCACATGATTGAAATAAAGAAGTTTGCTGGTGTAATGTGTAGAAGAGATGCTAGAGCTTGGAGAAACTGGATTAAACTTGGAAAAGCCTTTTGTGATGGATCAATAAAGATTGAAAATGATGATAATTCATAATGAATTATAAGAAATCAATAATTACAAATGCTTTTGTCAGATTATTAATGTGGATAGAAACATAATGGTTGAAATTAATCATAGAATTAAACTTTGTTAGAGTGCTTTTGGTAGAATCAACTTCATATTAAAAGGAAATATGCCTATGTGTTTAAAAATGGAGATGTTTAATAAATGTGTTTTTACAATTTTTAATTATAAAGCCCAGAATATATAGCAGAAGAGCAATGAAGATATATCAGACCATTCAATGAGTGTGAAGATATGTATGTTAGAAGTAACAAGAAGAGATCAGAAACGAAATACATGGGAGACAGAACAAATTGGTATTACTAACAACATCAGTGAAAAAATATGAGATTATAATGAAGCTGTGCTATATACTGCATCATTAGAAGATATAGTAATTGGTAGACAGATGAAGTTTTAAATTAGATCCTAAGAGATTTAAAAAAACCTAAAAAAACAACATGTGAAATGGATAGATGAAATAAAGAAGCTTGCTTTTGTGGAGAAGTTAGGAATAAGAGTAACTGGAGAGTCCTTCATCCAATAGTGGATCCATAATAGTTCAAAATGATGATGGTGATTAAGTATTTAATTATTAAAAACAAATGCCCTTTTAACATTGCCTCTGAATAAACTTTGGTATAGAGCTTATTAGCAAAATATTGCGTAAGTAAAAAAAAAAAAAACCTCTCAAATGACAAGGTGTCTTTGATCTTTGCTAAATATTTTGATTATTAATGATACAAAAGGGGGAAATATGTATTTAAAAAAACTTTTGCTTCAGATAATATATTATGCAAGTGTTTAGTTGAACCACATAAATAATTAATTTGATACAAAATATATTAAAAGGAAGTTACCTCAGGTAATAATTCTTGTGATACTTCATTAATAAAACTTTTGAGTGCCGGTTCGTGTTTGATCTTTGATATGTATATATATAATTTACTTAATAACCATAAAAGTGAAACAATGTATATTTAAGAAGTTGCCTGAGGTAGTAATTATTGTGCTATTTAATTAATAACACCTTTCGTGATAAATTGTGTTTGACCTTTGATCTGATCATAGAATATACTCATATTACCTTAAGCAGAATTATTTTAGACAGAATAAATTAGCATTGATAAATGAAAAATAAAATTGTATTTGAAAGTTTATCAAAGTGATTCCGAGTCAACTTACAAATAATTATGAGTAACTTATAAGAACTAAAACAAAAATATTTTGTGATAAGATTATAATTCTACATGTTACATATGTAAGTAGTAAAAAATAGTTAGTAGCTGTTGAAATTAGTGATATGTGATTTTTAATATATATATATAACTTAATTAGTAACCATAAAAGTGAAACAATGTGTAATTAAAAAAGTTCTGCATCAGGTAATAATAATTGTGATATTTAATTAATAACACCTTTGGTGATAAGTCATGTTTGATCTTTGATATATATATATATATATTATATATGTATGTTTATTATTTGGGTTTGTATTTAAAACATTGATATTACCTAAAATTAAACCATAATATATAATAAAGGATGTACTATTTGTTTTATAAGTAATGTCTTTGTAATTTATTTGAAAGAGCGATAATATATTATTCTTATTTTTCTTATAATGCTAGAGTCATTATGAAATTAATTGAATTCACAATTTAATAGAGGATAACTTCATATTTCACTTATTGTTTAGTCTTTAGGCCACTTACATATATTGTTATTCATTGATATATTTAGATATACATAAATTTACATAATAGATGTGTATATTGGATTTAATAGAATTCCCTTTGTTTCTGATATATATATTTGATTAGTTAGTCATATCAACCTTGAAAATAAATTATAATGATAAATCTCATTGCTCTGCATGATTTTAGATTTATTTCATGTATAGCTAGTTGGAAGGGCTTTTAAACAATTTATTTATATATAACTGAGATAATTTTGTTTTTCTTCATTTAAATTATACAATTTATTATATTAGGCTTTCTCAACAATTGGATTCATTTAGATTATATATATTCCATTACGTTTATCATCCAATGTTTGAAGCATTATTTTCTTCTCATATATTGATGTTCCATTACATTTGAGATATAATATGTCTATATGATATATTGTCCATTACATTTGGCACCATAAACTGTTGGTCACAGTTAACTGATGATTAGTATAATGGAGTAAAAGTATGTTCCATTACATTTGGACACCATAACGTGGTCAGCATAATATGTTCATTTAATTATTCATTATATTTGGTGTATCAAAGTTAGGGGCTTGGTTAACTAATGATTATTGTTGCAAAAGTTCATATGTTTATTTTCATTTGAGATCATATAAAGATACATTCCATTATATTTGGCTTTCCTAATGTTTAGGGCCTTCATTCTTTAATTTAAATGGAATGCAGCAAGTACGTTCCATTACAATATATATATATTAAACTTAATTAATAGCTATAATAGTGGAAAAGTGTGTATTTAAGAAGTTCTGTCACAGGTAACACTTATTGTGATATTTAATTAATAATACTTTAGGTGGCAGGTCATCTTTGATCTTTGATATATATATATATAACTTAAGTAATAGCTATAAAAGTTTAAAAGTGTGTATTTAAGAAGTTCTGTCTCAGATAATATTTATTGTGATATTTAATTAACATCGCTTTGGAGAAAGGTCATGTTTGATCTTTGCCACACACATATATTTTTATATTGTATATATTGTACCTTATGGGTATACACCTCCAAAACCATAACCAAAACAGTATCAGACACTGTCCATATTTTTATTTGAACATTAAAAATGGCTCATTACTTTAATCAGAAACCAACAGTCATCATCCATATTACAACGGTCGATGAACCTCCCTAACTTAATCTGCCATACCAGGGTGCCACCAAGCCATTTGAACCTGGAAAATTTATACAATAGGCAGATACGTGGGGGAGAGGTTACCTTTTTATCGAACCGAAAGCACCAGTCGCTAGCTCAGGGAGAAGCTGAACTTAAAATATCATACTGTATATTCAAATTTCTAATGCTTACTTTTAAATATTAATAAAATATATAAAATAAGTTACTGCCAAAATTAATTCAACAAAACATTTTATTATAACCCACACACACATTAAAAAGATTCTGAAAATTAAATCAACTAAATATATTTGATTTGGATTATATGCACAGATGAAGGCGTTTAATAGATTTAAATACAATTTTAATATTTTATTAAGTGTGAACATGCTACATAGATTATGCAATAACCAACCCAATCCCTTTTAATCTTAGGCCAAAAATCTCGCATTTAAACCAATGCTAGCTTACTGATATACCGATGTGACCAATGCAAAATGAGATCATTAGCATAATACAATCATGCTAACAGGAATTTTACATCTGTAGCATGATATCATTTAAAAAATAATGAATCATGGTGAGAAGGAATGAGAATCTTCCCCATGATACAAGAATGAAATTATATGAGAAGCTCTATAAATGGTGATAGCGGTCTTTGCCGGTTTACTGTCCCAGTCAGAGCATAAGAAAATCAATAGCATAGAAAATATGTCTACAACCATTGACAACGTGATTACTACTCTTTTGGGTCATACGTTCAGGTGGGTATTATGCCCTGTATGCAAACACGGTACAAGGGAATGAGTATCTAATGCACCTACTCAAGTTAGATTGACATAAAAATCTGTACATCTATCCACTAGCACCAATCCACCAACAAAACAATTAGCCCAAAATTAACACACTTTAAACTAACAATCTTATGAATCTATGCAGCCATCCATGCTCACTTTAAATAATTAATTTAAAAGAAATTACAAGAATGGAAATTGTATTAAGCATATTTTTAAAAAAAAGAAAATATATAAATAATTTAAAATTTAGTCAGATAAGAGATTTCTTTTAAAAGTTAAGTGACACATAAAGTACTGGAAAAAGTTTGCATTATATGATTAATGTTCATACTTCATTTAAAAGAAAAGTTTATACTTTCCAATGCTATAGGTAAAGTCCATCTTTGTAATCCTTGATGCATGGTAGAATTCAAAGTTCTTTCCATTTCCTATTCTTCTAGATGGAGAGAAGTCCATTGCTGGCTATTTTTCGGGAACCGTCCTATTCTGGAGACCGCTTCAGCTGCTGTTGCAAATTTGGGAAATGTAAATTATTGCTGACCCTTACATTTTGGAGATCCACAATACACTTATAAATATTTTTAATAATACACAATCAGCAAGAGCAATCCAAAACTCTCATCTCCCTTCAATTTTTTTTTTTCTGTAAACTCTTATCAGTAGTATTTTTTTAATTTATCTCTTATCTGAATATATGCCCAAGGGCTTGTTTGCAATTACCTCAAAATAAAAAATCATTTCCATTCTAAGAATAAAAATAATTAATTAACAGCATTTTTTAAAAAATTATTTTATATTAAAAAGAATCTTGTTTTTAAATTTTAACTTTAAATTATATAATTAGTTTTTCATCTATGCATTATATATATATAAATTCAAATCAAATTATTAAATTCCCCCTCTTTTGGTGATTTTATATTTTTTTTTACTTGTATTTGAAAAAAATATAATGGCATATACTTATTCCGTTACAATATATATATATATATATATATGTGTGTGTGTGTGTGTGTGTTCCTAGGTACACTCATACATCTATTTAACTTACACATTTATTAATTACCACAATTAGTACTGTTCTATTAGCCATTGTACATCATTTGATAGTGCTGTTTCTGTCCAAAAACATATCAATATAATGTTTCTGGGCTGACCTGACTTTTTTTGCTTCTAATAGGAAATTATGCTGAGGGATTTTCTTTTTTCAAATTTATGTTATTTAAAAACAACTTTTTTGGAAATTATGCCAAGTGATTTTCTTCTTTCAAATTTACCCTTTCAAATTTATGTTATTCTAAATTAAACCAACAAAAAAATTCATTTACAAAATAGTTTTTTTTTTTTTGGTTCCTTTCTTTAAATTTACATTATTGGAATTCAAATTGAGACTATTCTTCTAATAGTACATTAAACATTTCAATAACCAAAAGACAATTCATTCCAAAACCAATTTTACCTGATTCTTGTAGAAAAGTGGGGAAAATTAAACCCCAAAAAACTATTTCAATTGATTGTGTGACAACACACATGTATTGATTTCAAAAATAACTTTATTGAAAACTATGAAATTAGTCCAATTCATTTGCAAAAAAGAACTACAGCTGCTGAAAACATTCATTTCAATAAACAATTTCACTGATAATGGGCCAAACAAGGATAAATAATAAAAAAATAATAATGTCCTTGCTTTAAAGTAGTTTTCGGTTATGGTTGTCCATCATCTTGGCTAGTATGGTCTTGAAGAGGTTCTCACCTTTGTGAAAGCATATGTAGAAGGATGTTTTGGACCTGCAGAAAGATAACAGTATCAGATTCTGCTTCCACAGTTTGAAATGTTCACTGTTGCCTTCAGCCATTTTATTTATCTCATATGTAATACTGTGAAAACATGATGTTTTCATAAACACCTCAAATCATGCTCTGCCTGACCCCTCTCCAATGTCTCACAGCTTCCAAACTTCCTAGTAATGCAAGCTGTCAGACTGAAAATTATTGTTATGCAACACTATGTTAGTTGGAGTGTAAGACAATGAATTCAGAAGCAGATTTGAAGAGTTCTGGAAAATTCAAGTCCAACCACCCTCATATAAAATGGTAGTGAACCATCATTAATGATTATATGCATAAAGTGGTGCCACACAAAGGTGAAATCCAATTTCTGTGTGTATGCATAGAGAACAATGCCATCATGCTGACCATAAAGCTATTACGATCATAGCATTGTATTAGCCATAGTTTCAACCACATAAATGGCGTACTTTTGTGATTTTGCAGAGAAAGATGCAATCAAGTGATGCACAGTGGCTAATATAATAGTACCCCACAATTCTTATTATATATATGTTATATGTAAGTATAATTAATATTTAAAAATAGTAAATTGTTTAATAAGAATTTTATAAAGATGAGGCCATGTGTAGCCCTAGCAACAAATAGTATGATATTATTATTAATCAACAGAAATATAAATGGTTGGCAAGTGATTATCAATAAATTTAAAGAAATATACTTTTTTATCTTCACTTTTAAATACATTTGTTCATGATAGAAGAAAGCAGACTTTAGCAAACTTTAGAGTATTCTAGGAAATAAAGTCCACATAAAAAGTTCTACTTGATGGAAGCCTAAGAAATCTGACCAAATCTCCAAACAAAATAATGAACCTAAAGACAGGCAATTATTTTAGAACTTGCATTCTAAGATAAATTTGCTGTTTCACTGTTACATTTGGAAAAATATATATACATGTTATTTTGTCAGATGTAACCAAACAGTTTATATCAAATAACTTTTTTTTAAATATTAACAGAAAATTAATGGATATGCTAAAAATATACATATCACTAGGGATTATTCATAAATGCCATTCTTGATTCAAGTCATCACTGTATAATACAATGACAGTTCTATTATATGGCACACAATAATATAATGTGGGTGCACAAATATATATAAAGTTAAAAGAAAAAGTAGAAATGAACATACATAAATACAAGTAGATATTTTTCTACATTTCCTGGAATATAAATAATCATAATAAAAGAGTAAATAGTTTTGAATTTAAAATAAAATTTCATTATGAAATAAATATTTTAAAAGGTCTAATCAATATTTTTATTATGTTCTGATTTTGAATTTAAAAACAAGCATATTCTGATAATTATAGAAGTTTCTATTATCTATCTTTGAAATCTTTTAATTAATGCTTTAATTCTATTTCTAAGTAAAATGTATAGACTATACTTTTGGTAATAGTTACTTTCAAAGTAGCTTTTAATTAAAAGTCAAAGACTTGAAAATATGAAAAATATAAAGTTTTTAATTAATATGTGTTTTGCCACCTCCACTCTAATATAAAATGACTTGATAATAAGGTTAGGTTAGTTTTGGTAATAGTTTTTGTAAAAGCTGGAAAGAAGAGTTGGCTAATGTGTGTAGTTAGTTGGCAGTAAATAGCTGTCCAGAAAGAGTTGGCTAGCATAGGTGGCTAGCAGAACAATATAGATAACTACTATGAATAAAATGTAGGAAGGCAATGAAGCATCTCTATATTTCTATGGAGAAATTTTGATCCACCTGAAGCCAGGACCACTTCAAATCAATCAGTAGCCTGCACAAATGTGGACAAAGACAATTTGCTGGTCTGAAATATATTAAATTGTAGACAGACAGGGCATGATTAAATACCAATATACCTGATTAGGCCTTTCCCAATATGGACAATTGCCTGGACTATACTTATCTTGATGATGACAATCACTAAAACCAAGCACACCAAGAAAAACTTAGTTTAAAGAAAGAATTAGTATATGTATGTTTCTGTTTATCTATACATTCAAGGAACTACAGATCAACACATCGGCATTGTATTATATATAAAGAGCAACTCATGAGTTACTTCAAATTTAAATAATTCATGTAAATGGCATTTTAATAACTGATAGATATATATTTATTAAAGCACAAAATAAGTTTAAATTTATATTTTTAAATTTAAAAAACATTATAATTAAAAGTCAAGAATAATTTATTAACCATTCTATTTTTTTTTAAAAAAGATTTCCAAAAATTTTTTAGACTAGAAAAGGAAAGACATTTTAAATTTAAAGATGTTGATAATCAATCAACAATTACCTGTCAAAAATTGATTATATTTTTTAAAAAAAATAAAAAGCAAACTGTTATGAAAGAATTAAATAACATAATTCATATTTTTATATACTTTCAATATTGAATTAATTATGAAAAATATAATATTGTGATAAATTAAAATATGTAAATGTCAGCATATGCATATACACACATAACATATAGATTAAATCAAGAATTAATTACATGCTATAAAAATTGTCAGTTATGATTTTGAAAAATTCAAATTTATTATGTTTATAAATTAATATTTCATATGTACACAGAATATATATATATATATATGTGTGTGTGTGTGTGTTGTATAGTGGGATGTAAATGTAAATCAAAATTTAATAAATTGAATTGTTTTTTATATTAATCAACACATATAGGTAAATTTTAATCACTTATTGTTTTTTATATGATGATGGAAATATATTCATGTACTGCACATCTGTGTGCAAATATCAATGTTTGTCAGATAAACACATGGAAATTTTAATCATTTTTTATTATTAAATGTCAATTCAAATATATATATATATTGTATCATATAAATGTGTGTCTGTGCACATCTTGATATATGGGTTGTATGGAAACCTATCAAGAAGTATTGTAATCAATGTAATAATTAAAATTTTGTATATCATTCAAAATCAGAAAGTTTATATATGTAGAGCTGTATTCTAAAGACCTTAACTTTAAATTTTATTGTTTATTAATAAACTTATATTTCATTATAAAAATTATTCCAGTGATGCAATTCTAAAATGTTTTTAGAATATTATGTAAATCATCATCTCTGAATTACTGTAACAGTAAAAGCTTATCTTCTCTGAGCTACATTCATGCATAATGAACTGATTATATGAATGGAAATGTATATTAGTGTTTATGGGTATTCAGTGATGATGATGCTACTCCCATCAATCACCATCATCCTCATCATACTGGTAGGTGCTAAGAGTATATTCTTTAAAATCCCTGCACTACATTTTATTTAGTTTACTCTATTAGAAATTAAGTTTATAGTTGGTCAGAACATTAATAGTACTAAATAGTCAGAGCATTAATGATGATCAGAATGTTTTAATATTCCAGCATTATTGTTTTTATGACTGTGTATTCTAATGTATTAGTATTTAGTTTGTGCATCCAAATTGTTTAAATAATTGCCCCAAGCTGGAAATGGCTAAATAGTTGGCCTTGTCTACAGTAGACCATTTCAAATCCAGTCACAAGATTGAATATTGATTTATTTTGATTGTTGATCATTCATGATGATGATGAATGATTATTTTGAGTATTACTTTTACAATTATAATGCTGATGGATTTATAATTATACCTTTAGTTGATCTAAGGAGTTAACTGGGCTGATTTCTCAGAGATCTCATGATTGTTTTAATATATAATATTTCTTATATTTTTTGATATTTCTCATTACTTTAATATTTAATTTTAAAATTTTGTTTATTTGAGGTTGACCTCAGGTTCACCCCAGATATCCCATCCCATTACAATACTGATGCATCATTACTAATCACCCAATATTAACCTTAATCTATTTCAGGATGATAGAAAATCACCTTTTGGTCAATTCTCCCCTGAGGAATTTTTTCATAAGTATTATACATTAAAATGTGTGTAAAATGGTATATTTTATTATGATAAATTTTTTGCCTGAAAAATTTGTGTTAAAAGGTGGTAAATTCAAAATTCCCACTCTTATAATAGACATAAGTTATGCCCTGACATGTTCTGCCATTGTCTGTTGCCAAGGCTGTAAAATGTTCAGCATTTTACAACATTGTAATTCCAATGATGCAAAAATGTGTTTATTTGCAAATTTATTATGGTTTTAGATATTCTTTTTAAATAATTTACGCTATATTTATTAGATATCAAGAAATGTAAATTTTTATAACTTCTTTTGACTTGAAATACTTTATCTTCAAAAATATGTTATATTAACAGCTAATGTAAATATGGCCTGAAGCAATTTACAAGATTAGTTTCTCATAAACAATCTACTTTATATTTACTAATAAGAAAATATAGCAATTTTGCAATAAATATTCAAAAAATTTAAACTTTTAAAGCATAATTTATTAGATATAAGAAAAATAAATAATTATCCACTTGGATGTTTAAAAATAATAAGAATTAAAAAATTTTTTCATTAATTTTATATACTGAAAATAATCTTTCTAGAAACAATGACGTGTAAAGTCTTTTTATTTTGATTATATCCTCATTTTTTTAATATTTATAGAAACAAAATATGAACATTTAAAATTTATTTCAGTAGTAAACAAAAATATCTATCAAATAAAGTCAAATGTATTAATTTCTGATATGTAATAATCATTTTATCATATATTTTATGTTGATGTGTAAGACAAAGAAAAATGTCAGAAAAATAGCGAAATTTGGTAGGGTTAAATCACCACAACTTACAAATAGTTAATTCACTTGCTTTTAATATTTTTGTGTAAGAAATATTATATAACGCAGGAATAGATGAAAACATCATGATGATATATATAGAAATTAAAGAAAAAATGTATGGATAACATACGTTTATATGTGTACTCCACTTATGATTTAACTACAGCTCATCCACAATGCAATAACTACTCACATGAATAGTAAATGAATGTTATTTTTCAACACATGCAATAGAATCTACATTAGTTGGCCACCATGATTCTTACCATAATATATCATATTGTCATTTTTTATTGATATGGACTATTTGAGTTATTGTGAAAATATATTATGAACACTGCATTATTAAGCAATTTATATGGGCTGCAAATTTATAAATTGTATTTGATTATTGGTATTACTATAATTATATTTGTTAGTTATTGCATTTTATGTTTAATTATATTCAAATAAATATAATTGAGTGAAAATAATTAGTATTATTCAAAATTATAGCCTCATCGATTTATGGAAATCTTAATAACTTATTTAAACTTTCTTAAACTCATTGGGTTAATTAATGTCATCTTGAACACTCATTTATAATTCTGTTAAAGTCTAATTATACACACACACAACATCAATATATATATATTCTTAATTATAAATATATGTATTGGCTCACATCACCATGATTTCCCATAATCAACATGAATATAACATTAGAAAGTTGTTTCCTTATTATATAATTTACATACATTCATAATTCATTTGATGACTATAAATATACTATGATTATTATTACTTATGTGTATGTGATTGTGCTAAAGAATAAACATCCTATCAATCAAGATTTACTGTAAATAATCGTTAAAAATGTATGCTGTGTACTATATTAATTCATTGTTTATATTTATTTAAGCTAGCACATACTATTAAGTAATGTATTTTTAAATATATACTGGTAGGAAGGGGGCAGGCAAATAGAATAAGATTTACAAAGTCCTTTATTTCCTTTTAGGTTAATTTTATATTTGTTTAATCTATTAACTTTATTACCATAGAGTGTCTGACTTATGGACAACCCATTGTATTAGGTGCACTGCTATACAGGTATAGTTTGGCTCACACCATACATCAACTTGAGTAAATCATAGTTCTAGTTTTCATATTATTGAATTAACTTTGTGCTTTGACCCACTAATATTTAAAACATACCCGAATCTCCAGTGCACTACCATACAGGACAATATATAACTATTAATAACCATAAAAGTAAAAGTGTATTTAAGAAATTGTGCCTCAGGTATAATTATTGTGATATTTAATTAGTGACACTTTTGGTGATAGGCCATATTTAATTCTTGCTGTATATATGAATTAATTAATGATAAATAAAATATGTATCTAAGAAACTTTGCCTCAGATTATCATTTTATAAGTATTTAATTATTCAAGTTCTGTCTGCCATTAGATATTTCCATCTACTTAATCTCTGCTATATAATTAATTAATATAACATAGAGTGTTTTTTAAAAAAAGGTATTGCCTTAGATAATATTCATATTTAATTGTTTACAGAAAACAAAAAAAATATTTTAGTGAAAGTTATGAATACATTTTCTGCTGCAGGGCAACAATTTCACAACAGCCTCTTATTGAACAATGAATGAAAAGACATCAGTCACTATAGTTGCCAATTGTTAGATAGAGAGAATTTAATACTCTGTATAAATATAGTTAGATATCTATTTATTACCCAGGTTGCTGTGTATCTGGAATCACTATTGTCAGCAATTTGAAAGAAAATTCTTAAACCTTTTGAAATCAATGTCATTTGGGGATTCAAACTCAAGTTGTAAGCATGATAGGTAGATAGATCTATAAGTTATGTCTTTCTTTAATATATACCTATAAATAAGTTCAAAGCAAAATAATGTTCTTAAGTTATGTTACTCAAATTCTTAGTTATTAATTATTAAAAACTGATGTTCATTCTTATCACCCTAAAGTTGCATTTTGATACATAAAATAGGTAATATTAATATGAAATATATTAAATGTAAGAACTACCTCAGATAATAATTGTTTTAACTACAAGTTGTGTTTGATTTTTAATTGAAAAAGAAAAATTGTAGGAAAATTCTTAATAAATATTTAAGAACACATTACAATCTTTTCTTGAGCACTGGACTAGAGGATTTTTAAAAAAAATACTGTAGCTTTAATTACAGAAAAGATCAGGAGAAACTTTTTTCTTGTGAACTACAACTGTGGCTGAAAAATATATCGCTACAGACAAAATATATTGGTGTGATTTATTAAATATAAATTGTTCTTCTCAGAAGCAGAAACTTTTGATTTATGGATTATAATTATTATTTGTTGATACAGCCACAGAAAATGCATTGTTGATTAATTTAAATCTACCAGCATGCCATCATTATGTAATAATCTTCTGAAAACTACTTTAGCTCAACTTTAATGCCATATCCCAGAATTAATTACAATGCCTATAAGGAATGTATCTCTTTATCATTCTTTGAAAATGGAACATTTAAATTTAACAAATTACAAGAAATGTAACAAGTTTTATTTTACCCCATGCTTATAATCAGTATCGGAAGTTAGACAATATTTACTACGATAAGACTGATCCGTTTGAAACTTTAACAAAAGAAAATAGAAGAGGCCTTCATAAATCAGTATAAGCCATTTACTGTATTCTGATTTATTTATTTCATATTAGTTATTTTTGTATATGCTTATTCAGTGTATGAATTTGTTCTAAAATAATTATTTTAACTTTGTGTGTGTATGAGAGAGATAGTAATTATATCTTATAATTATATTTTATAATTTATTAGTTTATCAAATTCAAATTGGTAGTGCTATTTCATTGCAGTTTGCATTTCAAATGTTCTCATTAGCATTTATCAGTTTCATTTTTATAATTAAAAGAGTTAAATTAGAGAGAATGTTTAACCATTGAGCAAATGCCGATTGTAAATGAGAATTGGGGATTATAGAATTTTTAATTCATCCATTCAGCATTTTTTTCATCCTTTCACAAATGAAAAGATTGGCACCATAGTAAAGGCTTAAAATGCTTGCCTTTTTATTTAAAACAAATTACTTCTGAGTGGTAAAGTTATTTTGAATCACTAGTGTTGATTTTATGGAGATGATTGGAAAACATAATCCATTTTTAGGTTCAATCATCTCCCTTATTATCTATTTTATATATAACTATAAAACTTATTCTAATTAGTTATACTTAAAAGTAATCTCTGCAGGTGACTGATACAATATATATATATATATATATATATATATATATATATATATATATATATATTGTGCCCTTGTCTGTAGGTCATAGGTAGGGTAGAAAGGTCAATTATTAAAAAAATTTTAAATTTTAGGTTGTATTTGTAAGAGATATAAATAATAATGGGATAAGTAGATTTTAAAATACAATTTAAAGCTAAAAATACCTGGTGTATAACAGTTAATAAATTATTTTAAAAGAAAACAATTAAATAAAGCTTAAATATCATTGCTTATGGTTGTGAAAGCTGGCCATACAAAATAATACAGCTATAGATAGTTAAAAGTATATCAATTATTTAGTATAATATTTAAAAACTAATAAATTAAATAAATGAAATGTAATGTTATAATTGTGTTTAAAAATCAAAAATTAATAGATTGTGTTTTAAAATAAACTTTGGGATGGTGAGAGTTATATTTAGTTTAACATTATAAATTATTTTCCAAATTTTATAAAAAATATATCAGTTTTGGTAATTTAAACCAAGACGTAAATAAAAAATCATTTTTATAAAGTTAGTAGACACGTGACCGTATATTAAATGCCTTCACACACACTCTTGTCAAAATAATAATAAACTGTGTGAATTTAAAACTAGATATAATTGCCATCGATCATTAAAATGAAAGTTATAAATATTAAATATTGTTTTAATAATTATTTTAAAAAACTTAGATGATTTTTTTTTTTTTAAAACTATAATTGAATTTAAAAATATTGGTATAAATATTCTAGACATTACGTCATCAGTTCTTAACTTTGAAAATCCATTCTGTTATCAAATAAAATGAATAAATTGTTCGCGCTAAAATAAATATTAACCAATCAAAGGATGTAAAATTAACAGATAAAAATCTAAGAATTATACAGAGCGGGAGAAGGAATGTGAAAGTGAGAGAGAAAGTAACAAATTTTTACAGTGGATAACATCGTAGCTGGAAAGTAATATAAATCTATAATTTCGTATTATTATAAAAATTATTCGGTAACATATAATATATTTTTGACTGCAAAGATATGAATTTCTAATTTTATAAGTGATCTTACCAGGAAATTTTATTCAAATTTAACCAGAAAGCCTACAGTAACATGGAAATACAAGAAAAAATATTTAAAGTGATTGCTGAAAGAAAAATAATTGGAAATCATCTTAATGCCACTTTAGTTGTGCTCAACCTGAAACTTAATCTTATAACTGAAAGGAATACAATTGGGACGATATGTGGAAATCTGAAAAAGAAGCTGCTGTTCGTCAAGAACAATTTATGACGATGAATTTACAGAGCTATCTTAAAACTAAGTTATACTTCTCTATGAGCAAAATTTTAATATGCGTTCTAGTACCAAGAAAAATAATAATGAAGAAAAGTGTTTATTTTAAAAAGAAAACATTATTAAAACTATAGTTCCAGAATGTTAAAGTAAAGTAAAAGTTAAAGACTAATATAAAAGTGCTATAAGTATTTTATTGAGAGGAGCCGAAAAACTTTATATAAGAGAAATGAGAAAATATTACAAAGAATTTAATGGAAAAAAAATGTTTGATCAAAGAAATCTAAGATTAAATGACTAAATAAAAATGGATCCATGGAAACCGAAATTTTATTGAAGATTTAAAATAAAATATCTACAAGATGCATCGGGGGAAACCAGACGCGCGGGAAAAAGCTAGCAGACTATGTTGGAGACATCAAAAATTAATAAGGGTATAAAATATTGAGAAAACTAAGGATCATCGTCGATGAAGATTATTAAACAGAGTTATTTTTTTTATATAGAACATTAAGTGACTGAAAGAAAAAAATAAAGTATATTTTTTTTTTTAGCTTTACGATGAACAATTTTCAAGCAAGTTCGACAAAGCAGTATCGTAAATATAATTTAATATTTTTATTTGATTGTATTTAAAATATAAAAATTCTATATTAGCTTAGGGAAACATATAAACATGAATTTAAGAATAATGAGATTTTAAATATAATAACTTAATAGAATGATAGAAATATTATTATAAAAATAAAATGTATGTATGGAAGTTTTTAAATATCTACAAGAAGTAATGGAATGGTGAAGCCTTCAGAATACGATCAAGAAGATAGAGATCGTTTTGGTAATTGTGATATTATTGATAATGCATAATGTATTTTTTAGGTCATCTATTAATGAAGAATGATGTATGAAAGTTTTTAAATTATAAGTACACATTTTATCCAACATTAAAACATATATTTGAGATAGTAGTAATTTTAAATGTGCATGCAATAAGTTGTTTTAAAAATATAATAATATAAGTATCATAATGATTATGTGATTCTTTTGAACTTTTATGTTTGCAAAATATTCAGATGATTTTAAAATAGTTGGTATATTATAAATATACGAGATAAGTAGTAAAGATTTTCTTAAGAATAGCTGTATAGTTTGAACTAAAAGTGAATTTTATTATTGTTAGAAATGTAGACAGAAATTTGTCGATGTAATGCATAGATAAATCTAGAGAAATAAAATCGGATAGTGACTTGGTAGTACTGGTGTAGAGGAAACCAAGATGATGTTTTTTTGCCAAGAAATAATAAAATCAAATATTTGGATCATAGTATTTTGTGTGATTTCAATATAGCTAACTAAGTCCTATCACTGAACACATATTTTTGGACAGTGTCTTTTGCGTATTGTTAAAACTTTTTGATGTTTTATAAAGCTGAAGGAATAGCTTTAGCATCACTCCTATAGTAGAGGTGGATAGACAGATAAAGGTCACTCCTCTATGGTGTTCTTTAAATTCACTGTGCCATCATTGTCAAATTTTATGACGGATAATATTCTAGTTGTTTTGATCCTGCGCATCTATTTTCGCTATCCTTGTTTCATGAATATACATCGTCAGAAAGATATTTTTATAGAAATGATACATAAAATAGAAATGAGGCTATGTTGTAGTTACGTAAGAATAGTTTATTTACTAGAATGAGTTGGAATTGTTATTTTAAAAGTGAAAGTATAAATGTAATAAAGAGATGAAGAATCATATGATATAGTTTTAAAATGTAATTCTGAAATGAATATAAGATTTTAAAAGAAAATCTAAACAAAGTTTTTAAAGTAATAATAAAATTTTAATATTTTATATGATATTTAAAAATAGAGATTGCATGTTGGTTGAAAAATGATTCAATAATGTGTAACGGATATATGTATTTGTGCATGGTATGGAAACGAGTGTAATTACCATACGAAGCAAAGGCTTGGATAAGTATTGGATTAATAATTATTGTATAGTCAATAATAAAACGGAAACATCAAAATTCAGGAAGGGTTTGAATCTTTAGGATTCCATACGAATAATATAAAAATAGAATTTTATGATTTTGTATAATTTTTACTACGAAGGTAAAAAGTTTTGTAAAAATATAATTTTAAAATTAATAGAGATAAAAAGTATTAATGATAATTATTGATAGATACATTTTTTGTAACAAGCTAAACTAAAATCAGATATCTAATGATAATAATACTGTATAAGAGTTAAAATAAAATAAGTAGAAATTTAATGTTAAGAGATAAACTAGTAAAGTAATTTTGTAACAGGAAAGTAGGGATATCCGATGTACATAATGTAAATATTGTTATTTGTATAATTATTAATAAACTATGTTGTAAATTTATTTGTAAGCTTCGTGTCTTAGTTATATTATTTCTCCACATAGAATGCATGATATCGCAATACACATTTATAATTGCAACAGACATATAATTTTGCACAGAGTAGATAAACATAAAAGTGTTATAATAATTCTTGAAGATTTATTTGTATGATAAAATTAGGGAATTATAATTATATCGTTTATTGGTCATAAGTTGGTTGCCACAATATTAAATAAATTATATGCTAATATTACAACACGTATTTTGATTGTCAGATTATTAAATACTACCACGAACGTAATATTTATTTATTTATTTCATTTAAGAAGAAATAGGATTACATTATACTATTATTATCATTATTTTATTTATTATTGTTAGTTGTTACGTAGTGAATTTATGACATAAAATTCCCTTCTCATAGTTTACTACCGTAATTTAAATCAGTTTAAATGCAATTTAGGAACCTGAGATTTATTTGATTTGATTTTATTTCATTTATTTACTTAAATTATTTAATTGAGCTAGATTATTATTGAAAAGAGCTTGGAAAGTCATAAGAATACCATAAGTTGATTATTTAGTATAGTGTTCTTATGCCATTGGGATAGTGTCATGTGGATATATCTCAATGTAGTCTGTCTCGCTCTCCGTGTCGTCGCTCCATGTCTCATGAAAATGGTAAATTTTTTGTAATATAACTGTATTTATATTTTAGAGTTTAGAGCTAGTAGTAATCATTTTAATAAATTAATTTCATTCATTTTGTTAAGACTGAGCTAGAGAGAGAGAACCCGGAATATATTTTAAACATTGTTCTAGATTATTTTGGTGGGAGGCGACGACGGGGGAGGAGGGTACAATATATATATATACAAATAAAATGTCTGTTAATTAAAAACTATTGCAATAATAATAAATGTAATGGTAATTAACTATTATATACAATCTTTCAATCCACAGAAGTACTTTCGGTTAATTCCCTAACTCTCCTCAACTGCCATTAAATTCATAGAACATAACTAAAATTCAAGATTCATCGGATTTGAGTTGTTAATGTTTGCTTTCATTATGTTTTTTTAATTTAGTGGCAGTTGAAGACAGTTAAGGAATTAATCAAAAGTACTTCTGTGGATTGTAAGACTATATATAATAGTTAATTACCATTATATTTATTATTTTTTATTGTTAATATATATATATTATAATGGTATAAATGAATAAGAATTTACCAAATGGTTATCATTTAAATAGCCTCTTTACATTCAGGTACCAAAATCGGTAGTAGTATAAAAGAATAAAACCCGTAATTATCTTATAAAATAACCCATCATGTCTGAGTGCCAAACTTTATAATAATATAAATGTATATGTTGATTAATAATTTTATAAACTCTAATTTAATACCCAATTCTAACATCATGAAACATATATAAAATAATAGTAAAGAATATAAATTATAAAATGCATTGAGTGCCTATTTACTTATTTAAACTAACCAATTACTGTTTGTTGAAACCTTACTTTAACTTCTCTTTAATCAATAAAGTTTCAATAAGAAAATTATTTCAAAAAGGTAAAAAATTATTAAGATACAAATGTTTATTTGTACCTTAGCTAGCTGAATATTTACTATAAATATAGAAATATATAAAAAGTTCTTTAAGTTAATACCTTAGTATAATGAAATCAATAAATTAGAAATAAACATCAGATACAAATTTAATTAATATAATAAAATTTATTATCATAATATATATATATATATAATAGATAATAACATATAAATTGATGACTAATAAAATAACTTAGATACATTTTGTTAAAATTTCCAACTTCTATAACTATGAAGTGATGCAAAGAAAAATGTACAGATAATCAGAAAGAAAGTATCTATTTGTATAATCAATACTAAATAAACCTTTATTTATTAAAATAAAACTAAGTCTGTTTTAATTTGTTTCTTAATAATTTTATAGTTTTGAATACAACTGATATTTTTTTACAAACATACATGAATCATATAGTTTTATTAAATATAACGGTATATACTTATATTTAAATAGATGGCTTTTAGATAAATAATGAATCAAAGAAAATATACTTTTAAAATGTTATATAAAATGAAGATTAAGTTTTAATAAAGATATATAAAATTCTACCTTAAAAATTATTTACTTTTCTTTTTTATTAATTAATGTATACAATGTATACTAACATACACATCCCCATTAAACAAATATATAAACATTACAATTGTATATATAAATTGATAAACTTTTCTTAGATTAATTGCAATTAAATTTTAAGAGCTAGAAATGCTAAATAACAAAAGCTTCGCTGTAAACGTATTTAATGTCTTGGTTATATCATATTCATTGCAATGAATCATGGGTAGGAGGATGATGGGTATAAATAGAATTTAATTTATGTAAATGTATCCAAATGGATTAGATAGCCCACTTTTTAGAGAGGGAAAACAGGATTCCTTTTAATTTATGGAGCTTCAGTTACATTGCCAATTACTCACATTCCATTAATAAAAAGAAATCCTGCTTCCCCTTGTATAAAAAATGGGTTATTTAATTCATTTGGGTACATTTATATAAATTTACATTCTATTTATACCCACCATACTCTGTCTACCATTCGTTGATATGAATATGATATAATAACTCAGCTATCAAAAGCACTTACCTCATGTTTTAAGATATGTCTGCAATTGAATTATAAATATAACAACTATATATATATATAAAACCTGGTAAATTTCTCCAGTGATTGTCAAATATTCTTTTAATGGATTATTTAGGTAAAACACATTTAATATTATCAACACAATAATAATAAAAATATATACTAGCAAACATTTAAAGTTCATGAGTTCTGGTGCTTCTCATTAATTCTGATGCAAGATGTAGAATCACTAAGCAACTGTATTTGAAATTTGTGCAAGTTATGAAAGTATCATTCATAATCAGAATATCATAAAATTAGTAAAGGAAATTTATATATATATATATATATTCATGTCAAATTCTAGTAATATTTAAATTATTCCTGGTTATATAAAAATAAACATTTTATCCTTTTGGACAACTTAAATCCTTTAATAAATCAAACTATTATCCATTTTATTTTATATTCATCCTATTTGTTCTATGGCACACAATCTATACTTTAATTTCATCATGGAGAGCATCACACTTTTTTATTTTATTTTATTATAATGTGCTTTGAGATAGTTTTATTTCCAGGTATTACAGATCTCTCAAAACTGTTTTTCAAAGCAAATATTTCTTTTTATTTAGAACTCCATTGTTACATTTTAAATTACCAATTAAATTTTAATGTATAACACGCTATGAAATTTTACTTATTGAAGAGGCAAAACAAGTGAGAGTCTGATTTCAAATCATGGATTTTATGCCATTTTTCCCATGTTGAAATAGTGATGTTATCCATCTAGATACTGTTTCTATAGATTCACTCAATTCCACCTATTTTTTGCTACAAAGAATCAAATTCTATTTAATAAAGAGTTCTATTTAATATAGCTTGCATTACAAAATAAAAAATTTTTGTTAAACTTTTAAATGAGCAATTTAAAAAATAATAATACAATGAATTTACAAACTTAAAATCACAACTTGAATAAAATAAATAAATATTTTTTCCATATATATTTATTCAATATAAAATACTATATATGTTAACTAACTATTAAAATAATTATTATATAAAATAATATTTAAATATATACAATTTAAAATTGTTTTAATTGCATAAACAATAATGCATGTATATCAGCATAACCACATGAAACAATAATTTACTATTTATTCTTTTATGTTTATGCATTAATTGTTAAATACATGCAGTCAAATAAAATATGAAAAAATAAAATGTTAAGAAATAAATCTATTAATATATATATTAATCTATCAATTTTTTTAAATAGTAAAATATCAACTATATTACAACATATGAACTAATATATTATTTGTTAAAATAAAAATAAAAATCAAGAATCCATTCTGTTTATCAATAATGTGTTATTAATCACATGATCCATTCAAAACAATTGGTAATAAATAAATCTATAAAAAAAACTTTTTTAGGAATACAATAATTTCAAGTATGACCCTAAACTAAGGTGGTACCGTATACATATATGAAGCTAATCATAAATCAGTATCGACATTTCAACACCAAGGAATGAAGAGAAAAAGAAGAAAAAACTGATTTAGAAATGAGTTTTGCAATGACTCTATAAACCAATCATTTGAACTACAAATGTAGCCATACATAGGATATGCTGGTCCATTTTTCCATTTGTTTGAAGTATTATAATGCTATCTTCTAATTTCTTCATCAGAAACTTTTCTTTCTGCAATATTTCAATACAATGTCTAATTATATCTCTCCAATACATTCTGTTCTCTATATATCTTCCTGATGAAACTATTAACATTGTATTTATTTAAAATATCTTTGAGATAATCTTTATAACATAAATGAACTCTATATCCCTTCTGAAAACTATATTTAAGTTCACTCTAAAGCACTCTTTTAGAAATTCATGCTTTTTTATTCATTTTACATGTGCAGTCTTACAATAATGGGTTGTATAGTATCACATCCAGGAAGTTAAAGAATAAAATTGGTTACTTTTATAATCTTGCTATAATACTTTTAAAATTTTACATACTTAAATAAAACTTTTGTAATACTTTTCTATTGTATCAATAGGGTGTCTAAGTCTCACTTTCATACAATAAATTAGGTAATGTTGCCCCTCTATTACACAGCTAACTTAAATGCTGTAGTTATTTCCTTGTGATGAAATACCTTATTTTTCGATGCATTAAAGGCATATTGAAGTCTTTGTAAGATAAAATTTAAATCCATCTTTTTATGCATAAAACTATCAAAGATATTAAATTTACTTTTTTTCTTAAGTTGATAATCATCCAAGATAAAAATTGCTAATAATTTTTCTCCCATCCCTGGCTTATAAAGAATGTGAATTTCTTGAACATTAATTAACAAACAACAGTCTTTATATGTCACATTTAAAATGTTATGTACATTCTGTAAATTCTCTTTTGAACTGACAAAAATAGCAACATCATCAGCATACTATAAATTCAAAACCCCAAAAATTATTTTTAGTTTTTAAATGATTCAAATTAAAAATACTACCATCAAACTGTATCTCTATCTTAATCTTTGTTTTATTAAGTTAGCACTAAACAATTCCAAAGACCACTCTCATAAAAATTGAAAACAATATTGTGCAAACATAAATCCTTGTTTAACATCAGTTTCCATTTCAAGTACCTCAAATTATCCATCTATAGTAGTAACATTTTCTGTTATTCCATTGTGTAGAGTCTGTATCATAAGAATATGTTTTGGCAGATAAACAACTATTTTTTAACCAATGATATAAATGTGTTTGACCAACTAAATTAAATGTCTTGACAAAATCAATAAAAGTAATATTAAAATCAGTATTCTATTCTTGTCCCATTTCTTGTGTTTGCCTATCAACAAAAACTATATCTATAATGTTTTTTTTCACTTTCTAAAACCACAATCAGTCTCTGGTAATTATTCAGTTATGATTAAAAATGGACTATTCAATGAAGTTATGAAAGCACTTTTGTTATAGTGAATAATAATGATATGTCAGAATAATTATAAAAACCCTTATCTATTCCTTTAATCTCTAAAATTGGAATAATAAATAATATTATTAACATCAGATGGCACAACTTTATTCATTAAAACTTGCATTTTATTTTCATAAACATACCATGAAAAGCTTCTGTTGGTAGCACTATACAAATGAGTGAATTCAGAGATTTATTTGTTATCTGATTATATTTTACATCTAAAAACAAAACTAAAGCCTAAAATATAGATTTATTGTCATCAACAATAAATCAGTATATGGCAGAACATCAGACCAAATAAGTAATTATTAAATAGTAATTTCAATCAAGGAAAATGCCACTGTGAATAATGTGGTACTTGCAATTTTCTGGCATCCAGAAATTAAGTATTAAAAAGTTAACCATTTATTGTATTTAAATAATAAACACATGGATGTCATGTCATGTGATCATTCATAAAATGCAGTTCTGCTTTTAGACATTTTTTATTTCATTAATTTATATTAATATTTTAACATCAGATCAATATAAAATGATCATGTGACATTTCCTATCTCACAAGGAAATATTTATTTAAAATGGTAACTGAGACTTTTGAACAACTCTAAGAATTATCATTATTGCACATTTATATTAGTTATGTTGGACAATACTGGCATCTTCAGAGTTTTTTTAAATTAATAAATTACTAATATAATTGTAATTCTAGTTTCTGACTATAAAATTGGCTACAAAATTGGCAAACAAATACTACAAATAGCACAAGAGAGTAAAAATAAGAGTGTGACAGCAACAGCATTTATTGTATAAAGAGCTTCATCTTTACCTGCCTACAAAATATTCTACTAAAAACCATTTTAAAATCCAAAATTTACATAACTGATAAGTTGAAAAGTGATGACTGAGTAATATAAATATATATATATTCACATCAATGCATCAATTTTATGGACTGTCACACATATATGACTTAATTTTTTGTTATAAATTTTTTTTACTGACAAAGCCCTAAATATAAGTTCCTTCAGAGTAGTATGTTTCAGAAATCTGATAAATGAAGTCAAGACAATTGCTTAAGTATGATATAAACCATTCTATATTTGATTTTTCTGGACAAAACATTACAATACCTACATGAAAATTGAATAAACATAGTTTTGACTTATTTTCAAATTGACAAAAATTTATTCTAAATGGCACTACAATTTAAACTTTTAGATTGACTAATTTTAATTTTATAAAAATTTGTACCCTATTTCTTTTGTTATACAATTATTTCTTGGTGTTAGTATTAGCTTTTGAGCATAAATTATGGGTTCAAAGATTATCCTTTTACATTAAAATACTCATATTCACACTATATAACTTAAACAGTAGATTATAAGATTTCAATAATAAAAGGCAACTCAAATAAATAGTTATTTTAATAAAATCAAATTTTAAAATAATTATTTTTCAATCATTCACATACATGTATAAAATATTTTTTAAGTTATCTAATAGCACTAATCAAGATTCAAAACATAAAGATAACCCAAAGTCAAGTTGTATCTTAGCAACTAACATGAAGGAAATAAAATTAGAACTCAATTACACAATTATTAATTACAATGCTTTCAACAATAATTGAATACAAAATCATGAAATGAAATATTAATTTAACTAATGTTAATTACTGGAAGTCAATTCCACTTTAAAATTTAAATCAACTAATTTAAATCAGTTCCATCTTTTACATATAAAATAATCCCTATGCATATTTATTTTGCTGTGTTTGAATACTGAACACATCAGAAAGATGGATCAATAGTTTAGACAAATTTTCCTTATTTATATAATCTTTGTTAGCAGAGAACTCTATTATCACTCAAGTAAAGTGTAAATAAATTACTCTTTAATATCATTAATAATAATTTCAAAAATGATATTATCTTTAATATAATAATTACAGAAAATTTTAATATCATTCTCAACTTGAATTTTAAAGAAGGTAAATATTATCAAACACATTTGTATATCTAAATAAATTTATTTTAAAAAGATTTTAAGTTATAGAAAATGCATCATGAGTAAAGGCACTTTGCCATAGGATAAATGCTATTATTCTTACCTAAAACAGTGTAACTATTCATTCCTATTGAAATGCTTAATATATATATCATTTATATAATTCAATATTCAACTTCAATTTATAGCAAGATAAATTTATGGAAAGAGATGTCAACATTATGCGAGAGGAATGATTATGAAACAACAAAGTATAATGACTACCTCACTGATGATTGATGACCAGAAATAAAAGAACTTTATTTTTAAGAAATATTATTACTCAAATTATGAAAAATGAATAGGACAATATCATAAACCTTAAACACATCATATCATTTTTTCATATCAACATCCATAAATATTTAATTTTATTTCCTTTGATTCTAAAACCTGCTTACATAATTAAACTTAATATGAAGGTAAGATTTTATTAAAATATCTTCTTTATGAAGCAACTTTACCTGCTTACATAATTAAACTTAATATGAAGGTAAGATTTTATTGTTCTTCATATTAAATTCATTCACTTATGACTTGACAGAATTCTTGTTTATTATTAAGTTAATTAATGTACTACTATTTATTTATTTATTATTCAGTATAAATGACTAATATCATTGGATAAAAGGTATTTTCTTTTAACAATAGAGACCATGCATAGATGGGAAGTGTTATAAAAATGGAATTCCCTCAAAAGGATTTGATATTACAAAAGTCATTTACACTTATTGTTTAATTTAAAATTAGATAACTAGTGTTATCGTAATCTTTGAAATTATAAAATGTTATTATTTTTACAATCTATTAAATATTGTTTGTGCTACAATATGGGAACTTATAATTTTAAAATGTATATACTAATATAGTAGAAATGTATTTAAACACTTGTAATTAAAATTTGTAATTATAGAAAAATACATTTTATTGTTTTCAATTAATAAATTTTGTTAAATTTATTTTAAATTTAAGAAGGTCTCTGATTTATTTAAATTATTTATTTAATTTTTGTAATAAAATAAAATTGAATACATATACCCACATATACATATCATCCTGATTTAACATCATGATAACTTGGTTCGAATGAATTTTGAGAATGTATCAAACTTATATAAAAGTATTATTATTGCTACAGGATATCAATTGACCCATGAAGAGAGTTAAGTGTAAAATTAACCCTGAGCTTCAATACTGAGCATAGCAGAATAGTAAAAGAGAAGTGAAAATTGGATGAACTGGTCTTAGTTGTCACTGTATGCAATCATGAATTAGATTTTATCACATCATTCATGGCATCCTAGATGAATACCCTAGGTCTGACTATAGTTAGATGTGCTCACCCTCATTCCTTAATCTTAATCTATTTCAGGCCAACAGAAAATTGTCTTTTAGCCAATTCACCCCTGGTGAATTCTTTTGTAAGTACTATACGTTAAAATGCATATAAAACAGTATATTTTATTATAATATATTTTTCACTCAAAAAATTTGCTCTAAAAAATGTGAAATTCAAAATTCCCACTCTTACAATAGACATAAGCCCTCTCCAGACATGTTCTGCCATTGTCTGTGGTTAAGGCTGTAAAACATTTGGCTATTTTATGACATTTTTGTTCCAATGACCCAAAAACATGTTTATTTGTAAATTTATTATGGTTTTAGATATTTTTTAAAATAATTTACACTATATTTTGTAATGTGATGTACCGTTTTCCATATATAACTTATGCATATATAAAACCATTTGTAAGATTGGGTGTATGTATATAATGATACACGTATATGCGTATGTTTAAAAAAATATATAATTCCATTTTATCAGCCAGCATATTTATGAGCATCAATTTATGACCTCAAGCACCAATCCTATATTTCTATAAGAATTATGCTGGGAGAGAACTGGAATACCAATATGGAAATGCCACTGGACTAGTTCTGCTCAGGGCTGGTGATTATTTAATCGTGGGAACATATGGGGGATTATATTATATAAGACACTCTTCAATCCAAGCTATGACATTAATTTTTAAATCTAATAATCTAACTCAAGATCAAAGAGATAACACAAATATACGTAAGTTTCCTTTTTAACTTTAATCTTATAACTTTTATTTCAATACTATTTATATGACCTTTTTGTTTTGTGCTCAAAATGATGAGAAATGCATGCATACACATACATTGCATAGAACTGTATAAAATGCAATAAAAAATGAAAATAAACAGGAAAACAATGTCTGATTCATCCGGATCCACAATAATAAAAAAAAAATCAATTTTAAAGTTCAGAAGAGTTAATAAATAATGTTCATGCGGACAGTTTATTATATGTAGTTAAAAACATACTATCATTTGAACTATTATACAAATATAGGTGGTAAATGTGCACATTACCTTTTTCTTTCTTCCTCCTGGAAAAACTAAAGTTAAAATACTTTTTCCAATGTGTATTGCATTTGACGTAGGTGATTTCGGCGGTTCGATCTGTTTATTGGTTTTTGACCTGCTACTATTGTTGGAGCTTGATCTTGGTGTCAGAGTGACTGGTTTCCATTTACAATATTTGTGTACATGGCAGCAACTTTAGTGTCTTCAGGGGCAGGATTGTAAAAGCCCTGGCATGCTTATGCTTTCTTAAGCCAGCTTGCCCACCATTTCCCCCTCCATTTCTCTCCACAAATGTCACTCGCAACACTCTACAAAAATCAGCAATAGAATGAATTCTTTTTAGCAAGTTCTGCTGCTCAAAAATCCGGATTCTTTTTAAACAAAAACTTTTCGCACCTCCGAATCTAATTTTGTTCTTCTTTTGTTTTCATGGAAATTCTTTTGAATCTAAACTTAAATCTCACTAATTAAATTCCTTAGATATCAATCAAGTTATTTTTGCTATCTTTTTTCATTTAACTTTTCCATAAATGAAATTGAAAAGTTTCCATCTTGAAAAATAAAGTACAGTATATTTCCATAACTGCATTTATACTTTTTTTATTTATTATTATTATTCCATCTAGCAAATATATACATGTGTTTCTTCAAAAAAAAATGAGCACACATCCCCCCCTTCTGTTTGTTTTAACCTTTTTAAAATCCTTCTTTAGAATTATAAATTTATATATAACAAAGGAAATATGAAAAAGAAATAAATTTAATTTTGGGCTATATTGATGCATATATAGAAATTTTACTTTTTGAAACAGGGATCGAACTCAGCCCTGTTTCAATTTATTAGATATCAAGGAATATAAATTATTAACAACTTATTTTGACTTGAAATACTTTATTTTCAAAAATATAGCATTATATTAGCAGCTAACATAAATATGGTCTGAAGCAATTTACAAAACTAGCTTTGACATAAACAATCTACTTCATATTTATAAGTAAGAAAATATCACAATTTTACAATAAATATTCAAAGAAATTAAACTTTTAAAGTATACTTCATTAGATATAAGATAAATAAATAAATATTCATTTGGATGTTTAAAAATAATAAGAAAAACAAATATTTTGTTGATTTTGTAAACTGAAAATAATCTTTCTAGAAATGATGATGTGTAAACTCTTTGCTTTGAATGCAATCTCATTTTTTTAATATTTACAGACAAAAAATGTGAACATTTATAATTAATTTCAGTAGTAAACAAAAATATCTATCAAATAAAGTCAAATTTATTATTTTTTGAAAAGTAATGATAATTTTATCATATATTTTACATTGATGTATGAGACAAAGAAAAATGCCAGAAAAATCAGAAAAATAGCAAAATTTGGTATGGTTAAGGTTTAAATGGACCATTACACTACTAATACTTCAAATATCAGAAAACTTTACTCTTTCCCCTATTACTGCTTCCATCTAGATGTGAAACTAAACTACAGGAATGTAACTTGTTAGATTATAATTTTTTACATAAAACACATGGCTCATGACATTCAGAATATGATTGTTTTGTACATAGTTTCCAATTCCATATGCTGACAGGGCATGTGGCTTCACCCATAAAGTTTAAAACTGAATTCCTTACCTTGTTTATGATTAGGTTAACAATTATAATATTTTTAAATCATAGATAAAAATTTCAATTAAGTAGTAAATCTAAACTTCCTGTACTCCAGTTTTGGAACTTTATATAAACATAAAAATCCCTATTCAGTGATATCCTGTTATTATCCCCACATTCATGCTTACAACCAGATGAAGGAATTAGAGTAGAATAGATTTGCTACTTAAAAGTAATGGGCAGGGAGAAGTAATGTGATGATATGCTGGTGATACAGATTTCGATCCTTATTAGATATCAACTATACCTAATAAACTTCTACTTAAATTTGAACCAATCTTTCATGTTGTTTGTGTGAACAATCTTGTATCTGGTGTAAATAACTTTTTATGTTTACATTTCTTTTCTATACATTATAGATATTGGGGAAATATGCCAACAGGTTACAATGTGCATATCACTCACAGAAGATCATGTTTGGCCATCCTAATTTTTCCCAATAATCACCCATTCATATTATGAATTATGTAAATTTTATAATGGTTATTTTTTAACCAAATATAATTCAAATAGTAATCTTTCAGTGATTCATTGATGAATATAAATTACGTTTATTTGCAAACTCTTTTAATCTCCCCTTATGACATTCAGTATAAACTGTGCTGTAAGGTATTGATTAATAAATTCCTACCATTATTGTCTTCTCCAAATATTTCCAGATTAATTTTAGTTTATGGATTTCATTAGTAGGAAGCTTTTTGGAATTGAATTGTGCAATTGAATATTTTGGTCCTTTTGGTCCTAATGGACCTTTTGTCTAGCAGTCTTTTTTTTCAATTTTTGTTACGTTATCAATCTATTAGGCCAAGCACATGGTCATATAGATCTAAAATTGGTTCATTATCTACATATTATGATGATCTTATTTTTTTATAACTTTGGGCACTTTTATTTTTTGACCTGAATTAATACAAGATCATTGAGATATCCCATAACCAACAATACATTAACTGATCCCAGTTTATACATTGCTCTTCATTACCAAAATTTATTTTATAATCTCTACTCTTATGTTATTCAGTATAGTATGACACCAGATAAGGATTTTGTTATATTTCATCTTAACATCAACTAATGGACTAGTCCAGATTCCATCTTATCTTGATTGGATTAAGCATTCATTATCCAGTACAATAGATATATGGATAACACATCCAATAGCAGATACAAGCCAATAGGGGACAATGCTCAGTGAATCCAATTGTTTTTTTTATTATGGAAGAAGATCTGGCTATAAATAGTAAGTCCATTTGGAGATAAAGGGACACAGAAACAATTTACTGTCAGACTTCAATGGCAATACATTGTCTACACTATATGGCTAAAGCAATGAAACAAATTCACTTTAGAACTAGAAGCTGTTAGATCATAAATCAGACACCAGGCAAGCTGTCATAGAATAGCCAGAAGTATCACCATACCCATTACCTAATGATGGGACAAGCTATTATGGAAGAAATGCCCCTTACCTTAATAGTTACATGGAAACTAGACACTATATCTCTCCAATGATGTTAGGAAAAGATATAACAGTTATATTTATTGTAAACAAGTCTTTTTATATTAAAACAGACAAAACTCTCCATACAGTATTGCCACACAATGGTGATCATGTGATGTTTATTTTTATATTAATTAATAAATATTTAATCATATTTTTAATAGCCTGTGCTTATTATAAACTTGGATGAACACAACAGATTTCATAAGCAATAGCATCTATTGATTAATGAAGTTTACATAGGATGAGATAAGAATAGGGGAAATAAAAGAATTTTCTAAGGAATAGCATATAACTAAACTGGAAGAAGATGATATTTTGTTGATCATATATATCATTTTATTGTATTAAAAATTACATTTCCTTTAACCCTTCATATGGACTACAAACCTTATTAAAATAAGGTGTTAATGTGGAAGAACATATATTGGTGAGACAAGTTGTCCCATTGAAAAGCACTTGCAAGAACACAAACTGATGATTAGAAAAGAAAAAAAATGTTTCAAAGGTAGCAGAACATGTATGTGCCAATAAACATATGTTCAATTGGGAAAATACAAAAATATTTGATGGAGAAGAAAAGGTACAAAGAAAAAAATTTAAAGGAACTGCTGACATGACAATGGCAAATAATCCCTTAAGCCAACCTAGGGTGACTATACATAATGTATGGAAACCACTAATCAACTTTGCTCTTAGGAAAAAGTGGAGAAATTAGGAGGAATCTCATAGATAAGTATATGAAATGACTATAGATTGTTGTCTTTGGCAAAATGACTCAGTTGGTTAGAGCGTTACCTTAAAATTCAACACTCAAGAATCTAAAGATCCAGATTCAAATCCCATGCTAATACTGTCACTGGTCAGACCAGTAACACCTGAAGAAGAGGGGAGAATAATACCTCTTGAAACATTGTGCATATACTCAACTTGTTTGAAGTGTTATTACTAACAGTTGAATGTATTTAGAATATTTAAATAAAGTTAATTTTTTCTAAAGACATTCAATACACATATTAGATGATGGAAATAGTGCAATATAAAAATACAACTAAAAACACAATTTAGATTCTAAAAGAATGTGCATGTGTTTGCACTTGTAAATTAAATTATAAATATTTGGTATGGATAAATACTAAATTTTGATGATGAAATCATGTGTGGACAAGGATCTAAGCCAACTGATGATAGTTGCAGATTCTGTAAGACATAATTTTGGAAGTCATTTGCTTTTAACCTATATCTTTATTCATATATTTTGAGCAGTGGGTTGAATTTAGAGGTATATTCCGTATTGTTAACACTGTGTCTGATCAAAAAAATGTGAATTATCGCAATTTGAAAAGTAAAAAGTGAGAGATATATGTTCTTTTTGGAATTTAATAATTTTAAAATATATTAATCTTTAACTGGGTTTAAAGTTAGACAATTAAATAATTTATACCTAATAAAAATGATTAGAAATAATCATTAATATTTATCTTACAGTTATTACATTGGTAAATTAAATTATAGATAGATAGATAGATAGATAGTAGTGTGATAGTGTGTAGTTGGTAGGTAGTGTAGGGGGGGGGATAGATAGTAGATAGGTAAATTAAATTATAGATAGTTGATAGATAGATAGATAGATAGATAGATAGATAGATAGATAGATAGATAGATAGATAGATAGATAGATAGATAGATAGATAGATAGATAGATAGATAGATAGATAGATAGATAGATAGATAGATAGATAGATAGATAGATAGATAGATAGATAGATAGATAGATAGATAGATAGATAGATAGATAGATAGATAGATAGATAGATAGATAGATAGATAGATAGATAGATAGATAGATAGATGGGAGATAAATGATGAGTTGATGGTGGATATAATTTTTAAAAAAGTTAAATCGATAAACTTATAAATAGATATTACAGTTTAATCATTACTCTAAGTTTCTGAATCTGCGTGTGTAGAACATTTTTATGTTTATAATATATACAATCATTTATTTTATTATATTCTTCTACTTATTCTAGTAGTATAAACATTAAATGCGCATGCATATGTGTATTTGCTTGTGAACGCGCGTCTGGTCATGATATCTATTGCTTAAAGATCTACACATGGCGAAAAAAGTGCGTCCGTATATCTATATAATATTTATATCATAAAAACTAAGCCACACTTATCAAAAAACTGTCAGCATTTATATGTTGCATCTCTTACCTCAGTATCATTATAAATAAACTTCAAATTAAAATCAGCTAAAATATCGCTTTGATTATTTACATCATCAATCGCTATCTTTATCATTTCTCTAATTCCATATTCGGTCGAGTTTTTATCGTTAGATGTTTGAAACAAACCACCAATTACGATATCAGTGGTATATGTTTGATTACAAGCGGAGCTATACGAGTGGCACAGAATTAAGATGGTACATATCCGACCTAGCATGGTTAACCCAATAACATCATTTTGGAAAGAGTAGAAATCAATTGCAATAAGTAGTTCAAATTCGTATTACCTGCTGTTGTTAATTCAAAAAAAAATGTTTCAAAAGCTTATAACAGATGCTAAAAATTCCACTCCAATGCATCGGAACAAACTCCGACTGGAAAGATATAAAACATTCTTAATATAGAACGTTCTCTTTTAATTAAAAATATATTTGTATTAAAACTAATACTCAAAATTCTTTGTATTTAATAACACGCAATAGAAGATGTAACTTATGAGAATAAAATTAAATGATATATTCGCTTTACTTTTAAATATTTCAGTAATTTAAATTTGTTATAATGCAATTATTTAAATAATAGTTAAACATGAAAAATAAATATATCGTATTCACGGTTGAACTGTAAAATAATATAATCAAGTAGAGATATTTGTATAGTTCAAACGTTAGTTATTATATATGTAATCCTTGCCGTTAATTAGATACATGTCCTGTATAGTGCTATGGCAACTATCTCTCAAGGCATCGTAAAGTGGATAGGTATAGAGTTATCGTTGTGTCACAACAGTTTGTAAAGCGGAATACTAAATAGAGATGAGTGCTAACAAATATGAAAATGGCTTCACTAAATATCCTTCTATTTTATCCCCGTTAAATGCAGTATATATATATAACTGAATGATATATATTTCGACAGTGTATAGAAACTTCCTATCTTGTGAGAGATTTGTATAGGTATGATATCCAATGATTAAATGCAGTAAAGATGTATATTTGTCAATAAATTCTAAGCTTTAAAGCAAATAGCATTTATAATAAATACGTAAATATCAAATCATCTACGTGGGTATTGAAAATTAAGGTAGTTCCAGCTTCTAAATTACTTATGAAATGTATATATATATATATAGTAAGGGAAAGAATATGGTCTACAATTTCGAGTTAAGGAAGGTGCTAATAAGAACTTGAAATTTATTAAATTATATTTATTACATACTACACTATTAATTATTACATACATTCATTGCATTGCTAAAATTATTGGTACAAAGTGTCAGAAACTAACAGGATAATACCCAACTTATGTGAAAGCATTGTGATGGAGTGTAGATAACTGAACTCAACTTGGTTATTTTTTATCACAGTGCAACCATTAACCGTTACGTATAAACTATATGTCCCATTGAGAAGATGACCAGTTCTCTCTTCAAGCTATCTGCAGAGCAACCACAGAATGAACTCAAATGTCATGTAATGACAAGTATTTATCAGTAAAATTTTAAGCACTAGCCTGTCTGGATCATGAATTATCATATAAAATGGGACAGCATGTTTTGGACCTTTATGGATTATCTTCAATGTGCTCCCAGATTGCAAATGATTGGAAACATTTTTTTGCAAATTGTGGCTTCACTGCCATATAAAGTTTGAATAATTTCCATAACCATTTTGCCCAATTTAAAGCAAAAATTTCATATGAACACATTGTTTGATCATGGAGTAAGATATAAAGCACCCTGTCAGATTTTGTGTCATAATACATTATCAACACACATTACTATATTAAGGGTTCTGTGGCAAATAGTTAAACTACATCACTACCCAATATATGTTGATGCATATATGGTACTTCATAAAAAGAAATCAACTACCAGCTACATTTTCCACTTATACACTGTTTATGTAATTTTTACTTTTAAACTAGTATATATTGTACTAGTTCATATGCTTATATTCCTTGTATTTTACTCAATATCAAATGAATTGAATGATGGTGTATGAAGAAGGTAGAAAACACAAATTTTACTGAGAAATGGAAAATATTTTCTTTTTTAGCATTTTTCATATCGGACTATAAACTGTCCTGAAAGTGCTTAGTGGTAACTTTTGATAATTTTACGTACATTGAATAGCTTTATTATCTGTGTGCAGAGCATATATATATATATTAATTCATTATCTACAAGTAAATAGACACTTGATTAATGATTTATTAAACAGGCATCTTAAGCATCTAATTATATTAACTCTTTAGAAAGTGGATGTTTCATTTTTCTCATTCTAGTGGTGAGTTTTTCAAACATTCAACATTTGATTTTAGTATTTAAACATTTTATATTAGAATTCAATAAATTGAGCTTCATTTGTTAGAAATATAAGTTTACAAATGAAAAACATCTTTAAAAAACAGACTATTTATTGCAACAAAAAGAGTAGAGAAAACTTTCATGAATTCCACAGACCCAAATACAGAAGTATTTAACATTCAACTATGTGTTAGTTTATATATCTTATAGTTTACATGTGTATTTATATTAAAACAAAATATAAATACAGAAGTAATAACAGATAATGAGCTCAAAACAGTAAAATGAATGTTATATTAAAACTTATTTACTAGTGATAAGACTATAGAGTCATCACATGGGGTAGTAGGCTTTATCCACAGACAGTATTACTCAATTAAACCAAGATTTATTTAGCAGGGTATCAAATAGAGTAAATTTATCAAGAAAACAAAATTAGCAAGTTTTTGCTTCACATAATAAGTCAAATGCAATTATGAAAGTAAAAATAGAAGTCCTGAATATCAGAGGTTTAACTCTGTGAACAAAAATTACCAGTTAAAAAAATTGTTTGATAGTATTCAGCCAAATGTAATAGTATTTATTGAAACAGAAATATATAATGTATCACAAACAGATCCATCTATCTATCACAATACTTAAGGGGATTGAGAATTCTCCAGACCAGCATTAATACCTTCAGTAGGGATGGGAATTGTGAAAAAACCAGTCAACTTAGACTATTTAAAATTATGCACATAGATGCTCACATGGTAATTACCACACTTAAAGCATCAATATTTAATAATGCATTTGTTTATATTCCTCCAAGTTATTAAATAATATATTCATTAATTCATACATTAAATTCCAAATTTGCATCTCTATCCATCCCATAATCTTGATTGGTATTTTCAACATGGCTTAAAATAAATTTGTAACAATATGGCTACACTTATTTTGCCATTCCATTTAAGACTGAAAAGGGTTTTTTACCACAGAACTTCATCTCATTTAATAATGACAGATATTTACAACTTATTGATCTACTATTTTACTCTCCTGCACTGAGACATAAAATGAACCTGTCTCTGATACACATATCTTTTTTAGATCACTATGCAATCATAGTCATCTTAAAAATTAATTTTATGCATAGTTCCTTTATATCAGCTAGTAAAAACAGTATAGTACTTCCAGGTTATGTAACTGAATGTTTTTTTTTTGAAAATATATATACTACTACACAAAGCAAGACCTTGAAATGGATCCAATTCAAATATGGATTACATTTGTAAATACTATTTTATTTACTATTGACAATATAACAAGATATCAATTTTCCTCTTTAAAAATATTGGCAGCTGCAGATGACCTTAATCAGAGAATTATCTCAGAAGAAGAATACTCACTTGTGATGACTCTGAGAAAAGCATATTAATCAGCCTACAAATCATTCAGAGAATACATAGCTATTAGAAAAATCAAATTATATTTAAATCATCCCCATATATGGTCCAGAAATCAATTATGAAATTGTTGTAGATAACAACATTCTACAAACACTCACTATTCTTACATTCAAAATAAAGTTATAAAAAGAATTGAAATTTAATCCCAAACAAAACTTCTCAAATTTAATTAATTTTCTAACAAACAAATATACCACATCCATGGTCTCTATAAAATGTCTCTGAAACCATTCATGAAAAAACAAGAATACATATTCAATATCAATGAGCTTACTTGGCATTAAGATATTAGAATCAGTGATTAGAGATAAAATCCTAGTTAATATACTACTACTACTACTACCAAGAATTCAGTTTTTAAAGAAAGGCTCATCAACAAGTCAGTTTGCATTTCTGTTTAAAACAATAATAGATATACACAGAAGTACCCAAAAATAAACAGAATTTTATAATAAAAAATTATTTATTTATTTTTAAGTGTTATAAATTTAATCTCTTTGATGCATTACACCAGACTAAATGTGTTTTTCATTTATCAAAGTAGTATGGAAGTACTTGCAAAATGATGCCTTTTGACATATTTGTCATTTTTTCCACCACATCTAAGACCCCAAAAAATTGAGATATTTGTTTCATTTGAGAGATTTTTTAAAAAATCACAAAAAGTGAGATTGAGTGAATATAGTTGATAGATAAACTGCATCTTGCTAAATTTAAATAAAAAGTATTTCACACTCAATGCTTGATCACACTTTGTGGAGGTAAAGCTTGCACTCTTTTCTTTGTCACAGAACAGGATATTTACATTTCACTTCATCACGTAAATGTTTCAGAACTTGCAGATAAAATACCTGACTATTGTGAACTAAAGTTGAGAGAAAAATGCTATTTGTATCTAAAAAAAAATCAGCTTTGTTTTGGCTTTGGACTTCACTTGTAATGCTTTTTAGTGACATGGTAAATGTAACACCTCAATTAAAGGACTCATAAACTTGTGTTTTTATGAGATCAGATTTTTTGTAATCTGTTTCAAGCATTATAATTTTTTTCATTTCATTTTCTGTAAACAAAAACAGAATTTCACATTATCAAACTTTTCAGTCATAAAAAAATTGACAAAAACCCAAAATGCACTTTACAAATAATGTGTTATGTGGTCTCATGATTTCATGTTGTGATGCTATTTGGTACATGATGAAAAAGGGTCCCTGTAAAAGTATGTAACAAGTGAAGCATATATTACAATAGGTAGGCAAACCAGAGAACACTTACAGTTATTTTTAAGTCGTCCCCCCCTCATATTCTGAAAGGAAAAAAAATGATCCAGTTGTAATTACATAGTAATAAAGTCAACATTTGGCACAATACCAAATGATCTTTTAATCAATGAATTTGCAAAAAATCAATATCCAGTTCATTAATTTATCTCATTACAAATTTACTACTGGACAAGGATATACTATAATGGAACAAGTCCTGATCTTACATGACACTAGACTTGATAAGTTGTCCAAATGGGTAAGAAAGTATATCTAGGATTTCCAAATATATAGACTTATGTCCACTCCAATCTCATTCCAGTGAAATGGGGTATTACATACAAACATATGTCAAAAATTCACCTGTACACTCATCTCCTTTCTACATTTTGAACTTCTGTTAATCCTAGAACTTGAACTCAGGGAGAATACACATAATATTCTACTGCATAGTATATCAATATCACTATTTCTAATGTGGAGGTATGTGACAAATTGAAAAATGAATATAAAAAAACAATACAAATAACAATCTTTAATTTAGAATGATATATTTAATGAATTTATTTACAATTAATATAAGTTAGGCAATGGAGTTTATAACAAAGATAAATAATTTGCTTAGATATTGGTAAATATTTTTTGATTATTATAGTTAATATCATTAATATCTCACTGTTACCTTCAAAGAATATCCATCCAATATCAATACTAACACACAAAAAAAATTTAAATTATAATTTGTTGATATTTATGTTTACACTTGCTTGCTAATTTAATTTTTATCAAAATCGTAATTTCTCATCACCAATCAGTTTATTGATAGGTTCATATCAATAACCTGATGTTGGTATGGAATCTCTCTATTATGGTTTGTCTCTAAAAAGATAGGAAAGACTATACACCCTAAAGATTATTAAACATATATACTGAAAACAAATAAATGATGAAATGATTAGTAATAACAAAAGAAAAACAAATAACAATGTCACTGAACAAGTGTTGGCATTTAATGTATAATAGGATAAAATCTTATCTCTCTTCAGGTGATACCTAAATTTATTTGAAAGCAAGTTCACACCTGGACTTATATTTTATTTCAGTTTACAATAAAGCTAATAGTGCTTTTTTTCCTTCTCTAACATATTCATGGTTTACACATATCCCTTCAATCTATAGTAAAATAAAATAAATAAATAAAAAATTGTATATAAAATAACCAAAAAATATAATGTCAACCTAAAGATCAATTAGGAGTCCATAAGGAAAATGTCCTAAAAAGATTATAAATATCCTCTTTGATCCAATTCATATTTCAGTTGGTAAGTGTTCTAATATTCTAGAATGCTTATGATGGTGCTCAGAATTTCTGTTTGTATGGCCTACTTTGAGATGTTGAGTTTGCAGCTTTAAATCGTAAAGTTGATGGTGTTTGCAGCATACTTGAATAGATACTATATCGAATTAAATTTTGTATTGGTTGTTACAGCTCCATGGGCGATGACTTTTTTCTTCTAATGTAACTTCACACTTAGCAATGCATAGTTGTATGTGTTTCTATAAATGTAATTAATAAAAGTTCTTGACTGAATTGAAAAGCAAGATATTTGCTATTGGTAATCTCAAATTATATTTGATTTACTCTCTGTCTTAAACTTGGAAATGCTGTTGAAATATTGAATAGTTTAAAGCCATTTTTCAGATTAATAATTTAAAATCCCTTAATTGTCTGGATTTAAAATCCTATGTTTTTAATTCAGCTTTACTGAGTATCCTGTGAGCTATTTTCATTTAATGCTTTTATTTGTATGACAGCAGATTTTTCTGTTCGACCGCAAGTTTGATTTTTCCGCTCTAATAAAATACATCCTTGTTAGCCATGGGAGTTTTTGATCTGATCTTTGAGAAGAATGTCATTTGTTTATATATTTTACTAATAACAAAAATGATGTTGTTTGATTTGGAAGTGAATTTGATATCTTCAAACAGCAAGTTTATGTTCATGCATCTGATTAATTATTTACATCACTTTTTATAGTTCATATATATGATAGATTAATAACAATAAAAAATTGTTTATTATTTCTTTCCCTTAAGTATTCTTTTATTTTCTTGATTGCACCTAAACCTGATCATCGTTTCCTTGTATTGATGCAATGTGTGTGAATTAAGCAACAATCAACAAGAGGTTTTTAACAATGGTAAATATTATTGCCTAAGTTTAATAGTTTAATGTAGATAGCGTACTTATCATACGTTTGTTAAATGTTTAATTATTTTAAAAACTTTAATGTTTATTTATGAAAACACTTCGTTGTTTCTTAGCTACAGTGCTTGTGATTAATTTCATCTTTTGGTAAGAAGGTTTATTTGATTTCCATTCTTATAATCCATATAGCATTATGTATAAAGAATGTTGTTATTGTGGGTCTCAGGTTTGGATTAGATAAGTGTTTTTAAGAGGTGGGGAGGGGGTGTAAGACAACATCTTATAATACAAATTACATTTAATGAAAAGCACTCACCATCTTTAAGTCTTTTTTGTTCAATTTTGCAAGGTACTCCACTCAGTGCTCTGTTATTCGCAATGTACATTAATCCATTAATTAAAGCAATAAAAAATGATTTGGCAAGAATGTTTATACCTGGATTAAAAATAAATATTTCATGTGTGGCATGCATGAATAATGTATCAGTATTTCTTAGATTAAAAACTAAATAAATACTAAAACTGTTTCTATATTATTACACCAGCAAACACAAGTTTGACTTCATTATGAAGAAATCCAGAGTATTGTAAGTTTACACAAGACATTATCATGAATAATTCTTCAAAGGAAACATTGCTCATTTATAGGGTTTAACACTTCTTATCTATGCAACACTAAAATATGCTTACAAATCCAAAAGAAACTTGTAAATAAAAGTGAGAGTATAATCAATCCACTCTCCAAATTCTACTTATCACTATAAGCAAAAGTGACCTTGTTTAATCTTCTAATGATGACACACATTTTATGCTACACCCCTATAATAATATACACCAATGTCTTCTTATCAAAAATTTATTATGTTATCAGCCAAAAAGATGTCACAATATCAATTAAATGAATTAAAATCTTTTTAGTGCAGAATGAAATGGATCTACATTTAATAGCAATTATTCAAAATTCAAACATAACTCAATATAGGCATACAATGTCTAAAGTTTTTTCCATATTCTGAAGTTATCTTAAAGATTACACCCATAGACAAACCACTGCCAATAACTGGGTACTTGAACAACTATTCTACACTTTTAAATATTGCAAACTTGGACTCTATCTACTTCGAAATAAGTATAAATAATAGGAAATCTACTCATCATTAATATTTCTATTTTCTGTAAATGACAATAATAAATTCCTTTTAAACATAAGCAACAAACAAACAAAAAAATTAAAATTCTGGTCACTAGAAACTAAATATTATGACTTTTCTTCTTAAACTAAACTTAATGCTTTCTATCTTACATTTCTTCATGTATAGAAGGAACTGTATTAGCATCAGTGATATTTGCAGGTTTTGCAATAAAAAATGAATCACATATTCTGTTTTCATGCCCTTCATTTGATTATATTCTGTTGGCCATTACTAAATTTTTCAAACATAAAAACTATAGCATTCAATCACTTTTTCAATCTCTTTATAAAGGTAGCTTTGACCAAATTAGGACCAGGTACATTTGCATTCTTCTCAATATAGTGTACTAGATTTTTATTTATATACAATTTAAATGCAAGAAAACATCCAAATACCTTCTGAAATAAAATCAAAATAATAAGATTAAGTGATAAGAAAATTTATCCTACGAATATTTACTTAGCCATTTAGTCCCTAAGGTGACACACCCCAGCTTATTGGTGAATTTAAAAAATTTAATGAAGAAACATATAATGTATTATGATCCTAATACACTGTATTTAAGAATGTTTCTTTTTATTATTTTAGTATGCTACTTTGGACAATATTTGTTTTTTCTTTATATAAATTTATTTTTCCACTTTGTTACTTTTCTTATATGATTATTAAATTTTAATAAAGTTCCTATTATGATTTTTCTTTCGGAAATACTACAAGAATAAACCACAATTAGAAATGCCTGGTGTTTATGTGTATTATGATACAACCAATCAGGTGGCACTGTTGTTTTGCTTTCATATTTAAGTCTATGTGATATTTATATGCTGTATAATACTGACATTTTCAGATTTTTTTAACTAATAGATTTAGTTATGATTTCTGCACATACAAAAAAAAATATGTATGATAAACTAACATTATCGATAATGGCAATATAATAAAGAAAAGGCAAAGTGATATCAGCATCATTGTAATTCCTCAAATGTCTCAAAATTTATGAGAAAGTTGCTGACTCACATTGAGCACATTAATGAACAATATTTTTTTTTTGTATTAAAAAAAATAGCACAAAGTATTTTAACATTTAACATTGCTGATTTATAATATAGTGCAAGTGAGGTAGCATTATTACCTTCTAAATAAAATTACACTCTGATACTGCAATAGTAAAATTCATTGATCATTCCATGAGCTTGTTTCAAAATCAGCACATTTATAAGATTAAGAAATTCTAACTAAAATATCTGTTATTGAACTTGATAATAATATAATTATGACTTTTTTTAAAAATATATTTTTTAAACTATTAGTTAAATCTTTATATTCTTTTATATATATTCCAACAGATCACCTATTCATCATAACAAAAATATTTCCATTACCTACATGTTTGCCTACCCAATCCTTAATATGAAAAGTTCTTGACCCAAGCAAACATACTTCCATGTATTTATTTCTGTTCTTTGTAGGAAAATACTGCCACATTCTCAAATTAATGTGTTCTCTATCAATGTGGTTTTATAATCACCTTTTCTCATTTATTTCCCAGTGTTTTTAAAAATCTACTTATTCACATCTTCCTCTATATTTTATTTTTATATTGCCAATCTAATGTTTCCTTAATTTTTTTTGTATTTCACTTCTTCAGATTTTTGTTTTATTCTTCTTTAATTTATTTATTCTTTAGCTGATGGTCTCCATCATACTTCATATTTTTCCATTTACATCTTCAATAATCACTTTTAACATAAGTCCTAATCATTTCATGTCTATCAACATTTTCTCTCCAGCCATTTCTAGTTGATTCTATATTATCTAAATATGTAAATAACATTTTTATTTCCTTTATTATGTTAGCATTTTTTGCATATGCCGAGAGGTCAGCGCAGCAGCCTTGCAAGCAAGCAGTTGCTTACAGACAGTTGTCGCGCGTTCGCTTCCTGGCCGATACTTTGACATATGAAAAAAAAAATCACTTCATTATCTGTTTTAATCACATTGGCTTATTTTAAGGGGTAAATCTTTCTTACAAATATCGTACAGTATTAACACTTTTCTAACCTCATTTTGTGCCATTGATGTAATCTTCTCTCTTTTTTCATTATCTACTCAGTTATTGTATTAAAAATCATTTAGCCCAAATACTATATTTAATATAATCATGGACATAGTAAGAACTTTTTTTTTCAAGACATGAACTTAAATACTTTTCACTGTTTTTATTATCCAGCCAAAATATTAATAAATATCCTATGAGATAATTAAATCTCTTTTTACTTAATTTATATTTATACAAATAAGGAAATTCTCAAACAAAATTTTAAATCTTAGTTATGTGCAGTATTTCCCGAATATTATTAGTTCCGTTACATATTCTGATTTCTGTAACGTGCTGCACTCTCACAGAATTAGGCTAAACTAAAATGAAGTCAATATATATTTATTTGTGTAATAAAAAATTATCGTAGATCCTGATAAGTTCTGATCTCTTATAGTTTTTGGTTAAATTAAAATGACAGAAAGTGTTATATATTTATATCTAATTACTGTATTCTAATAATTGTCCATTTCTGTTTTACATTGCTGAATTAAATGGCAGAGTGTATATATGCATATGTAGAAAAAGAATATTCTATTGCCTATTATTCTCTTCTACCTTTTTATTTCTACTCCGCTTTCGATATTTTTCTAAATATGTATTTCAAATTTATTTATATATCTTTTTTTTACTTTTGGTTATTTCAGAATCATTTTTATGCATATTTTCTATTTTTTATAATGCATTTTCTCTTTTCTCTCTCTTTCTCCTCTCTCTAGATACATATATATAGTTCTTTATCTTTCTTTAATATATTCTTCTCATAATTTCAATTAAATTTATTTATTGTTTTTTTTACCATAACATCGGTTCTCTCTGTCACTATCTCTGTTGATCATCTTTATGTATTTAAATGTCTGGGGTTTTTTTTTCTATCTTTTACTTTTAGCTCTATTTCATTTAATTTTTTTATCTTGTTTTTTCCTATTTTAGTTTTATTTCTTTAATAAAAAGTTCTGTCTTTCTTTAATTATTATTTTTTAAATCTTATCTTTTTTCTATGTCTATCAGACTGTTTTTCTCTTTCTTTTTAGTATATATAGATTTGTGTATTTTTGTCTATATTCTCCACTTTTTTTTATCATATTATTACTTGGGGGGGGGGGGGCTCTCTTTCTGTTCATCAATTTTTTTTTCTATTTTTCTCACTTTTTCTTTATAAATGTATAAAAAGCATTTTACATTAAAAAAAACAACTTATTATTTAATTATGCAACAATATATGAACATAGTTTTTATTCATTCTATGTTTAGTTATAACAAAAATATATATAACACATAGAGACCCATTATATGACATAGACATTTCAATTCAGAATAAGAATAATAACGTTAATAAAGGAAAATATAAAATACAACTCTTATATATATATATGTTTTATCTCTCTGTCACTTTCTATCTATTTCTTTCTTTCGCGATCTCTCTTCGTATTCTTATGCATTTTACACCTTAAATTTTTTTTTTTTATGACTAGATCTTTTTAACTCGCTACTACTTATTACTTTAAGCTCACTTTTTTGGGGGATATTGGCCTCTTTTTTGTTCTATCATTTTTATTTTTTTTATCTCGTTTTGATTTTTTTTTTCTCTTCTCTTTAGCTCTTATTTTTTCTTTTTCTTTTCTGTTTTCCATATCAATTTTATGATTCTTCTCTTTTACTATTTTTCTCTGTCACTCATGGTCTTTGTATATTATCAGTTGTTATTTCCATTTCTTTATGCTTCTCTAATTTCCAATTTAAATTTATCTCTCTATTTCACTCTCATTTTCTCACTTTATTTAGTTTTGTGTTTGAACACTATTTTATTTATTTTTCTAACTTTATCTACTATCTCTATCTTTGTATATATCTTTATCCTTCTTTCTTCATCTGTGTTTTTTTTAAACTTTTGTCTTACTTTTTTTTTTCATTACCTTTTTTTCTTTCTACTTCTTTCTTAACTTCTCACTTTCTCTCTTCATACAATTCAACGATATTCTTCCAATCTTATTCTGTGCATATGCTTCTCTTTTCTCTTTTCCTATTTCTTTTCATTTTGCTTTTTTTATAGTTTTTTCTCTATTTCATTTTATGAGCAGTCTTTTTCAATTCTTTTGAATCTTTTTTTCTGTGTAATTTTCTTTCTTCAACATTTTTGATTTTCTTCCTGTTTATCTTTCTTTCTCTATTTCTCTTTTAGATTTATTTTATTTATTATTAAATATTTCTTTATTCATATCTTTCCAATTTTATTTCAGTTTATTTCATATATATTTTCATTCTCCTATTTTTTCTTTACTAATTTTTTATATATTTATTTCTGTGCTTTCCTTTATTTACATATTAATTTTTGTCTATATATTATTCTTTATCATTTTCACTTTTGTTCTCTATTCTTTATTTCTCTTTTTTTTCTATTTTATTTTTTACCCTTCTCTCATATACTTTTTTATGTGTCTATCTCATATTTGTCTGTCTCAATCTCATGCCCCCCCCCTCTCTCTGTTTCCATCTTTATTTCATTCATATATATATATTATTTTTATCTCATATATATACATCCGAGGTTTTTATTTGTTTTTCTAATTATCTATCTTCATTCCATTTATCTTTTTATTTTTTATCTTCTTTATTCTATGTCTTTTTGTGGGATTATAAATAAAATATCATATATGGGCTAATCAATTCTAAATCAACTCTGCATTTTAATCACTATATTAATCTTTTCCACCTATATCATTATTTTCTAATTAAATTACATACCGATATATTCTATAATTAATAAGTCTTCTCCGCTTGTTATTTTTACTTTTAAATAACCATTTCACTTTTATATATATATCTGAAACTTTTTCTTCTGTATTAAAATAATGTTTAAAAAAATTGCTTTATCTTTACCTTCCAAATTGCTTATAAACACCAATGCTAAATATACTCCTCCAAATCTGATATTCCATTTTTTAATATAACTAACACTCTACTATCTATAAGCTTAATATTTCCTCTGGAATATTTTTCTATAATCACTATAACATTACTTTCATGTCTAATTTTTTTATTAATAATATATAATTGTTTAAATTAATTTTTATTCTCTCAGGCAACATTAATTAAACACCTCATAAATTTTAACTTGCATTCACTATAGAACTTATGTGGTCTTTTTAATAGCAGTGTTTGATGCAAAATTTAAATAGTATCTGCTGGACATTTAACCCCATTATAATTGATATCAATGCAACAATTCAATCATTATTTAAACACCATCATAACATTCAATTGAATCATAAAGGTTTAAAATAAATTTAGTTGTAATTTAAAAATCAAGACATTTTTTGTATCAGCTTTATTTCAATTAGAAAAAGCACAGCTTTTAATCATATTCACTAAATAACTTTCCCTTCACAGGCAGCTTTAGTTAAATTACTGCTAAATTTATGTTCAATGTTTAATATCATATTGAACATTGTGACAGTGTTGCTGCATTTCATGAGTAGGAAACTAGTTTTTAGAACGTCTGAAGAAGATTAGTTGTGGTAAAACATATGTCTAGCTGAGATTGATCTCATTTTTCATCAAATATTGCAGCTTGAAAGATTATGAAATGTTTCTACCGAAGGTATACTTTAAAATTTATGGATGTGGTGTTGAATTATTTACATATTTAAATGTTTATTTGAAGATAAGGTTTTTACGGGCCTTAAGCAATGCCTTTCGGTGTTATTATATAGTTGTCTTATTTATATTCTCTTGCAGTTATATATAGCATTCATTTTCCAGTTTTGAATCCTTTGATGGCAAAAATTGAAACACACACATTTATATATATTGAGGTATCAGTTTAAAGTAAATCTGAAGATATCAGTATCATAAAGAAAACCTAATACACATGAGTCAATAGCAGCACTTATTGGTAGATTCTTTATTTTCAGGCTCCAAAAGTGCTTGTAAGAGCTTTTGAGAGTGTCACATTTTTGTTTACTTTGGAAAGAACAATTGTGTATTTTCCAGATTATATATATATTCACTAAAATAAAAACTACAAATTTTAAAAAAAAATTTAAAAATGCCTATATAAAATTAAAGATTAAAATTCTTTGCTATATATATATATAAAATAAATAAAATGTCCGTTAATTAAAAACAAAATTGTAATTATAATTGAAATAATAAATTTAACGGTTTACAAACTATTATAAACAATCCTTAAATCCACAGAAATACTTTGGGTTAATTTCTTAAACCTGCCTCAACTGCCACTAAATTAAAAAAAAAAACCACACTTCTGCAGATTTAAGGATTGTTTATAATAGTTTGTAAATCGTTAAATTTATTATTTCAATTATAATTACAATCTTGTTTTAATTAACGGACATTTTATTTATATTACATATATATAATATTGAAATACAAGTATAATGATGAGAGCTGGTTCAGCATGAAATACATATATTGAAGATCATTTATTGTTTTCACATGTATGTGGCGCATATGTATCAGTTATATTGAATAGAGTGAATGCCGATAGATAGATAGATAGATAGATAGATAGATAGATAGATAGATAGACAGACAGACAGATAGATAGACAGACCGATAGATAGACAGATCGATAGATAGACAGATAGATAGATAGATAGATAGATAGATAGATAGATAGATAGATAGATAGATAGATAGATAGATAGATAGATAGATAGATAGATAGATAGATAGATAGATAGATAGATAGATAGATAGATAGATAGATAGATAGATAGATAGATAGATAGATAGATAGATAGATAGATAGATATTCAAATTTGCAATGTTTGTTTATTTGCATAATAAAGTGGTTTCTTTTTCTTTTTTGTAACCTAATGCTAAGTGCACTTTTGGTGAAGTTCACTACAAGAAAAAAACCATTTTGTTCTGCAGAAAAAACAAACATTTTCAAATTTGAATTACAAATACAAATGAAGAAAAAAAATATTAATAGATAGATAGATAATAAAGGGAAGGGGGGAGGAAGAAAAGGTAGAAAGAAAGAGAGAAAAAAGAGAAATAGAATAGAGAAGTAGAGAGGGAGAGAGAAAATTTTTTCCTTTCTCTTCATTGAAGAATGTATTTTTTTATTGTATTCCTACTTTTTACCCATTTACTACTTTTTTATGTATTTTATTCCAGTTTTAATAAAATTCTACAGTAACTTATTATTTAATAAATTATATTAATAATATTGCTACAGTTAAAAGTACTTTAGATGTTATTTAATATCATTTTCTCCCTATAATTATCCAACATACTTTTATATTAAATTATTTCTCCATTTTTTATTAAATTCACTTTCTTTATGATTTACAGCATCATTTTATTCTGTACATGTTTCATTTCTTCCCTTTATATTTTACTAATTTAAATTTTTTTATTATATTTATCATATGGATAATTTATTTTATCTAAAACTTATAATTGCCATAATCTCTATTCCATAATGCCAATTCAACAAAACCCTTATAATTTTCTTCCAAAACCATCGATATTTATTCAATTTATTTATTTCATTTTTAGTATTTATATTCCATTCATACCTTTGCTATATTTAATATTATTTTCCTTTACACTTCTAATCATGCTTTTTTTATTAACAATTAATGATCACTATTAAATGCTTTCTGTTGTTTATCAAACCCTTTAATTATCTGTACTAGACCAGATTTATAGTCCATCATCCATTTAATAAACTTCCACCCATTGAAATTCAAATAACAAAAAGATTTTAATAATCCACTATTTATATTTTTAACTGAAACACAGACTTATTATATACCTGTGTCTATATATGTTTATAATAGTTTGTAAATCGTTAAATTTATTATTTCAATTATAATTACAATCTTGTTTTAATTAACGGACATTTTATTTATATTACATATATATATAATATTGAAATACAAGTATAATGATGAGAGCTGGTTCAGCATGAAATACATATATTGAAGATCATTTATTGTTTTCACATGTATGTGGTGCATATGTATCAGTTATATTGAATAGAGTGAATGCCGATAGATAGATAGATAGATAGATAGATAGATAGATAGATAGATAGATAGATAGACAGACAGACAGACACAGGTATATAATAAGCCTGTGTTTCAGTTATTACATTGTAGAGATGTCTGCCCATCCTTGCATATGTATTAAATGGATTATGTCCTGTACGTGTGGGGTTCAGATTGACCTTGGGTCAACATGGGTGTGACAAGAATCTCGGCCTCAGGGTGGCCTTCGAGCATTACCCTATATTATTTATATTTTTGTAATTATAAATTTCCATAGTGCATTCCATTCATATTACTGACAAATGTTACTTTCTTCTCTTTCTCCTAAAAATATATAATTTATCCCAGTAGCAATGACAATTAGTCTCCCAAAATGCTTCTTAAAATAACATTTCACATAAAGAATAACCAATTATTATGAGTCTGCATGAGAAAAATATTAATTAATATTATTATTATACTGTTTATTAAAATAAATACATTCATTATATAATTCTTTTGAATACAGTTCAAATATGTTTGCACAAATACAAATTTCATTCTTCTCCTACTAAGCCCTAGTTGCGCTTATATGTACAAGACAATTTTTATAACATTTTAAACATTTACATGGAATTTAAATATAATATAAAATAAAATATGCCAACAAAAACAATAACAATAAATTACATTTTGATAATATATTATTATAAAATAAAAATATTGATTATACAACATTAGATACTCATATATTTTTTCTATATACTTATTTCTTCCTTTTCCCCTCTCTTTAATATTTTTTTTTAATTTGTTTTTTTATTTCCCTATAATGTTACAAGCTTTTTAATTCAATGGGTAAATTATTAAATAATTTGAGAACATAATGATTTGTTACAATAGTTCCATATTTATTATAATATTTTGAAACTATGTATATGTCTGTTTTTCTTAGACACATTTCAAATAGTTTTAGATAAGGTTTTTTGAAAGTTCTGTCAAAAAATTTTTTCTCTATAATTATATAATCAAGAAATTGATTGGATAATAGAACATTTTTGTATACACTTTTATCTTTATTTATATATTTTTCTTCTATTAGATCAATTATTCTTTTTTGCAGTAATGCTAATCTATTAATATTAGAAAACCATAAAGCATTATTCAATATTTCAATAAACATTCACATGAAGATTTATATATTACAATAAATAAAGGGGGTTTAGTTATAAGAATGCTTGAATTTCAAATCTTATATAAGAATAAGAATATTTAAAAGAAAAAGATCTTTGATTTTGTAGAAGATTGTTATAAAATATCTAAATTTATTAATTACTATGTTAATATGATGTTTCAAATTCAAAATATAAAAAAATCTATTAAAAAAATCCTTTAATTTGAAAAAAACATGTCAACTAATGCATACAAAATTTACTAAACATATTATTATAAATCAACATTTATTTTTTATAGCGTCTGAATACAATTGTAATCACATTCATATCGGCTTTAACCAAATTGTGCAAACGCTTTTTACGAGTGTTAAATAATAAATGAATACCCTCTGACCCATACAAGATATAGAATTTATGCAGCAATAAAAGGAATCCTCTTATTACTACAACTCAAATATTTATATATGAGCAAATCTGAAGTACTGGCACAGAAGGTGTGACTATAGAACAGTCACTTTGAATTACTATATATAACTTATGAATGAATGACGCCGATGAAATTTACTAGAATTTACTATAAAAAATAAATGCTGATTTATGTATATGATTAATTTCAGTTGGAATGACGTTCAGTAAATTCTAGTAAATTTCATCGGCGTCATTCATTCATAAGTTATATATAGTAATTCAAAGTGACTGTTCTATAGTCACACCTTCTGTGCCAGTACTTCAGATTTGCTCATACATAAATATTTGAGTTGTAGTAATAAGAGGATTCCTTTTATTGCTGCATAAATTCTATATCTTGTATGGGTCAGAGGGTATTCATTTATTATTTAACACTCGTAAAAAGCGTTTGCACAATTTGGTTAAAGCCGATATGAATGTAAACATATTATTATAAAATAAAATTAATCTTTAAGTAAATCTATTATGTAACAACTTTTCAATAGCTATGATTTAAATATATATATATATATAATTTTTCCATAAACAATCCACCAGAATATTTCCATAATTTTGATTCATTGAATTAAAAGAAAGCATGAAAATAAAATAAAAAATTAACTATATTGAACATTTTAAAATTTCAAAAAAATTAAAATTAATAGAATGTACAAAAATTTATTTTTCATACTCTTAATGTTTAATTATTAAAGCTTTTATTTTTGTAATTTCTAACCAATAAGACTTAGATTTTTTTTTGTAGTGCTGTTAATTTTTTTTAAAATTATGACTTTTTTATTTTACATAAAACCAGTGAAATTAAATAAAATATTGGTAAATATATTTAATCTTTAAGTTGATTGTTGTACTTTTAATAGTGTATGTAAATAATTAAATCTTTTTTTATCTTTTGCTGATCTTTGTATAACAAAACTGGCTATTATTTTGAATAAGCCTAAAAAAAAGTTGAGATTATTGATTTAAAATTGAAAAAATAAATGATATTTTAAGCTTGCATTTAGTAATCTTTGATAATGTAAAGTTGATGATTATTAATTTCATAATGCTTGAAATCATTTTTTCTTAAAATACCTTACAGTTATGATAACTATTACAATCATCATAATTTTGTCTTAGGCAAAATAACATTCATTAGAATTGTAATCTATAAAATTGGGTAAATGAATATAGATTAGCTTATATATACATTTTATAACACTTTGTTATGTCACATGATCAAAGTATGTTACTGCACTGAGTGAAATTTGTGGGTTTTTTAAATTTTGTTGTCATTAAAGATGAAAATCTTTTTTACTTTGGATATGTCATAAATGAAAATGTTAATGGTCTTACAAAATCAATAGATAAAAATTAAATGAAGTACATTAGTCATTTTAAATTTTATAATCAAAATATAACATTGTATACTGTGTAATGAATAAACTCTACTGGACATTTTTAATGTATATCCTCACCATTTTATTTTCTGAAAAAGTAGCTTTAATGAAGTCACTATCTATGACATCATCAATCTTTCAATGACCACCATTTTTAAATATTTTTGTTAATGTTCATAATGGTGAATAAGTGATTGCAAATCAAATTAGTTGTACAAATTGATGATTATTGATGCAACAAGTCATCATAGGAAGATCCATTGTTAACCACAATAAAAGTGTTTAGTATGTCTCAGTGAAAAAAATGCTGAAAACTTGTTCTCTTTACAAGTTGCCTGCGGCATTAACTCTGAATCAATGTATGTGTTACATAGTTTGCCTTTCACAACAAAAATTTTAAGGTGCTAGCTATCTGTATCATAAGTTTGATTTCAAATGTGTCAGTGTGTTTCATATTTAATCCATAATGAAACAATGTACTAATATTAAATTATGATTTAAATTGTGAAAAAATGCTACTGAAACAATTTAAGTGATCCAAACTTCAATAGTAAAACCATAAAGTATAAAAACATTTTGAATGTTTTACAAAATTTTATGTTGGATGAGAGAGATTTGAAGATGATCCATGAAAATATAAAACATATATTTCATAAATTTGTGATGAATAGCTGAACTGTATCCTTACATATCATACATGTTGCTTTTGAGATGATACTGCAGATATCTTGGGGAGAGAACCAATCATCACTTCATTGAAGCACTCGGTATACCAATTATTAGTCATTGTAATGTTCTACTGTTCCATTTAATTACAACTTGATTATCTTTTCAGTTCTATACATACAGTACTCCAGTAAAATGACTGGTTTTCTCTCCAATCTATCTGGATCAGAAGTGACAACATAAAATGTGGCTTTGTGTTTTCTATCTTCATGGATGATCATCAATATTCTCCTTACTATCATAAAATCTTCCAAATCATTTGAAAATATTCTTGTGAGTCATGGTGTTGGTGCTACGTTCAACCTGAATCACTCCAAATATTTCAGTACTACTTTTGTCTACTTCAACCCAAATTTAATCTTAGAGCATTATTCCATCATGGATTAAGATCCAAAACACACATTCTCACATTTCATATCATAATGTGTGATCCAGATAAGGTAACACTTTCAAATCTTTGTTAACAATAGCTAATGTCTATTACTACAAACACACATATTCGTTCAGAAACGATATTGTAGTCAGCTTGGATATTGAACCTTTTAAACACTAGGACATATTAGATGCATTACCATCACTATCTATTTATAGCTTTTTAATTTTATTTCCCTTCTCCTCACTCTCAGTATTTCAAAATAATTAGTAACCTGCATACTATACTTCACCAGACTTTCCCTTTTCATTCCTATTAACCTTTGCAATATGAAATTTCCCCCAAAATGGATTTTATTTTCTACACTATAACTGTCATCTCAAGCTACTTAATATTAATAGCTTTTTGGATTCAATTTATGTCTTTGGTTTTCATTCTTTTGTATATTACCACAGTACATGGCCAATTTTAACAATTTCCTCTTTTTAACTGCCATTTTGTATTTTCTTTCAATTCTTTTCTGCTCATCATATATATATATTTATTTATTTCACTGTTGCAACTCTATCTCATTTTCTGTAATCTTTTTTTTTTTTTTTGCATACTTCTGAAGAAAACTTTTAAAGTTGTTAATTAAAAAAGTAATTCACAGAGTAACCATATCAATGTTTAGGAATATAAATACTTAATGGAACAAACAATCATGTCCAAATACAAAAAATCATGTTCAAATATATTATTAGAACAAATTTCAAGCAGATTCTAAAGAACTATTTTAAAATAAACTTGCAAATGTATTTATCCTTTTATATATCAATGGACTATTTGCAAGTTTATTTTAAAATGGTTCTTTAGAATCTGCTTGTAATTTGTCCTAGTAATGTATTCTAATTTGGTTGTTCCTCCATGAAGTATTTATATTCCTAAATTTTACATATTTGATCAGCAGTAAAAATTAGTTACTAATTAAAATTATTAACGAATGAATAATTATCATTTTTCTATGCTTTGTACAATCTCTATTACTCATTTTTCTCAGTTGCTATATTTTAAATCATATTCCATATTATTAACTTTTCCTCATGCTTCTTGATACTTCAATTCTCCTTCTGCTTTAATAAATATTTTAAATCACTCTATAATAAAAGCACATCACTCAATCAAGAAGCGAACATTATATTTCCTGTTTGTTCAGTATACCATTAATAAAATGAGCTGCTTTAAATTAGATAACCTGTCAACTTTGATAGCAACTAAACTAGGCCTATTTTTTTTTTAAATTACAAATGAAATCTCTCTTATTTCTACATTGCACATTTTTTCTGTTCTCATTTTTATTATTCATTTTAGTTTATTTATTCCTCTTTTTTCCTCTTTACATATCTGCTAATCTCTACTTATTTTCTTTATTATTTTACTCCATGACTGTTTTTCTTATCTTTCTATTTTTTATCATATTATTTCTTTCTGTTTTTATTTCATTCTATCTTTCCATATATTTTTCAATCTCTATTTTTTATCAATATTTCTATATATATATTTCAGTTCTTTCTTTTTTATATATTTTATTTTTCTTTGATCTTGTTTTGTCTTTCACTAGTTCCTTTTTTATTTATTCTTTCCCCCATCATTCTGTTTAATTCCTTTATTATGTATACAAGTTATTTTGTACCTTTTTTTACTATTTCTCTATTATTATCTATCTAATTGCCTGCTTTTTCTCTTTGTTTTTTTAATTTCATTTTATCTCTTTATGAATATTTATTGTACTAAATCCATTTTTTCCTGTGTATGTATTTCTCTTTCGCAGTCTCTCTCTGTTTTTTAAATCTAAATAATGCTATTTATATCTGTTTCAAATTATGTCGTCGTCGCCCCCCCCCCCCACCATTACATTTTACTTCCAAAACATTTTCTGTCTTCATCTTTTTAGCTTTTTATTTATGGTTGGTTCTCTTTTTATATTTATTCTACATCTTACTTTTTATCTTCTTTTTTTTTTAATGAGTCTAATTTTTTTTTTACACTTTTCTGTATATTTATTTTCAAACAAAACATTTAAAAAGTTATTTTTTTGAACCTAATTTTAATGCTCTAAAAATAATCCCTACATTTATAAGTAAAGTCTAATCTCACCTTTTATATCTTTATCAATGATTACGTAAGCAAATCTTTTAAAATATTTAATTATTAGTAAAACAATAAATTTGTTGAAAAATGTGAGTGAAAAAAAAAACATTATTATAATCATATTTGTTGAGATATTGCTCCCTTTCTTTGACTAAAATTGGCAAAAAATAAATTAGGAATTGTCTGCTCAGCAGAATGGATAAATATTCATGAATTTTTTATTACACTTCGAAAACGAAACCCAAATTTCCGGTTTCGAGATTTTATATAAAATCGGGGAAAAGCTTTGTTTGAAATCTAGAAACCGGATTTCTACAAGTCTAATTTTCGCTTACATGATTACAAAAACCTATCAAGACGTTGTTTATGTATTTGAACGCCTATTTTCTCAGGAATCAAAACTAGTTTTATATGTTGTTTAGTTGTAACGTATTGTTTATGAAAAGATATTCCTCATTTTCTTCCAGTAGGTAAGCTAGATAGTTTGGTGACCGACTTATTTAGAAGTTTTTACCAAGGAAGCAAACTTCGTTTACACTTTTCGTAAATATTAATCAGTTCACTCTTTTGCTTGAATAATCGTAATTTATTCTGAGGGATTTGTTATTCTTACTCATGGAAATCGTAGTAAAATAGTTACGGACTACGTTGCCAAAAAAATACCGAAAAGAAAGGTAAATTAATATTTAAAAATATAATAATTGTATTTATTAAAGACTTAAGCAAAAATTGAAATATGTGTAAACATACACTCAAAATAATTAAAGTGTAGATATTTACTTAAATTACGAAATTATATAGATCGATAACAAAAGTAATATCTCGAATGCTTTTACTGTTATAGAAGTTAATTATTCTACTTGTAAAATTAAAAAGCAAGTAATTTACACACAATGTAAATAGGGCGTTACAATATTTAAACAACGAATACATAAACAAATAATTATTAACATTATTCTTATTATCTAACAAGCTTGAAGCCTTGCGTGGTTGTGGTAGAGTGTAGCCCTGGTATGGTCCATCGGTATTGGCCCGCTGTGACATTTCTGGCGGTAGATTTTTTTTTTTAAGCCCCGAATAATAAAACCATTTTGATTGTTTTTCTTAGCTAGAAAACTAACAGAAAAGATAAGATCTGCAGAAAGCTTTTAGTACACGCGGAGAATAGGCATAGCGGAGGAAGAAAGATCTCATGACTTCTTAGCTGATTCTTGTTCCCCGTGTTAATTTTATTATGATTCTGGTACCATATTTTTTCATTAAATTCAACTGCGGGAACAAATTTTCACAATTACTTGTGATGGAATATAAAATCTTATTTCTACTATCTGTGTACTAACCCGGATGTTGTTTGATAAACAACCTGAAATCCAAACTTACTACCTTCGTACACCTTATTGTTCTCATGTAGGTGGTGTTTAGAGAGTACTATTGCTCCTACCACATACAAGGTTTTAATTCTACAAATTAATATCTCTGTTTATATGTATGCTTTCATCTTTACTTATATATGTGATTTCTTATGGACATATATATAATTAAACATGGTATACTATTTCCTGTTACAGGATCTCTGTTTATATGTATGCTTTCATCTTTACTTATATGTGTGATTTCTTATGGACATATATATAATTAAACATGGTATACTATTTCCTGTTACAGGAGCTTTATTGATTTGGCAATGCCTCTTCATCACGAAAAATAGCCTGCCAAATACGCCAATAGACTTCCATTTCTATACAGACAATGACAGTCATTGGTTCTTATTAATGGAAAAGTTTATTATTGCCTACTGGTTGCATGTCTCTGACTTTTCACTAGATATTTCAATTGAAAATACTTCTAATATGATTGGCCATGGCTGTTTTTAATATCAATAGTTTGTAAATTGATATCTGTCATTGAGGATTTGATTCTGGAGTGATATTATCTTTTAAAATATATATCCAAATATCGTTTGGCAGACTTTACATGTGGCCATCTTTTTTCCTAATCCATATTTTTAATAAATTGTTTTATATTTGGATTATCAAATCTAAAGCTGGGAATTGCTTTTTTTCATATAGCATTATTTATATGAAAAAAAAAAAGAAGTGAGCATGTTTTTAGGTATATACCCATAAATAGTTGTGCCAAGAGGTACCCAAGTTGCCATTGAAGAAATAGTGTATTGATGAAATGTTATAGAAAACATGCCATATATGTTTAACGTAATTTCTCAACATTTGTTTAAAATACTAAATCACCTTCTCTGCCAAAATATTTAACTCAAAATTATATAATGGAGTGAGTTTTAAAGTAGGCTATGAATATGGAGACTTAAGTTCCCTGAAAGCACTCAGTCATATAATTCTTTTCTAATAATAATAAGCTTCACTTTTTTGCTTAAAGCGCAATTTAAAACTTACAACTCAAAGATGAAATATATAAGGTGTATGAGCACAGTCTTTCACATAACCCACCACTCTCCACACTATCTCATAACACTGATACACTTGAACACATATATGTTGGAAAAGATAAATAATCACCAATATATGTATTTCATGTTAAACAGCAATCATCAGTTGATCCAGATTACCATCTCTACACATATATGCTATAAGTGCTCAGATATATATTATGATAGCCAAACCTTATACTTTAATGGACAGGCTTCAATATACTCCAACTCTTTCAACCATCCATCCATTGAAAATCTGATGAGGGAACGCTCAAAGGCCAACCAGAGGCTGAGATTCTTGTCAATCTGACTCTCATGTACAGGACATAATCCATTTAATACATACTATGAAATAACTGAAACACACAGGCTTATTATATACCTGTGTTTATATATGTAATATATAGGGTATATGAGCACAGGCTTTCACACAACCCACCAATCTCCACACTATCTCATAACACTGATACTTTGAACACATATATGTTGAAAAGATAAATCATCACCAATATATGTATTTCATGCTAAACCAGCAATCAAGTGTATCAGTGTTATGAGATAGTGTGGAGAGTGATGGGTTATGTGAAAGTCTATGCTCAAATACACTATATATTACATATATAAACACAGGTATATAATAAGCCTGTGTGTTTCAGTTAACTCAAAGGTGAAGTAAAAAACAAGGATTTTATTTCAATAATGGAGTGATTAGATAGTTCTTCTCTAATCTTATATGCAATAAATTTTGATTATATACTCCCATACAATTATGAGTCTCTGGTAGTAATAAAAATTTTCTTAAGCTTGCTGACCAGTTTCTCGGGTTTGCTGAGTGAAATGGGACTAAATTCAGTCCATCCTGAATATGTGTTATTGCTGCTTAAATTATCAGTCAAATTGATCTTCTTGTGTATCTATCTCTTTTCAGAGCCTTAATAAAAATAATTGTAGAAGATATATAATAGAAAAATTAATTTTATTTTCACTCAGCTTCGGCCACCATATATATAAATGAGCCAAGGCTTTTACTTATAAAATTCCTTGGCAACTTTTTGCATATCTGTTTTAAGATTTTAATTCTTCCATTGGAGAAAATAACTCGATTATCCAAAAAGTTTTATGAATATTTTTAAATGCCTTTGAGAAATTAGTAAAGCAATTAATAGTTCAGATTGCCCCAATCCACTTTAAGAGGAGATGATAGACACTGTTTACTTTGAATGCCCATGGTTGAGTAAAGAGTACACATACGATTCATTCCAATTTCATCCAGATGAGATGTGACTGTTATTTATAATCATGCAATATTTTTGAGTAAGGTGCATTCTTTTTCATAAATTAAATCATAAAAAATATTAACAGTCAATGTGATCTGAAGCATATCCTATGGTCTATTGTAGCCCTAGATTTTAATAAGTGTTTTGTGGTCATTTGTTATTCTGAATGATCTTTCTAAATCACCAATATTTTATCAACATATTAATTTCCAAAGCCTGCTTAACTAAATGGCCATGTTTTTTGTCAGCACTGGTCAGAGTTCCAAAAGCTAATGCCATTGCTTATTGCCTTTATATGACAGATGAGTCAATCCAATTTGATTCCATATATAATAAGGCATCAATTGTTATTGAAGATGAGCTTTTTATTATTTAAAGGTTTTGAGGGAGTGTTCTCTACTGCTACTTTTGACCATTGCATAAGAAATCATACAGTGGTCTTTCTATGTTCCTTTGGAAAGCATTGAAGAAAGTAATAAATCTCCGAAAAGCTTACAGATATTTTACATTTGTTGGAGTTGGGATGACCTTCTAACTTTTTCCAGAAATAGTAATATTTCATTCCAAAGATAACATGCCCAGGATATCAACTTTTCAAAAATTTGTTATACATTTATCAGATGTGAACTTAACTCTGAATCCTTTTAATTTCTTGAATGCTTTCACAATACATTTTATAAACTGAAGTTCTGTTTCCATGTTAACCATTGCCAAAATATACTGTTGTACTTTCTGTTTTTATGAGAAGGAAGATATGTTTTCATAAATCATAGGGATATTAATTGGGAACTGTACTTGAATAATCGAATATGAAAGGTGAGATTCAAATGTTTTCTGAGTTAGCACTGGCAAACAGAATTCCCATAATACATTTAGGTTTGAAAAATATAAACAATTTTGCAATGATGCCCAAATCATCCACCCATTCTGCATGACATTTGAATCTCCAACACATTATGCATCAGATATATATTTCTTTTTTAGGTTTTATTACTGATAGTAATATGATAGTCAGAGCATTAACAAATATTACTATTTGCTTCAGCAATAAATATTATTAGTGTGGCCATCTCTGATTTTTCCCAAGGACTAATACTATTTCCATCACCATCTTTTGGAAGATTTGCATGACATTAAGTATTCCATCATCCTATTTTAACCAATCATGACAAAAATAATTTTTTTCCCGATTCAAATCACTTTCAAAATTTAGAATATAGTTGCTCTTTTATTGTAATTCATTTGACCAAACATTTTGCCAATATCTAATACTTTAAATCAGTCCTATTCTAATATGGGGGGTATATTTCTTGTGCCAACATGTGGTTGTGATATAACATAGTGCTTATTTAATTTATATGATACCCTCACAGATCCATAGAGGTTTTCTACATTTTTGTTTATACCTTAGCCACTCAGGTTGGTCTTTTTCCATCTTAGAAGTAAATTTTCTTCTCATTAAAATGACTCACCATGCATAGACAAGAAGGAAACTAGTTCTGCTTACCTTCATTATAAGATCCTAAATAATAAAAAAATGCAATTGGCTTTATTACTTAAATGTTCATAAGAAGTTTCCTCATCAGATGAACCAAAATTGGAATCAATCCAAGAGTCTGAAGCTCCAGAATCTAACACTCTATCACTATGTTAAACTCCACAGGCAGAGACCCCTAATTAATATATAGTTTTAATATAATTCTATCCATTTAATTGTCACTTATTTTTCTGATGACTTGTGATTCTGTTCCAATTTATTTGTCTTAATTTATAAGTTTATCTTTTGAAGTAGACCTTAAAATAGACAACAAATGCTAGCTTTTTGACTGATTACTATTGGTAACAATACCTATAATTTAGATGGAAAAAGATTTACTTTTTTGTTAATCATACTTAATGGGATTTTTTTTTCTTGTTTCAATATAGACAACATATGGGAGTCAAAAAAATAAAGAAATCCTGTAATAATATCAACCAATCATTCCATTCTTTACATTATGCAATATAGGATAAAACATGAGCAATTCTCTATTTCAGTGCCATCTATTGTATGATTGAATAACCAGTGATTACATGATAGTAGTGCTATGCATTTAAATTTTCATCCCTAGACTGGTTTCTGGCTTTTGCTGTTATCATTAAGGATTGGGATTTAAAACTGATAGTACTATAAGGAATGAGTTATTAAAAACTAGATGGTAGTTGAGTAGAAAGCTATTCTTGTTTTATTATTTATTGTGTAAACTAAAAAAATGAACGATTGGTATTCTTATTAACTTTCATAACCAGAGGGAAAAATAATAAAAAAGTGAGAATACTAATATATATATTTAATTGATCTAGAATCATATTTATATAATTGTTATTGAAAGTTTGGCTTTGGTTCAAAACCTTAAGAATATTTTAATTTCAGGCTTTGGACTTGAATAGGAAAATAAAGTTAAAGATGGTTTCTAGATACATAACTACATTCCTTCCAGATTTTAATCCTAAGGATTACTAATGATGGCAGGGATCAGAAACTGCTTACTCAAGATTACTATGAATGGCACCAAATTACTAAACTGCTTTTGTTTTACCACAATGAGCTGATAATCAAAGTTTTTTTTTATTTTTGGAAATTATGTAACAGGCTTTATTTGAATCAGAATTTTTAGCTTTCAAATCCATCAGTATATTATTGCATTAACCAGAACAATGCATTTGTGATCCTTGTGATATCTTTATTAAGATGATATAAGATTTAGTGAGAGACATAACATTGCATTTTCAATGCATGTCATTTATCCCATTGCAGAAACAAAATGAATATTTAAAAAAGATCCCATAAATTATTTTAGAGCTTTAAAAAACACATTTTAGTTCTAATTATATTCTCTAGATGTCACTTTATCGGGTTTTAAATAAGTTTTTTAGGTAAGTGAAGTCACTACTGTGATTGAGCAGTATTTCTTTTGAATAGATTGTAAAATTATTGATAATCCAATTTCATTTGTTTATTATTATTATTATTTTAAAAATTTGTTTCTCAGTAGAATTTAATGTTTTATATTGTGGTTTTATTTCAGTATGTAGCATTTTAAAAGACATTAATCAATTATGATATTATGTGTCATTAAACCAAAATTGTCTCCAGCAAAAACTTTTTTTGTGGTAATTAAAAAGCTGATTAGTTAATATTTTAACTAACATGTCTTATATAAAATGTATAAAAAAGATATAGATGTAAAAACAATTCTTTTTACTTTGTAAAAAATGTATTTTTTTTCCTGGAAACAAAATGAAAAACTCTCCTTTTGTTGATTAATTTCTATTTATTATCCCTATTTTTATTTGTTTAAAGTTAATATTTTAGATTTCATATTACTTCCGTTTTTTTTAATTTGTTTTTAAATAGAATGTTTATTAAAAAATAAAGAAATAATAAAAAATAATTTTTATTTCATTCAAAAATAAAAAAGAAAGTAAACCATGTCTAGATAAATATAGGGGATTTGAACTCAGACTTTCAAGCACCTTTCAACTATCCACACTATCTCATATCACTGATACCCATGATCATACACATGTAGAAAAGATCAATAATCACTACTATACATATTTTGTGCTGAACCAGCACTCATCAGTTGGTCCAGATTATCATCTCTCACACACATATATAATCAGTGCTCAAGTTATATTAAGATAGCAAATCTTCATAATTTTAATAGACAGACTTCAATCTACTCCAACCTCCAACTCTTCAGACATCCATAACATTGATAATCTGATGATGGAAAGTCCAAATCCCATGCTGATGCCAATATTGTTGGCATGCCCATGTTGATCTCAAATTATTCTGACCCCTCATGTACAAGACCATATCCATTTTAATGAATATGGTCCTATACATGAGGAATAAATGGATATGGCCCTGTACATGAGGCATCAGAGTGATTTGAGGTCAACATGGGTATGACAACAATATTGGCATCAGCATGGGATTGGAGCTTTCCATCATCAGATTTTCAATGGTATGGATGGCTGAAAAGTTGGAGATTGGAGTAGATTGAAGCCTGTCCATTAATGTGTGAAGATTTTCTATCTTAATATAAACTGACCACTGATTATATATATGTGTGTGAGAGATGATAATCTGGACCAACTGATGAGTGCTGGTTCAGTACGAAATATGTATATTGGTGATTATTGATCTTGTCACATGTGTGTGATCATGTGTATCAGTGATATGAGATAGTGTGTATAGTGGAAAGGTGCTTGAAAGTCTGAGTTCAAATCCCCTATATTTACAATTAGGCTCCCGGGTATATGAAGAGTGCCTGTATTTCAAATATTAATATCTAGATAAGTAAATTTTTTCTTTGTACTTTTTATATTGTATAGATTTTCTGGTCAGTGATTGTTATTTGAATATGAAAAGCCATTTTAATTGTGAACTTCATGTGTGTCTTTGTTGATAGATGGCTCTCTTTCATTTTTATAAAAGAAAAACAGTGTACAATTTTACAGATGTTTTTTTTTTTTTTTAATATAGTTCAATTTTTTAAGTAATATAATAAATTTTAGTTTTAAATAAATTGAAATAACTTTAAGTAAGTTTATATATTTTACTTAATTTTAGATTTCATAACTTTTTCCTCTATTTTCTGCTTTGCTGTACTTCTGGACAGGATTTCTCCATTGTAGATATTTCTTTTGTGTCCAGAATATGAAGGCCTGTTGAACAGAAAAATAAGATGATAACTGAATTTATAACAATGCCCTTTTAATTAACTTACTCTGTCTGTTGGATCAAATCTTGTAACTGAATTTTTACATACTTTCCAATTTCCAATCTAATTGAAACTTTTCATACATATGCATTTCTAATAACAATACATTTTTTTACAGTCTTCCAATAATTTTAGCCACATTTTTAAATTTATGTGTAACAGCGATACTATCAGTGGTTTGTGACACTTCTTATAATTTAAAAATGAATGATTTGTTGAAAACTGATTTTAATAATTCAATGTTATATATAAAAATAAAATACAGAAAATTAAAAAAAAAAAAAAATAAGTACTTTTATTCACACAAATCCACTAAAAATTAAAAATATTTTTTTTTGTCAGTTTTCATTACTACAATAATTTACAAATCATATTTTCAAAAAATCATTTAAATAAGTTTGCAAATAATAGCTATTTTCTTGTTTTATTATCAATCTATTAATTAGTTTTAAAATGTTCTTTCTGAGCAGCAGATTGGTGTTATTTCAAGAAAGTGAGCAATTATATCTTGATAACACTCTTATTTATGAACATTGAAGAAAATTTTTTTTTTTTTAGATATTTAACTGCATTTATGTGAATAACATTTCTTCATTACATATACACCTGGGTCTCATTTTATGCGGTAGATAGGTTCCACAGAATACCCACATTAAAAAAAATTACACAAAAATAGACTTAACTTACCTTGAAAAATGGGGGATAGGGTCTATAATTTTCAGAATTCGCAAAAAAAAAAACAAAGCAACAAAAAAAAAAATTACTTTAAAATTCGCATTAAAAAAATAAGCAAATAAAGTATGACTAATAAAAGAAAATTAATATTTGAAAAAAATTAATACAAGACAAACTTTTTTTACTTTTTTTATTAACTACAGTATTTAATTGTACATTTTCCATACATATTTTAATCATTATAGCTAGCAATCATTTGTAAACTGGTAAGAAATCAGATTCAATGTAATGTATTGTATTGTGGCTTCTCCTTAAATGAAGTCAAGAATCTCTCAGCAATTATGCCCAGAGAAACTTGTTAGCCATTTTATTTTTATTCTTGATATGATGTACAACTAGTGCCACTTTCAGTCTTGAGCTCGCAATCAAAACAAAAAGATTATACATTATCATTAGAAAGATTATTTTCAGTTTATAAAATCTTTGTTTTTTATTTTAAAAATCTAAAAGATTATTTATTTCTGTTATATTAACAAAATACGTTTTAAAAGTTTAAATTTTTTGAATATTTATTGCTATATTTTTATACTCATAACTATAAATCTATTATTATTATTTACCCTTAAGTATAAGTAGGTTATTTATGTAAAAGCTAAGATTTTAAATAGCTTCAGGCCATATTCACATCAGCTGCTAATATAATGTTATATTTTTGCGAAAAAAAAAGGATTTCAAGTCAAAATAAGTTATTAATAATTTAAATTTCTTGATATCTAATAAATATAGTGAAATATGAAAGATATTAAGAAGAAACATGAATCGCATAACTTCAAAATCGCATTAAAATAATCCACATAAAATGAGACCCAGGTATATATTGTAACCGGTGGAAGATAGAGACAGAGAGAGATGAAAGCTATAAAAGGCCATATCAACTCTCACACTCTCAATGATTGATCTATCATATTGGACAATCCAAATTGTAACTGAAAGATGAAAGCTATAAAAGACCATATCAACTCTCACAACCTCAATGATCAATCTAACATATTGGGTAGGGAAAAATTGAAACCATGAAATATAGAGATGGAGAGAGATGAAAGACATATCAACTCATGCCCTCAGTGATTGATCTAACATATTGGCAATCCAAAAATTGGAACCATGAAAGATAGAGATGGGGAGAGATGAAGGCCATAAAAGGCATATCAACTCTCACACCCTCAATGATGGTTAACATGTTGGGCAAGCCAAATTGTAATCTAGAAATATGCAGACCTATAGGATAAAACATCACTCAATGTAGCTAAGTTCAGGGGATTTATAAAACAAATGTCATATGCTACAACAAGAAAATGCATAGGGGAAATTAATAAAATATGTAAAAACAAAGCAACATTGTTAATAAATCAAGAGGAGGAGAAATCTCAACTCATTCTAACACACATAAAAGACTTAATATTGTAAGCATAGGCCATTAAGGTTACATTAAATTTCTTTCTTCTACAAACACCCTACTACTTAAAATACATTTCTTCAGTATCTTCTAAGTATTTTATTGCTGTGATCAGATAAAAACGTTAATTGTTATAAAATCTCAGGATAATCTCATTTAAATTATAAAAATAATTTTTTTTAGCTCTTCAGATTTATTCCACATTGAATGAAATCCTAGAAATAAAATAAATAAGACATACACCTCCCCATGGAAATGTCTTACCACAATTATGATAATAATAATACTATTGCTAATTTAAATAACATAAACATAATCTCTTCATTTTAGAATAAGATAATGAACTATTTAGGATTACACTCAGATATTAAGAATGGGTAAGGGATTTAATAGTAATTCTAAATACCCTAGAATAAATCTACTTAAACATCTAATTAATATAAATTAGATTCTTGCAAAATTAATTTTATCACAAAGTCATAAATTTGATCTTTGAATATGAAAATGATTTAAAATAAACATGCACAGTGATTTGAAATAAGCAAATTGAGTTAGTTAAATTAACCCAAAATAATAAATTAAATTATAATTCTTTATTAAGCAAAATACATCTTTCTTAGATGTTCTACTAATGCTTAAATAATTCAATAAAGTGACTCTTATTAGCTTCAATATTTTTGTATTCTTTTAGCAAATATACTTAAAATAATTTATAATATTTTATAAATATTTAGACTTTATTCATAAGTGGAATGATATCTGGTTGATATATGAAATGATGTGAACAAACGACTATGAGAAATTTCTTAAATAAGAAAAATGAAAAATACTTAATTGTAAATTATTAGAGAAAAAATATAGTTAGTAATAAATTTGGCTGAACGTTTTCGAGGAACCGTGCCTCATACTCATAGCCTTCGTGAAAATGTACTTGATATATGTAAATGAGAATATTCAAATGAGTTACTGTTAAGTAGCCCATTTTTTCGAAATGTCGAAGCATGTGTCTCTTCTGTTGATTGCATGGATGTCTCTGTTAATGTAGAATGCCTATTTCTGTTTAGAAACCATCATTTGTGTAAATATGAAGCACATAGGAAGGAAAATGTAAACAATTACATTAAAGATCTACTAGCAGCAGGATTCAAATACAAAACTATTAGGAGGAAAGTCATGAAATTTAACAGCACAACAGATGATAAATTGCCTCGCACCAATCTACCCAGAATAACGGTCCCCTACATCCCTAAAATATCCAATAAACTAACGAAAACCTTAAGCAACAAATTCAGCATAATATTCAGAACTCCACCCAACACTAATAGGTTGATCAATAACTCCAAAGATTACATTGATCCAGTGCTCACCCCACATGTGGTGTACTCCATTTCCTGCCCCCAGGCCGGATGCCACGCCACATATTATGGGGAAACGAAAGCCACAATTAACACCAGGTTGGCTCAACATCGGTACACCTTCAATAGAGCCCAAACGAACAGCAGTACATCTTCTGCATTTTTTGAACATACTAAACAATCAGGGCACAATTTCATACCCGCTAACCCCGTTATTTTTATGCTCAGAACCAAACGACTACAGGAGAAAGATAAAAGAGGCATTCTACATTAACAGAGACATCCATGCAATCAACAGAAGAGACACATGCTTCGACATTTCGAAAAAATGGGCTACTTAACAGTAACTCATTTGAATATTCTCATTTACATATATCAAGTACATTTTCACGAAGGCTATGAGTATGAGGCACGGTTCCTCGAAAACGTTCAGCCAAATTTATTACTAACTATATTTTTTCTCTAATAATTTACAATTAAGTATTTTTCATTTTTACAAATAAGGAGAAATTAAAACCACATTTATTAAATAAGAAAAACATACAAAATGGCAAATACTTCATACTTAAGTCCACATAGCCAAAGACTCACAAATTTACTTCTTCAAAATTATGACAGAAAGTTTTAAAAATTTACATCATGTTTTATAAAATTCAATTCAATTGGATTAAACAAAAATAATCCAACAGATTAAAGTAAACTTCCTATTAATTAATTATCAAAAAGTTCTCACATATCAATGCATTCATACGATAATAACCTTCATATAAGTAGTGTCCCTTATATGAATATTTTATATAATAATAATAACAGTAGTAGTAGTAGTAGTAATAGTAGTAGTAGTAGTAGTAGATAGTAGTAGTAGCAGCAGTAGTAGTAATAGCTTTACCATTGTCTCTTTATGCCTAAATACACTTTTTAAAATTAATTATTTACCACTTCCCATTATTAGCAAAAATCAAATATAGGATTTACACATTTATAATGAATTATTCATATTTAAGTCAACCAAAAATGCTATAGAAATAAAGTAGAATTCTTTACTACCTTGATAAAAACCTCTAAAAATGCCAAGTAAAGCCATGATAAAATATTGCACATGCTTTACTAAACATATTACAAGCTTCAAAACAACATCCATCTTCAAATTAATTGCATCATTTATAAAATGCACCTTCTTTTGAGGGCTAATAAGATATTTACAACTTTGTTACTAGTCATAAAAATAATGAAAATGCACATCAAAGACTTAAAATAAGAGTCTAAGCTACCATCTCCAAAAATATATGCTATGAGCATGCAAATGTTAGCAAGACTATAAATAATAAGAGAGAGGCCATGCTATAATCTCTTGTAAAAATAAAAGCAAAATAATGAGACCAATGCTACTATCTATAAATATACTGGCATACATAAGCAATCCTGAAATAGAGAGAATAAATTTATAACAAAAATACTCTAACAAATGCAAAATATGATAAATGATAACTAATGCCATAATATGGATCCATTAATATCAGGCAATGAATAAGCATAAAATATATAATAGAAATATACTTATTAGCTTAGAACATAACAATATACCTGTATAAATAAATAATTTGTAGGTAAAAAGGAAACATACTATTTTAAAATCTGCAAATCTGATAAATTACTATTCCAAGAACTTAACTTAAAGCATTTCAAAGTGTAGCATATAATATGAAAATAATATGCACCTGAAATAAAATATGGTATGCAAAAATCATAAATGTAAATAAAATTCTATTTTTTTTGCCATCAATAAATTATAAAGTCCTGCTTTCTTTCTTCCATAACCATTATAACATGAATAGGAATTTTGATAACAAAATGTTGTGGACAGCAAACATATCCATTATATAATACAATATAACTATAATATTAAAATCTCAGAGATAAATATTCTCTGGATATTCTTAATGAAAACTTCAGATGATTAATAAATATCTGCTTAACATTTAAATTTAGGGTTTCCAAAAATTACTCCATCAGAAGAATTATCTTAATTTGTTGTAATACAGAAATTACTTTGCAGGAGAATGCTTTTCTAAATCACATCCAAAATCACAAAAGTGTTTAGCAGGAGAAAAATATTTATTTTAACAGTGATCTCCATAATAGTGCTTGGGGAGAACAAAAACATACAGGATTTAAATACTTTTGCAAACATAAAATAATTAAATGGAGACAAGTTATTTATGATCATTTAAATATAATATCATTTTGGCAAATATATATTTTTTTCATTTGTAAAGTAAAAAACTTTTAAATTTCTCATAATATTTATCAAATAATTTGTTGCAAGTTGATTTTTTTTTATTACTCTCCTTGAAAAAAAACTTTTTCAGAGAAACAGTCATAATAAGTAAATTCTTTAGTGACATTGTCAATTAATAATGTAATGTCTTATTAAAATAATATACCTGGGTCTCGTTTTATGCGGATTATTTTAATGCAATTTTGAAGTTATGTGATTCATGTTTCTTCTTAATATCTTCCATATTTCACTATATTTATTAGATAACAAGAAATTTAAATTATTAATAACTTATTTTGACTTGAAATACTTTTTTTTTCAAAAATATAACATTATATTAGCAGCTAACGTGAATATGGCCTGAAGCTGTAACTAGAATATTAGCTTCTATGTAAATAATATACTTATATTAATGAGTAAATAATAATAATAATATATTTATATTTAAATATTAAAACATTGCAATAAATATTCAAAAATTTTAAACTTTTAAAACGTATTTTGTTAATTATAACAAAAATAAATAATTTTTTAGATTTTTAAAATAAATAATAACGAAGGTTTTATTGATTTTATAAACTGAAAATAATATTTCTAATGATAATCTATAATCTTTTTGTTTTGATTACGCTCTCATTTTTTTAATATAGAAACAAAAAACAACACAGTTCAAGACTGAAAGTGGCGCTAGTTGTATATCACATGACAAATCTGATTTCTTAACATTTCACAAACGAATGCATATTGTCAAATAGCCAAATAACCACTATTGATTAAAATATGTATGAAAAAATGTAAAATTAAATACTGTAGTTAATAAAAAAAAGTAAAAAAAGTTTGTCTTGTATTTTTTTTTTTTTCAAATATTTGAAATTTTTTATTAGTCATACTTTATTTCCTTATTTTTTTAAAGCAAATTTTAAAGTAATTTTTTTTCTTTTATGCGATTTCTGAAAATTACAACCCCCTATCCCCATTTTTCAAGGTAAGTTAAGTATTTTTGTGCGATTTCTTTTGTGCACATTTTCTGAGGAATCTATCGACTGCATAAAACGAGACCTCGGTGTACAAAGAATTATTATTGAAGTATAAAAACTTATTATTTTAATATTCTTTTGTAAACTTAAATATAGTTTTTATTCTGAATTAAAAGTTTTTTGCTCAAAGTAAATAAATTCTGGACAATATTTATATGAAATGAGTATTTTGGATAAGATATTAGGAATTGTTAACACCTATAGTGTCATTATTGCTGCTAAGAATTTTAAATATATTGTGGCAAATTTAAGTTTTTGCATGCCTTGAAATTGACAATAGCTCTCACATCATTATAATGGCAATAATAAAATAAATTTTAAAGTTTTCCAACACAGAAAATGTAAAAGATATTTTTAACATTATAATGTGATGGTGTTACTGATAAATTTGGCAGGTATGAAGATTTCAGTTCTTTTGACAATTCAATTCAGATAATTGTGTCAAGATAATTTTTAAATTACCTTATACTTAAGTTAGAAAAATAAAGTTTAAACAAAATTACACTTTTAAAATTTAACAGGAGTTTTAAAATTTGACTGTTACAAATAAGAAAATTAAAATTAATTGAGGTCTTTGAGCAGGTGACAGTCTCACTTATTTATATTATTGGTCATGTGACCATTTTACAAAACTTATTAACCTTGTAACCTACAACTTTACTTTAAATGGTTTGAATCCCTGATCTAATGTAACCAGGGATGATTGTTAAGTAAAATTTACCTAATTAATATTCAATTTTTTTTAAAAAATCAACTTTTCTTTAGACAATTAGAAATTAATTAAAAACACTTCCTGGTTGCAAATAAAATAATTACTAAAAATTACACATACCAGGATAAAATAAAAATATTACATAATTGAAAGTTACATTGCATTTCTAATAAAACAAATATTACAAATATTATTTAATATGTTTATTTATTATTGTTTTAAATCTAGACAAGTCTCAGAATATAATTTTTAAACTGTCTCTTAAAACTAGACATTAAATAATATTTTAAAATAAATAATGTTAAAATTTAAAAATTTTATTCACTCATTTATTCAGACATTCAACTATTTATTACTTTAAAAATAGTATTTTTAATTATTAGTTTTATTAAATTCTTTGCAAGTGAATGAGTTTAAAATATTTATTTAAAATAAATTTTAAAATTAAAATAAATTAAAATATTATAGTTTTAATTTACATACCAACAAACCAAAATATAGGATTTGAATCTGGTTTCTTAACCTTAAAATTAATATAAGCTTCGTGAAATATTTTAACTGTTAAATTATGACTAAATTAGCATTATTAATTTAAAATGCACTGTCTATTATCTATATTACCCACTATTTAAAAATTTAAAGACTCTGTCATGTTAAATTCTTATTTAAGCTTAAAAGTATTATAATTTAAACTATATAAAATTTATTGTACAGCTATAGAATCTATAAAATGTTGATATATAAATACTTTTAAGACAGGCTTTAACCTGTATCAAATGTCCTTGAAATTATTTTTTTATAATAGTCAAGCAATATCTTTATTTTTCCAATAGAGGGACCTCTTAAACTATGACACAAGATAGCAACGTTTATAAAGATAAGAGTGGCAGTCTTATCTTTAACCTAACTTTCCACTTATACAGGCTAATCTGAAGCATCTTGATTTGGGAGTGTGAAGCTGTTGTTCTCTCCGTTGTTTAAGATCACTAATTCCTATACAAATTAACATTCATGAAATCTTGCAATTTACGAGTTAATATTATGGCCTTTAAGCTGGGAATATATGAACTATTGTAAAGTTGTAATTATTTATTAAGTGCACAAGCTTTAACCTGCACCAATAGTAACTTTTATATGCAAAAATTATAGTATTATAAAGTACTAACAAAAATTTCTTCATAACAATTAATTTTTTCCCCCATATCTTGGCACAAAATTAAACTTAATATCTAGTTTCTATCAAAATTAAAGGTTATAGTATATATATAAGTATTACATTATTCAGTTGCAATAGAAATACAGACTCTTCTAATCTTCTGCTCACCCCCCCTCTTTTTATTAAAAATCTTCTGTCTGTCTCTCCCTCTTTTTATTTTTATTAATATTCATTAACTTTAAATAGTATGATAAATTGAAAAATGGAAAGCTAAATAAAAGTCATTGTAGTATAAGGCCTTGCATGCTTTAATATAGGAGTAGAGTGGAAAATTCTAGATCTGAAAGTCTATGGATTGTAGCTCTGCTCCATTCTTAGGAAGCCTTGAGCAATAAACTATTTGATTTTTGAGAAAAAAATTTAACTAGTGTAATTAAAAATTATTATTATTTATTATTATTATTATTTAGTTCTTTTGCTTCAGAGGTCCTGTAACGTTTAAGCATCCAAAGTGACAGCATTAAGCATCAGTCTAGGGACTTTCAACTCTTAAATCTAACACCTTACAACTGTACAAAACCATGTATGACATTTTGATATTTATTTAAATGTATTAATGTCACATTATGTATGACTTGCTTTTTTGATTATTATAATTCTAGATGTATATTGTTTTTCTGAGAAACTATTGAGTCATTTTCTGAGAGTCAGGTGATATTTGGTCAGTTTTTGAATTCTAGTTCAGCACAAAATATGTACCTTGGGGATCTTACATCTTTTTCACATGTCATTCGTCTTATGTTTATAGTTATGTGCCTCCACAAGGTGTTAAAATAGGTAAAAACCAATCCCTACATTGCCTGAGAGGGTAGTGAAAATTACACTACAGAAATATTATTTATTAAGTGGATAATCTCTAGTTTAATAAATGGCTAATAAAAATTATTAATGTACTTCCATCAAGTAGTTTGTGTTAAAGTTGTGAGGGCAGTAAGTTTGACAGTTATTGCTTAAACTGTAGTAATTGGATATCTATATATACGTACTGAACAATGATAAAGATATGTGTAAGAGATTGTGATCTAGGTCAACTGATGAATGCTGGTTTAGCATGTAATATACATCTTGGAGATCATACTTCTTTTTTATGTCTTTGGTTATATGTTTAGGATTATAACTGTCCAAGAAAGTGAATAGAAAACAGTCTCTACCTTGTGTAAGGATGGTGTAGTGAAAATGTCACTACAGAAATATTATTTGTTAAGTGAATAAATCTTTTTATTTTTAAAAATATGTGTGATTTTAAAAAGATGTGTCATGCAAGGTATTAAAAAATGTTTTAAGAAATAAAAAATTTACATGCAGAAAGTTTGTACTCCAAATTGATGATTGTAATTATAGGTTGAACTATTTTAATCCTCTAGTTGAATTGTTAATCTTTTAACTAGTTTTAATTAGTCTAGGAATAATATGATAATCTCTTGACTAATAAATAATTAGTAATAATTATTAATATATTTATTTGAAGTGGATGGTATTAAAGTTGTGAGGACAGAATGTTTGATATTAGAAAATCAAATTGTAATAATTTGAATTAACTATTTTTAGAAAAAAAAATCAAATAGTTAATTTTTGTCCCAATTATATTTAGTTATTAGTAACAATAGAATGGTTAGTGTAGAAAATAATTTGCATAATATTTCATTCCCCTCTTTTCATGTACTTCTGACCTGATTAATGACAGCTTGGCATGAGTTTGCGTGTAATCTTTAGGTTTAAATTATGATCTTTAGGCATGTATAGATGCTGTAACCCATTGGGCTCTTCTGTAACAGATAATACTATAATAGAATAATCAAATGGTTTTATTGCTTAGGAGTTCTTAAGAAGTTTGAGCACCAGAAATGCCAAAATTAGAATCGATCCAAAGACCAAACACTTCATAGTCTGATACTCAGCCAAACATCAATTAAACTAAACTAGACATTATACCTAATTCAGATAGCCTTAAAACATTAAATTGAAGCTATAGATCAGAGATGGGAAAGATATTGATCTTGATCTACTAGTGATCTGTCAAGAAATTTTGGAGGGGCTGCCTAATTTTAAGAAAATGATAACTGGAACTACATTAAGCTAAATCAGATAACTATTGATAAAAGTACATTTTTCATGCACATTATATTATTATGGATAAGTATCAGTTCTTTAGGATCGAAATGGTTATGTGCAGTTGGGTAATTGTTAGTGAATGAGTTAGATGTGTATGTCAACTACAAATTCGTCAGTTCAAATACTTTCACCGAGTATTGCAAAGGCACAGCCAGAATCATTAAATATATTTGACAATCATGAATATTTTCTCATATTTTAGAAGCGGCACTTAATGCCTGAAACAAGTGCAAAGAAAAGAAAGACTACAATTTCAATACAGAATGGGAAGAACTGAATTTTTCTTCACAGCGATGAATACAATGTGTGTGTTATATTTGTCATGCAATTGTGTCACTTTCAAAAAAAGGAAAACATTGAAAATCATTTTAAACCAAGCATGTAATATATAAGTTATGGTTCACAGCACTTGGAGGAAATTACAAATAGCTCCTGCCCTGAAACAGTATGCCCATCCTGCTTTAGATGAATAAAATATTAAAATTCAGTCCTTAATAATACCTCAAATTATTTTTGATTTTTTATATAATGATAATCACTCTTTCTTATTGATAACTGTATTTTCAAATGAATTTCTTTCTGCACAAAACAACTAACTAATCAAATAGCCCAAATTATCCCTCAGAACACTTCCAACGCATTAATAATTCAAATAATATTCGATTCCGGTTCTCAGTATTCAAATAATTATAACGTATTGTATAACATTAATCAGGTATTCAGATTTGCTTTTTTTTTTTTTAATTATTGCCGTTTGATTTATAAGTGTCAAACTTTCTACGTCCACCACTTTGACATACATCATTTTAAATAAATACATTAAAGATTATTAGTAATCATTTATAAAACTATAGATTATTTCTGTATTAGATTTTTAATTAGGCATAAACAAGTGGAATAATTAGACCAACTTTAGTTCTTTTTTTCCCACGCGTTATTTAATTTAAAAAAAAGTTTGACTCCAAAAGCCGCTGATATCAAACAACACTTTTATATACATATTTAAAGTAATTATTTATTTTTTTGTCAATAAATTTAAAATTAATAAATTTTTTATCGTAATTAATTAAAACCAGTGATGTGAAAAAAAGAAAATGCCGAATAATTTCAAAGTTGTACTAATTCCAAAATCTAATCATTTAATGGGAAAAATAAATAACGACCCGAAAGCAGAGTTTATTCCAGTTTCAAAAATACTCTCTCGAGAGCAGGACTGAATCTATTGTTTTTGTTTGTGCGCTTAATTTTTTGAAATCGTAGATGCATGCTGTATCTTCAAACGAGGTTAAGAATATCTTGCATTATACAGTGTCAGGTATGATAATAAATATATTCAAAGTATTCATTATAGTATTTGTTTAAATCATTCGTTTTAAGTTTTGTTATGTTAATAATATTGTTCTTCTAATAATATTAAAAAATCTAGTTTACAAATTAATTCTGCAATTTCTGCTTCATGATCACATTTCCTTTATTATTAAAATTATTTTCAAATTACCTACTAAATAATAAACTAGAAAAATAATAAAAGTATTACATTAATATCTTAATTCTAATAGTATTAAATGTAAATTAGTTTTTAAATATTTTTACTTGGTAAAAACCATTTTCAGAGTTGTAATTTATATATAAAGAGATTTATAATACGCAAAAAAAAAAAATTGTTGACACGTATTGTAGAAATTAAGCAAAAATTGAACAAGGGGAATTATAGATAATAAGATATATCATTTTTTAGTATTAAATGTCTGCTGGTGTGGAGGTTTGGTCTTTTATTTTAATATTATCTTTCTTTTTTTTTTTTATTAAGTGTTTTATGGTTGGGAGACATAGAGTTATAGATTAGGTAGCATTTTACAAAACAAAATGTAAAGATTGAATGTAATGATTCTTATATTGGGAAAAAGACATCAATATATGCTATTAATAAGGTTAATTCATGTCTATATATGTGGTCTAGTGGTGTCAGTGATAAGAATGCACTATTTGTAAAGCAAGTAGCAAAATTTGATCCAGAGTGTAAAAAGAATGAAAATAGGCTTCTTCATCACTTATTTTTTCAATAAAATTAATTATTATTCTGTGTACATAAGAGAGCAGTACAAATTATTTATCCAAAATGTAAGCATCAATAATTGGACAAATAGCATCTATTTAATTAAAACATTTGTGCCACATCTCATATGCAAGTCATTTTAGAAAGCTTAGAGTAGGAGTACAGGAAAAATGTAAAGCAAAAATTGATAATCATAACAATTGACTATTTTAGTAATAAAGTAATTTATTTGTAATATATTAAGTATAATTGTTTTTATCAACTTTTATTTTGTATCAATTTATATAAGATTGAGTGAAACAGAGAATTAAACAAAAGCTTTATGGTGCAGCAGTAAGTGGTACATGCACCTGATATGCTCTGTGACATGGAATCAAATCAGGACTAATTAAAATGTTTGACAGGTTGTCATAAGGCTTAGATTTTTCTTTTCAATAGATGGTTCACAGGCTACTATCCAATATTGGTTTGACAATTGGGCGTGTAGCTATTATTAGATAGAGGGTAAAATAAATTTAAAATACAGCCCAAATTTTATCACCCAGCAACTGAGAAATCTATTGAGTGCTATCTTCTCTTCCACATTTCCTTTATGATGGTCGTATACTGCTTTGCATTTTTACATAACAATTTTTTTAAACCATCAAACATCACATGATCACCATTTTTGCCTCTGTGAATAATTTTCTTAGAAAGTTATGCTCATCTAAGTCATACCTTGAACATAATAGTTTCTTTCAATTAACTGTTTCTTTTTTGCTTACATCTTAATTCTACCACATTATAACTACCTTATGTTTTATATTCTTACCATAGAGTAGAAATACCTACATTTGCTATAAACATGAGGTTATTAAAACATATAGGTGAACTGATGTCAGAACTGTGTAGCTATGTAATATAATTGGCTTGAATTCAAAATGTTAAAAGGCTTTTGAACTATAAAGTGATTACTTTGACAGCCAAATGGTCAAAATATAACATGGATTTAAGATGCATTAGGTCCAAAGGGTACAGATATGTTAGATCCAGATTCATGTTCTTTATTCACAAAGAGCATAAGCCAGAACTAATCTAGGGATATGACTAGGATAACTGTAGATATAATTAAATAAGCACTATCATTTAGTATCTATTAGTAGTTCTAAATTGCAATAGATGTCAGCACCAGAATAAATTAGAATTTTTTTCCGTAAAGCATTCTGTAAACTAGGGATCAAATTATATATATTTTGATTATATATCTATTTAAAGTGATAGTTTTTGTTACTTCTTATAAATATTAAAAAATTATTGAATAAATATTTTATGATAGAAGCATGGATATGTATAGCTAATCATCATTCAGTATGATCAAAAACCATTGATCAGTCAAAAGGTATTTTGTAAACACCATACTATTTAATAGCTTTATGAAAGTTTAAATTTGTAATACTAAACAAATATAAACATCAAAGTATAAAATTATAGGTGCTGATTTTTTTTTTTTACTTACAATATGTCTAGCTTAAGGGTTTGAAGGAAAACCACTGATTCAAGATCCATCGGATTATGATAACCTTCTAACTAATAATGATGACCACATCATTTTATTATCTTATTTTTCTGTTTCATTCTTTTACTTATACTTTACTATTTTTACTATTTGTATTATTATTTTCTTTATTTTCAACTGTAATCAAAAGACCATATTTTACAATCTCAGCAATGAAATTTCACATGTTTGTTGTTATGTAATACTTAATTTACAGTCTTTTCCAACTAATTAATTTATAATATTATCTTTTAGGACACAAAATCATGACAGAGATTTCTTGCACACAAAACCTGGACGATTTTGTACAGACTGGTCGCACAGGTCGCCGCAATGCCATGTCTGACATTTCTGATAAAAATGCCACTGTATCCACATCAGAATTACCTTTCCAGTTAGAGAAAATGAGCTTCACAGGTATGTTAAGATATCACACAAACATCTCTACTAGGGGGTATATTTATGTACATACATAGTAATGATTATATTTAGTGTTTTTCTAAAGGTTTGTGATGATATTGGATTATTTCCATCATCTAATATAAGTACTGAATATCTTTAGAAAAACTTAACCTTATTTAAATAGTTCAAATACATTCAGCTGTTAGTAATAGCACCCAGGTTAGTATATGCACAACATTTTGAGAGGTATTATTCTCCCCTTTTTTTTCAGGTGTTGCTGGCCTGACCAGTGATAGTACTAGCATGGGAATTAAATCTGAAGCCTTAGATTCTTGAGTATCATCCTATAGTTTTGATATTTGTTTGTGTATATTTGCATTATATTCACATTCAATTCTATATTATTGACAAACTCAGACTAATTTTAGACCTACAGTCTTTCTTATTAATAGCTTGAAACTAAAGCAGTTAAATTAGAACCTTAACATCTATGCCATTTGTTTCTGATTTTTGTTCTCCACAGTTATTCAAAATCTATGTATAGTACTTGCTTTTAACATATGTGTAAACACTGTATGAACATGATACCATTCTGTCTTTTGTTGTTTTTGACACCATTGCATAATTCAGTGCAAGTAATTATTTCCATTTCAATTGCAGATGTTTAAAAAGTTATGATTATTTATTAATTCATATGGTACAATGATTTAAAAGTTAATATATATATATATATATATAATAACAAAATTATTGACTATCAAGTAGAACATTAAAAAAATAAAAATTCATCTGTCATTTTCTTTAAAAACTATGTATTGCTTACTGAATGAATAAAAAACAATATTATAGAAATTAAAAATGATCACAACATTTGAAGCATTTTCAAGGATATAAAGGTCCTGCATAAATTAGTGGCGGGATAAAGAGTCAAACATTAAATCATAAGTGCCTTGGATTATTTCCAGTTCTGTTACTTCCAGTGCTCAGAATACCATTCAATTATTTTATTTTATAATAATTTAAATAATACGAAACATTACTACAAATGTAGAATAAAGTATATGAAAAAAAACTACCAAACATAAATATTACATATTATAATATACTACATATTAGAAGGAACTGAGCTTAGATTTTCAAGCTCTCTAAAGCTATCCACTCTATACTTATACAATCAATTTATATGGCTACATACATGTGAAAAAGATAAATAATCTCCAATATATGTATTTCATGCTGAATCAGTACTCATCATTTGGTCCAAATCATCGTCTCCCACACACATACGTAATCAGTGCTCAGTTTATATTAAGATAGCAAGCAAATCTTCAAACTTTAATGGACAGGTTTCAGTTTTCTCCACCCTCCAACTCTTCAGTCATTCATATATATATATTGTACCTATATTGATATAGGCACATATAATTTTATCTAAAATTATATTATTAAAATAATCTTTCGTTAAAGAGAAACATAAAATTAAATGTTGAGTTTATTGCAGCTTGTTTTCGGAAAAGATAAGAATCAAATAGTTTTCTATCGTTAATTTCAGAAGGGGAGAGGGGTGTTTTATTAGAGAAATTAAACTAAGGGTTATAAAAGGAAGTAAAGAGTTTTTATTAGTATTCGTAAAAATATAATTTAAAAAGTTAAAACATACAAATCTCTTTTCATTCAAGTTTAATTAAAGAAAAAATAATGTTAAAACTAAATAGTAAATTGTATTAAAAATATACATGCGTATATATGTGCAATTTGTAAATAAATAAAATGTATGCAAAATAAAAGAAGATTATCATTAAAAACACGGCAATGGCTATTAATAAAATAAAACAACACGTTTTATTGCATGGCTATTACTAATTAAGCAATCTTCCAAAACACGTTTATCAAATGATTATCACTGGAATTTGACAACAGATCTTTGCTGGAGATATTAGAAAGACAACAAGGTGCAGGTATAAATAGACCTTTTTTTTTTATCGGACAGTAATCAGTTCACAAAGTTATTGAGTAGTGCAGTTCAGAAATTAATTGAGCAGTTAACAAACAAAATGCAGTGTTGAGAAGATCATGGGAATGCATGTTTATCTCCAGCCCAGATGTTCAAGAAAACAGCAGATCTGCCCGTGAAATAATGTCAGCTTAACATCTTAGAAAATCTCCGTCAGTATCTATTTGTCTCCGATAATAATAATCATGAAAATCAGAAAACTCAGCAAGGAAACGTCCCAACTGGCTGGTAAGCATTCATAATGGAAATATCCTCACCGAAAGCAGCCACCAAAGAGAACAAAATTCTACATCTACATTCAAAAGCCTAGGTAAAAACATTTGCTTATTTCGTTTATACTGTAATAGCCATTGCATTGCATTAATTCGTATGAATCTTTCAAGAGTCTGATTATATGAACTCGATATCATACTTAAATGAACTATTGATATGTGTGTTTAAATTTCAAATGCTATGTAATATTATTATTATTATGTGTGTGCATGAGTTAATATGTGCGTGATCCTTATATCAATATTATTGGTTAAATTAGATAAATACCAGTGTTCGGTTATGAAAATATACAAGAATATTTAAACTAGTTTAGAAATGTTAATTTAAAAATATGCGTGTGTTTTTATTAGAATTATAAAATGTTTAAATTTAGTAAATAAATGTTAGTTAATAAATTGTTTTTAAAATTAAACTTTATTTATCGGTCAATTCTTTTTATCAATTCCTTTTATCAAATTCTTTTATCAACTCCTTTTACAATTCTTTTATCAAGTCTTTTAACCACTAATTAAATATAATCTATTAGTGATTACAAACAGCTGAGCTAGTTGTGGATTTAGGCGTTGAGTTAGTGGCCACTGTTCAAAGTGCGTTGTCTATTCTTTTAGTATTCTTTTAGAATAAACAGCTGGCGCCCGTGTTTATACACAAACAAAAAAGTGCTTTGGATTTGGTGTTGAACTCAACAGCCAAGAAGAAGCTATGTCCTGGAAATGTAACGCTAGTTATATACTTTATAGCTATCATTTGGGCATACATACTCTCCGAGTATGTTCTTCTCTGCCTAAGAGACCAGTATTTCGAATGTACATAATCGAACCCCGGTTCAATATATATATACATGTGTGTGTGTGTGGAAGATGTATGTGTGTGTGGAAGATGATAATTTTAACCAAATGATGAGTGCTGCTGGTTCAGCACAAAATACATATGGCTGGAGATCATTTATCTTTTTCACATGTAATTGGTCATGTGTATCAGTTGTATAAGATGGAGTGGTTAGTTGTAGGAAGCCTGAAAATGATTTCAGCTCCTTCTAATTACTTTAAGTCCAATATAGACAATATATTTGTATTTCAACATAATATACTGCATAATATATGTTTTTAACACATACCCCCATATAAAATATTGGAAATATATATTATATTTAGTCATGAATTTTTAAGTGTATCAGCCCATTCATCTTCAACTGAACGTATATGCAGGAAAATGTCACATGATACTCTAAGATTTATAAAACTTAATATTTGCCCCCTCTCAGTTCAATAGTTTACTTTGCAGTGCTGAGAAATATTGCTACCCTTTTATATTTTTTGTCATTTTATTCTTCCTTTAGTATTCTAACATTATTAAACTCAATAGTAAAACATAAATGAATTCTATTTCATGTTCAAGAAAAACTAATTGTTTACTATGCTTCAAGTTTTTGATCCTTAAGCCTTTGTTTGCTGACAATGCTGGTAATGAAGCATGAAAATTATATATTAGGACAATTTAAATACAATAGAAATCATATTGAAATTGTAATTATGCAAGTAGAGGATAGAGACAGGCTCATTTTTAACAATCCCTACAATGTTAATTAAATATCAGTTTATAAATATAAATATCAAATGTGCAAAGCTTAATGTACATGAAATTCAAACAGAAGTAAATCTACCCCTCTCATAAGCTAAAATAAATAATAAATACTCTTGTATCAACAAGCAATAAAGTATAAAGTGAATCCACCCATTATTTATGCTTTTGGTCATTACAATTTTGTTTGCTAACATTATCACCATTTTCTATGCTTACACAAGCTGTTAATATGGTAGCAAACTCTCCATACAGTAATGTCACATGGTGTAAACTTTAATAATCAATGGGTGCAAGAAAGTTTGTGCATAAAATCTACCTACTTCCTACTCATCCAATACCCTCTGACTAGTTTCTAGCTTATGGCTTTCATCAATGAAGAGCTTTGTATCTGAGAGCCTAGTCCTAAATCTTGGGATCAAATGCAAGCCTCCAAAAGCTTTTATCTCTTTAGTTAACTTTCAGATTCAGGACTCCTCACTAATGAAATCCACAGACTAGTAACTAATTTTGGGATATTAGGTAGAGTATGTAAGAAACTCTCAAACCAAAGTGTAACATAGAGATTTTGAAAAAAATAAAAATGCCATATTATCTTTGTACCTAAATTCAATTATATAGGATAATCTAAAGCATTTTGGAATGATAGCATGAAGATCTTATCTTCATCATTTAAGTACAAACCTTCTTGCATGTGTTGATATACTAATGACTGCACTGAATGGTATTACTTTATGGAGAATGATCATGTGATGGTCTAGTGATTTTACACCAATCCTTCTCCTAGGATGATGATGACTGTGAGTTTTCAAAAAAACAAAACATCAAAATGTATAGATATCGAACTGAGTTCAGATCTATGTAACTCTAAGTGAATGAGCTTAGTTTGAAAAATTATTGGTTTTGTTTTTGGACTCTTAGTTTTATAGTTAACTAAATAGGTAAAAGGTGGCTGCTGGAGGGTTGCATTAGATCCTAATATATAGCTACAGTGTTCTCAGATCCATGGCTCTTCACTGTTGAAAGCCACAAGTTAGAAACTAATCTGAGAATATTGGATATATTGAATGAGTAGATATTAGATAAGGATTTTATGCTCAAACCTTCTATTAATTACTAAGGTTTGCACTGAGTAGCACTACTGTATGGAGAGTTTGGTACTGTATTAGTGTTGAAAACAAAGAATGGATATTATATGATAGCATCATTTAAACACAGCATCAATCAATTTCAAATTACAATTATTCAAATGGAAAATGGACAGTCTTAGTTTTAACAATTTTTATTAATTATCAATTCATCAATGTGAATATCAAATATGCATAGTTCAATGTATACATAATTCAAATGGAAATAACCCAATCCACCCACATGCCCATCAATCTATGAATAAACAACCCTCATAAATCAACAAATGATACAAAGTAGAATGAATTCACCCATTCTTTCTAAGCTTCCAATCCACATACACTTTTGTTTGCTGACAATGGAAATAAAGAGGGGAAATTATGTACTAGCATTGATTTCGATATGACGTAAATCATTTTAAAATTACAATCAATATTTAAATCTAACATTAATGCATTTTCAGTGCTGATCACCCTTATCAGAGGCAACAATTATAATTCAAAATAAAATCAGAAAGCAGATTTTTCCATTTTTATTGTGAATGTAATGATCACCTTTGCAAACAAGAGTGCTCAGTCCAAATTAAATTTAATATTTTCAGTATTTCCTCACTATGTGAAGCAGTTCATTGGATAGTGACTTTTATATATCTTTTCTGTGATTTTACATTGCATCTGTAAAGGTAAATAAATATAATTTAGATTCTGAATTGATAGCATTTTAAAGAATAGGTTTTGCTTTCAAAAATAACTGCATGTTGCAGCAATTTTTCAGGTAGTTTTTAATTAATACACACCTGTTTTCATTTTTTAAAAAATATCAGCCCTGATTAAAAAAATGTTATCACACCATTATTTCATTACTAGTCTGTAGTTTTAATTAATATTTTAACCAGCATTTAATCTGATGCTTTCCATGGTGCTCCAGTAAAAAGATGATTAGTTCTGTCTCCATGCTGCCACAGCTATGCCATATTTGAATCAATATGGGATATTTAGTGACAGTTTACTTAGTTATCACAAAAATTTTAATGGTCTAGCATATCTGGATCGCAAATTACAAAATAAAATGTGATTTATTTCTTCATACATTATCATTAGTGCTTTCTCTGCTGTCACGAAATCTTACAAATCACTTGAAAATATTATTGCAACTCATGGCTTCACTACTCTACACAGTTTGAATTACTTCACATCTTTCAGTAGCTGTTTTGGCCAATTTAAAATAAAACGTAATGTTTATGTATTACATTATCAAAGGAACACAGTCACATTTTGTCATAACTCATAACCCAGACATATATTAATACCTTTAATTTTTTTTTGCGGTAAATAGTGCTGTTTGCAGCTTCAGGTTGGAAAATTAGTTATTACTCACCTTTTTACTGAGAAATTCTGTTTTTATAAATAATGACATTTAATGCTATAGTATATTAAAATATAGTTTCTTACATACAGATGGCTATTGATCAACTTCACTCTGATATATAGAGATCCATATGTATGTAAAATAATATCCATGATATATAGAGCATAAAAGCGTTCAAAATGTGATTGCAAATCAATATCTCAGTTTTATGAATCACTTCTATGCTATTTAGAACAATGCTTGTACCCTATTCTAAAATCACTTATTATAGGCTTGAGGAATCAATTGATATCACATGCTAATGGAATTATATCCATTGTGGTGCTATTTTATAGATTGCCCAGACTAATGTCAAGGCACTTGGAAACAATATGGCATTCATTCCAAGCTCATCATGACAAAGACTGCAGATCATAAATTAATCTGAGAAATGTCGATAGACTAGCACTAGATCTTGACCTAATTGCATCATCATTGAGCATCCATTGAGTAAAATATTTTTCACTCTACTCCAGAGCCATCTATTGTAAGTTTCAATAATCACTGGATATTAAATACCTACATGAGTTATAAGAAATTCTCTTCATTCTTTTTAAAAGCATCTATTGAAAGCTTGAATGATCAATGGAAGCTAGATGGTAATGTCATATTCACATTTAGCACAGCTCTATCGATATCCCCAGACTATTTTTTAATCTGCAGTCTTTGTAATGAGCAATTTGGAACTTAACCTGCAGCATTTATTTCAAGTTCCTCATGACAAAGACTGCAGGCACAAAATTTGTCTGGGAATAGCACTAGATGTGAACATATAATTGAGCTATTATGGAGTATTAATCAATTACTCTATCTTATAATACATTTTTGCACCAAAAAGCATGTTATGTTGACTTAGAACATATTTTGTCATATTTTACAGTGAATAATTTTATTTATAAAAAAATATTTCTATATTCCACACCGCCACTAACGGTAAAGATGGACCTGAAGAAAAGATCCATAAGTGAAAATTGGTTTATACAAAAAGTTTCAGAATGGACTAATTATAAAAAAACTGAAAATCTCAGTATATAAAAATATGTCCACTATTAAAGTATGAAGACTGAAGTTTGGGCCTTAAGATAGTGGACGAGAAATTACCATTAAAACATCGTTTCTGTTTTTCTTTATCTTTTCAATAATTTGCTATGATAATCTTTATGTAAAATCTTGGCTATATTATTATAAGTGCAAGTGTGCATTCTCTATTGGCTCATTGTGAAAATAAAATACAAGAATGTCATAATATATTAGCCTAATTCTGAAATGTAACCTGTAAAAATATAAGGCTTTTTACAATCAGTTTCAGAGAAACTTTTGTAGTTTTCACAATCAACTAAAAGAGGACGCTTAAATGCACTTAATCCAATTACTTAGAGAAAGTATAAAGGGAAGTAGGAAGTCATGCATTAGATGCAGAGATATGGATAGCAAAGGAGGCAATTCAAGGAGAAATGGGATGGTCAATTTTTTATATGAGAGATGCAAAGAGTAAAATAAAAATGTTTGGTAGGTTGCAGTTTATGGATGATAAAAGAATAGCCAAAATAGTATTTAATTGGGTTATGAGTAAAGGGCAGGCAACAAGATGGGTGAGAAAGGTAATGTGGTATGCAAAGAATTTGGATAAAGAATTTATATCAGTATACTTGTATAAAAGGTGGTAGGATTGTTGAGTGTTATAGTGGTAAGGAATGGGATAAAAGAATAGATGCATTAATAAAGAATAGGGAGTTGGAGAATTAGTATGGAGAGTAAAAAAAGTTTAAATATATATAGAAATAAACGGAACTTTGGGTGCGAATTAATTTATGATAATAGTGAGGAAAGTAGCTTATTGTTTAAGGCTCGAACAGTATCTTTAGCAACAAGAGAATGTACATGTAAATGGAAAAATATGGGTGATTTAGTTTGCAAATTGTATAAGGAAGATATAGAAAATATTAGGCATCTGTTGACTGAATGTAAATGCTTGAAAGCAGAAAGGGTACAAATAAAAAAGTTATGGGAGAATAGATATGAACAAAGTGATTATATAGAAAGTGGGTTATTGGTTTTTATGCTGGGTTTGGGAAAAGATAAGGGGGATTTAGATATAAAGGCCAGAGTTGACAAAGATTATGTTATGGAAATGGGATGGAGCAGATTATGGGAAAACTTAGGGTGGGGAATGGAAGGGGAAGATAAAGTGGCTAACAGGTTTCTTTGGGCATAGTTGCTGAGAGATTCATGACTCCGTTTAAGGAGAAGTCACAGTACATCACATCAATATTATAAAAGTATAATTTTATAACATATAAATTTCATTATTGATATATTTGCATCACATTCTTAAATACGTTTCCCTTTTGCAGATTCCGCGGAAGCTGATAAAGTGAACAGTGCCTGTGGAGATCCTTACAATCAAAACACTCCAAAGACTATTGCTTTGAATATGAATCAATCAAAAAGTATATAACATATATATATATTATTTAAAAAAGGAATTACAATTTGAATATTTAACAAACTTTAGGATACTAATATAAGTTGAGAAAGTTCAAGATAGCATCAGACGGATATGTTTTATTCTTCTTTTAGTCTAGAATCTTCAAATTTAAAATAATATATTGAAGCATTGATAGTTTAGCTAAAAATAATGTATAGACTTTATAAAATGGCAGCTATTGGACCTTGATATTTTTGAATTTAAAAATCATTTTGTTTGAAATACTGATGATAAATAATTTAATGACTAAATAGATTTTGCAAAACGTTTATTGAATATATATATATGTTGGAATATACAAAATGCTCACATATATGTTATATATTCAATTCATAAAATAAAATTTCATCATCTGAAATATTTAATAAATAATTTATAAATATAACAGCAGGTCTGTCAAATATCGAATTCAGGGTGCAATGATAGCATGTCCACATGCTATGCTTTTATTTTAGATTTGAATTCCGACCAAATAAACTTAAAAAAAATTTTCTATCAGGCTTAGAATTTTTTTTTCAGATAACCAGTTCATGACCAAATCAGTTAATCAACTGGTATTAGGCTATAAATGGATATCTAGCTATTTTTAACTACAAGATAAAGCAACAATAGAAAAATGCTCAAATCTGGCAATTGGCCAGCTAGATAAATATTTATTGTCTTCTCCACTATTATTCCTCTATAAGGGCTATTGGAGAGGTCTTGGTCAGTAGTGGGCTACTTAAAAGCTGTTTTACTTTTAATTTTACACATCTTGATTATATATACAATATTAGTTCACATATACATCAATACTTATGATTGACGCAATGAGACTATTTCCATAAAATTACTAGTATTCATCTATCTAAGTAAGCTTTCTATTAATATCATGCATATATATATATGCCGTTGAAGAATTTGGCTAAATTAAATAACTAAGCCGATTAATATATGGAGTATATGAATTAAGTTCAGGCCCATATGATTTATTCAATTGGAGAGCCGACTTTAAAGACATGTAGATGTCTAAAAGTTTCAGATCTTCTTTTGACAGTTAACTATTAGTTAAATGCTTAACTCGAGTTTGTTTTTTGAATCTGGTGTCCTAGCTCCTCACTGAAGAGAGCCATAGCTCAAAACCAGTCTGGGGATGGGTACAATCCTAGACAAAGATGATTTGAATGTCTTCTCTTGTAGTAGCATTTATCATAAAAAAAATTTTTTTAAAAAAAAAAGCTTCTTTAGAGCTTATTAGCATACTCTTAATTTTAATATTTGTAAATACAAGCTATATATATGTCATGTGACATCTGACTTTCTATATTACTACATACATATATATACATCTATCATGAGCCTGCAAAACACACATCAATTGATAATCGTGGTGGAAGGGACTATTAAAGACTTTTACCCCATAGTGAACTACTTAAAGGCTATTTGCCTTTTATAGCCAATACCCAAGCAGGTTAATTATTTATTAATTTTACAATGTTTGGCTATACTATATATTCAGATAAATTACCATCAATCCGAAATCATTAGCAAATTCCTCTATTCTCACTACTTTTATTCCATCTGGTGTAAGCTTTAGTAATCAATGTCTGATGGTAGTGCTTAATAAATTCTTAACTAGTGCTGTTTTATTCAAATATATCGTTTCTAGCTTATGGCTTTCATCAGTGAGTAGTTTTTTGGAACACTGCACATGGATTTTTTGGATCTAATGCATCTTTGCTCTAGCAGCCATTTATATTTTGTTATATTATCAAACTACCACAAATTGAAAATCTTGTTCATTTTTTCAATCTAGGCATATTTATATAGACCTGAAACTGGCATAAAAGTAGTGAGAATAGAATTTTCCAATAAACAGCGATGTTTAAGTTAAGGTTATGTGATGTTCTAGCAGTAAATCCAAAATCGCTGATTCTGCAACTCTTTTGGATTTATGAATTTTTCAGATTTCAACATTTTTTTCTTTCTTTATTATAAACAAAAACTCTGCTAAAAATTAAACATTAATTTTATTATCTGTAGTTTGTATGTATTGAAATACTTTTTGCCTACTGTATATATTTATAGTAGTAATAATGAATAATCTAATGACTTATTAGCATATCTGTGAAGAGTAGTTGCTTCTATAATATCATAATAGTAATAATATATTCATTTTGAAATACAATATATTTATATCAGCTCAAAATTTTTATGTAACTCTAATTAAAACGATTAATCAATATTTTATAATTTTACTCAGATAGTAAGTTTTCAAGTTAGTCGCTTTTGGATTAATGGTAGCTTCTCTGTATAACATATAAAATGTTGATTCAATAAATAGGGAAGGGGTTTGCGCTGAAGCAATGATCGAAAGAGAAAATACAAGGCATGGTTTATTGCAAACAGCACCAACATGATAAATAAAAAAGATTCATATGTTGCATTATCATGCAAGTAATATATGTAAATTTACAAACTTGCATATTAATTAAACCTATACTTTCATTCTTCTACATATCTATCTTTATGCTATGAATATTATCAGCCTGATTGAAAGCAGTGCTAAACTGTAGTTACAATTTTGTCATCTTTCCTGCATAATGGACATTCTCTATTTATTGAATTACAAACAATTAAGGAAAGAAATAAAATAAATATATTGAGTTACATAAAATATTGATTGTTACTTGACTTAAAAATAATTATCATTCACTGGTACATCATGTTATGGCTTTCATTTGCCTAGTAATTTATAATTTTAAATCATTATTCTAATTCAGTTGGATCAGGAGTGTCAAACTAGTGACCCATGACATATATTTTATTTCCTATATGAAAAAAAAACATGATTGCATTATAGGAACTTGCAAACTAACAAAAAAAAAGAATGAAATATACAAAGCAGCTCTTTCAGACACAGTATGCAGATAGCACATGAATACTCATCAAATTGAATGAGCTTAGGGGTATGGTGTCATGCTTTGCTGCATTGTATGCTGTTATGGCATTATCAATTTTGAAGAATGGAAGACCATGAGAGTTAAGGGACCAGATTTATAGAAAGATAAGCTGAAATTCTTCCTGACCTTTCTAAACTCATTTTTTTTACTAATTGCTTGCACATCTTTGATCATGACCCAATTGAAGAGTCATGTGACACATCATGAGAAAGGCTGGGGGAAAGAGAGCACATAGCAGCAGAGACTGATGAATTGAAGGAAGTTCTCTTTCAAGCAGGTGTAATGCAAAGTTTTTTGTCATGTAATTTTAAGAGGCATTTTCAAATTGCTTTTCATCTGTCCACACATTAGTGTTTGCACTTGTTCTTTACCAATACACTGGTTTTGATCCATTGTTTTTTGTTCAATATAAAAAATATTTTGGCAAAAATGCAAGTCATTAAATTTTAATTATTAAACCATTTAATTACTAAGCAATTGTTGAATTATTAAGCAATTATTTACATTTATCAATGTTATAATCAATATTTTTTAATTCAGAAAATATCACTTTCAAAACCAAAGAAAGATTGCTGAAGTGAAAGAATTTCAAGATGGGAACTGAATTATTTCTGTGTAGAAATGAAAAATAGTATATTATTTGCAATGAAATGGTTAATGTAACCTAAGAATGTAATATAAAATGGCACTAAGAAACAAGTCATAAGAACCAACTCAAATTTTGAAAATAAAAAAATTGAAAATGTTAAAGAACTCACTTCAAAATCAGCAACAAATGTTTTCACAATTTATAAAAAACAATGAATTGATGGGAGCTAGTTATGAAATTAGCTATAGATTGTAATCAAAAATCAATCATTTGCCTTTTCTTCACTATTTTTTAAATAAAGATTACTACCCAATTTGATAGTACTATTATATTAGCAAAACCTCTGGCATTTAATGATTACTCAAGTTTACACTAGGTGGCATGCCTGGAAAAGGAAATACATTTGCTACTTGACAGTACAGTGCAAGCAGGAGAAATATATTTTGCTGATTATATATAGCAAAAAAATATAATATAAAAAAGTCTCATGGAAACTTTAAAAAATGAACTAAACAAGTCAAGAAAAATACTTCAGTGAATTATGGATTCTCCATATTCAATCTCTACTCAGACAATAATTTGTGATAGTTTTATCAATTTTTCTCATCAATGATTGAATACTAACAATGGGGGGGGGGATAATATGAAGTGCACATATTTTCTAATATGTAAAAAAGTTGTCACTAGGCTCTCATGGATGTTACTTCTGAAGAAAATGAATGCCATTTCATTGATATGCTAGCCAACCATATCAGAGAAAAAAAATTTCCACATTGACGGATCAATGTTTAAATACTTGAAACTTCTGCACAACCATAACAAATTCTTTCATTCAAGGACTTTTATAGATGTCCCAGTGAAAAAGTGACAAGTTCTTTTAAGGCTGCCCACAGCATCATCTCAGAAATACCTTGCATAGCAAGTTTACTTATTCACACAAATTTTAAAACACTAATGTCAGTCATGACATGAAGGGTATGTTTTATATCTTCACGGATCATCTTCAATGCTCTCTCAATGATCACAAAATCTTGCAAACCACTAGAAAACATTCTGGCAACTCATGGCTTCACTGCCATATAGTTTGAACCCATTTCAAATATTTTAATAGCAGTTTTGCCCAATTTAAAATAAAATTTAAAAATTAGTAAGTTATTCGTTCATGGGTTAAATACAAAATACAATCACATTACATGTCATAAATTGTGATCCAGACAAACTATAGTGTCTTAAAAGTTTTGTGAATAGCTAGACTACATCACTACTTGTCACATGATTAATCCAGATATGGCACTGTAGGCAACTTGGAATGAGATCTAGTCATCCTTTCATTGTCCTGTTAAAAAAATCATAATCTATATATTGATATGACAATCTAGTTTAACTATGGACCATTTACTTATAAATATTTAAAAACAAGAAAAAGATAGTATTGCTAAGCAATTATAAACAAATGGTTTGTTGTTGAATGGGATTATAATATTGATATACAGGCAATTATAATTTTTTGTATGTTTCTATCATTAGCATTGTAAGTGAATATTTTATATATATATATATATGTTTGAATAAAGTTTGCAGATTTTCTGTAGTATGCAATTGAGTAATATTATGGGAACTGTACTTATATATAAATCTACACAACTTCATTCACATACAAAAATCTTTATTGTAATGTAAGAGACAAATGTACATAAATATTATTAGAACAGTGTATTTTTATTTATTTATACAAACTGTTTTCGTGATATTTTTATGTATGTTATTTGAAGACAAATTAAATAAACTATGCTTATGATCATTCTTACACTTAATTGTAATCGGTGGAAGTTTTATCTGCCAGTAAATATATATACATTAAATTACAATTTTTACAGCTGAGCAACAACTAGATATTATATATTATAAATAGTTTATAAAATCAATAATAGTCATGTACTGAAATGACACTTATTTTCTACAAATGCAATTATGAATCCTATCTAAACAATTTTGTCCTTTTCACCTATGTTTAGAAAGGAATGTAGTACTATGGAAGCAGAATATTAAAATTCTACTATGTATATTAATCAATCTTTTCATTATTATTTTAAACATATTTTTTTCTTATATCAGTAGGAAAATCCAAGTAATATAATTTACTCATTCTCTGATTTCTAAAGAATAAATTTTTGAAAAATTATTCAATTATAATTAATAAGTTGAAATAAATGAATACAAATTTATAAATCAAACAAATTTTATTTATAAAACAAAAATGAAACAACTATTTACAATTCTATGTTAATCTTTGGAAGATCTGTGGTGCTTGTGTTTGTGCTTTTTGTGTTTTGAGTGCTTTCGTTCATAGTCATCAATGTTACGATCTTCACTCGATCTAATTAAAAAAATACAATGCAAGATATTTGTATGTGTATATATAGTGAAGAGTAAAAGCAATTAGAATACATACAAATAAATAATAGGTTAATTTTAGTTTAACTCTATTGCAAACATAAGCTTGAACATGATTAAACATTATCTAAAATAAGATTAGTCTTCTCAAACTGTACATGTATTTCAAATAAATACCATATTACTCTGAATACAAGATGCACTTTCTATTCAAATTTTGGACCTGTAGAAGTGAGAGTGCATCTTAAATTCAAACCAAAATTTTTATTAAACTTAAAGATTTTTCCCCCAGATTTTCTAAGTTTAAAATTCTAGTGACTTGAATTCAGGAGTATCTTATATTCGAAGTAATATGGTATATCTATTTTCATCCTGAAGATTCATGAGATATCGAATCTTAACATTATTTTTTAAATGCAAAATCAATTTACTTTTAAAACAATTACCTTTAATTAATTTCAGGAAAGTATTATATAAACAGCCGCCCTTATCTTTATAAAGTCGTAATCTTATGTTAAGATTTGTAGAGATCACTCTCGTGGTAAAATTAAGCACTTAAGGTGCATAGTATTAAGGTTAAAGCCTTATATATATATTTATAAAATATTAATTAAAATCAAGTCATATTTAATAATCAGTTTTTAACATGAATAGGTAAATTAAAAATAATTACTTCTCATCAAATAAAACAATGTTTTAAATGCGGCAATGCAATAACTTCTAGACATTTTTTATTTAATAATGATTTTACTTAAGGTGCATAGTATTAAGGTTAAAGCCTTATATGTATTTATAAAATATTAATTAAAATTAAGTCATATTTAATAATCAGTTTTTAACATGATTAGGTAAATTAAAAATAATCACTTCTCATCAAATAAAATGTTTTAAATATAGCAATGCAATAACTTCTAGACATTTTTTATTTAATACTGACATAAAATTCATTTTCAATGTAAAATTGATACTAAGTGTATTCAGTAAGGTACACTTTTATATATTCAAAAACTATTAAAATTAATGGGGGGATACAGAACAGCCATGTAGACAATATAGGATTTTGAGATATGGAATCTTAATGTATTCTAAATGTAAAATTAATTGACTTTTTAAATATTTATCTTTAATGTATTTTAAAACATATTGCAAATGATTCATCAAATATGTATACATCATTATCAGTTTGTTTCCAAATTCAGTTATACTTTATAGTAAGCATTCCATTGGGGAAGGGGGGGGAGGTTAGTTCTCTTCCCAAACCTCAATCCTGATGCAAAATTTGTTCACATGGATAGTTTTTTTTTCAAGGTGAATAAATGCTTTAATTAATTTTGAAAAATCTGTTTGTTTGTTAACTTTTGATCTTTTTCAAGTTAGACAGAAATTTTCAAAATGAGGTTTAATATATTTAAGTTCAGTAGAATTGCTTGAAAATTGATATATGACTAAGTTATAACACCTTACTCCATTGGAAATACTTATCTTTTCAGTAATTCAATTAGTGTGATAGATATGGAACAGAGGGTGGGAAAAATATGAAAAATATTCAATAATTTCACATTTTGCAGTAAACAATTATTCTTAGAATTTTCATTTGGTTTAAATAAGTCACATGATAGCAGTTTTTTCTTTCTTTTAATTTAATAACATTTTAACTTATAGCAGAAATATCTGCTGATATAGTGGTACATTTTCAATAAATGTGCCAATACCAAAAACTTAAAAATAAAGAGATTTTTTTTTTTTTTTTAATTAAATGCTTTCATTGATTGTGTACTAAAAAGAATGCAAATAATTGTTTCTTCAATCACAATTGTAGTTTTTAGATTTAATTTGAAATAAATGCATGGGGAAGTCCAGAAATTAATGAAGTCAATCCCTATTTTTTTAAAACAAGGGATTGACTTAATTTATTTCTGGACCCCCCCCCCATGCTTTTATTTCAAGTTAAATCTAAAAACTCCAATTGTGGTTGAAGAAACAATTTTTTTTATTTTTAGTGCACAGTCAATAAAAGCATTTAGTATAAAAAATTTTATCTCTATTATTACTTAATTAAAAAACAATAATAGTATCTTGCATTAGTAGTCGAGAGGTCAGCGCGACTGCCTTGTACTTGCAGGCAGTTGCCCAGGTTGCAGATTCGCGTCCCGGCCGATGCTATGACACTTAAAAAAAATAATAATAGTAAAGATGTCCTCTAAAATGGAAAATCATATTTATAAAGAGTTTTTAGTGTGATCAAGTAAATTAAAAATATATCATAGTCATCTTTCATTGCAGTGAAATTAAAGTTTTCTATATGGCTAGATAACTCTAGACATTTTTATTTAATTGTAAAAAAAAAAAAAAAAAGATCAAATTGAAATATTTACCATTAAGCTATTAAATAAAAAAAATTAAATATACAACATTAATATATTCTTATCACAAATTTCCATACATTGACTTTCAAGCCTGCAGAAAAATTAAATTTAAGAAAAATGTTCATTCATATTCTTGTTGTTAGTATAATAACTGTTGAGATTTTGAGAAATCCTCATCAATTTTACTTACATAAACCTCTACATGCTTTGGCTTTCTTGGGGAATAATAAAATTATCATATAAACAATAGTCTGCCAATAGATAAAGAGAAACATGCAAAAGCAGTTATTTACACTAGATTGAACCTATTCATTATGCTGCAGTTTTCATTCCGAGAAAAAGAAAATAACATTCGATTTTTAGAACTGGTATCCAAAGTATAGATATTTGGCTATAAAAGATTCACTAACCAAAATATTCATGCTAATCCACTTTAATGGGTGTTTTATTTACTTGAATAAACATTTACTTAAAAATACATTTGCCAGATTTTTGCCTTAACAAAGGTTGATGTTGCATAAAATTTTGATGTTTAATGTTCCAAATACCAACATTTTTTTCCCAACTCTAATAGCATAACAGAAAGTATACTCAGATAGGATTCAGAAATACTGAAATAGACACAACACATGAAATTTTCATTCTGCAGTAAACCAGTTAATCAAACAATTACATAACAAAACCTTTAGGAAATCCCGAGTTTACATAAAATATATTTCAGGATAGGACCTAAATGAAAAGTAATTGGCTAAAGTAGGATATCCGGGATTAATTTTTAGTTTTGTAAACTTTAGTCTAATGTATACAAAAGGGCTCTGTTCAGCCTCCATTTTAGTAGATAAAATGTCACTTGACTTCCAAGCAACTAACCTCATGGTAAATGAATGAATAAATAAATAATACTATTTTGACAGAGAAAGACAGCTATAATAAAAGAAGTAGATATACTATTTCAAATAGAACATTACCATGATGATTTATAAAATGTTTTTTTAAAAATAAAAAAAAATGCAAAATATTCCTATTGTTGAATCATGCATTGATTATTATCATAAACATAAAAGTGATTGAAAGACTTTAAAAAATTATATACTTCACAATTTATTACAAACTAAACAAACTTTTCCTTTAATATCTATGCTAGAAAACAAAAATTAAATTATGCCTAGTCAAAAGCAGATAGACTATAAAGTATTATTTATAGTTAACAGGTAAGGTGATATGTATTTATATATACATTTCAAGGTTGATTATGTTTAATTGATTATCATCTATGACAGAGTTGTCCAAATTACAGAATGTATGTGACCTGTGATGATAGTTTGTGCTGCAATTGGCAACTACAACCACTGAAATTAGTATAAATAGTTTGGTAAGCAAAAGCGAAATACCACAAAACTCATTATAATGAAATATAAAAAATTATTGTATTTTGCCTTTTTATAAATATTCCAACTTTATTATATTTTTAAAACACCTGTTAAACCAAACTAACAGTAGAACTCTCCAACATTTTAATATATGTACTATATTTATTATTTTGGATGCAATCCTCAATATATATATAGTAAAGTAGTCCTTGGATTACTTCAGATTGCCTTGATCTATGATAAAAAGAAGCAGAAAGAATTATACATCAAAATTGTCTAGACTTCAAAACAGAAAAGATTATACATCAACATTGTCTATTTCTTTAGAAAAAAAGTTTAAAAAATTTCTGATTTTTTTTTTTTGTCATAAGAATGGGATGGGGAAAATTCCAAAGAAAATATTTGGTGTAAATGAATGTCTCCTGAAAAAAATTAATAATAATATATGACAAATTGTATTATCTAAAGACAATATAATTAAACAAGAAAAAAATAGAATTAAATGATTATATTTTTTTAAACCAAACTGTTTACTCATATTTACTGCATTTCAGTTCATCACCATTGTCAGTTCTTCAGTCTAAAGATGGTTACCCCTTCTGATTCCTAATTTGAAAGACAACAACCTTTTCTTCCTTATCAAACATATATCATCAATTTTTTTTTTCTATCAATCTTCTCTATTTTCTTCATCTTCACATCTCAAAAGTCACCAATCTTTCAATATTATAAGACATCAAATCGCTGTTCCTTATAGGACAATTTACTCAAATACAGAATTATATATCCTCATCCAAATGACCACATATCATAGAAAGCCCATTCTTAGGTATATTTCTTTCTTCATACTTTCATTTGACATATATCTTAAAGGGTTAATTTATTTCATTAATTAATTTTCTGATCTTAATATAAAATATCTTTATGAACTCCAGATTATTTTAACATTAATCTTTACGCATTTCATTTCAGTTATGAAAAATAAAATGTTACAACTAAAACAAATAACGAGAAAAATGAAAGCAATAATAAGTATATTAACATTTAGGATATTTGGTAACATATAAAAGAAAAAAATGTTTATTTGTTTTAACTTATGTGTGGGAAATATTAGACTGTCATTCAAAAATGACACAGACATTAAAATAACACAATGTAACAAAAAAAGAGAAAAAATGGATTTGGATTTAAATCCAAATTGTTTACTGCAAAAATTAAATAAATGTAAACTGACATTGAAATAACTACATTGATAACAATTTCTGTAAAATTAGGCTCTGAAGTACAATAGTGATGAAATCAAGATGTTAGAGAAAATGATGTAAAGAAAATAAAAATGAATAAATGAGAATAAGGTTATTGAAGCACCATCTGCTCTTCCATCACAAAGCCTTTTCATAAATACAGATAAAGTTCCTCGTAGTGACGCAGTGGGACATTATCTGCTATTCATGATTTGCACCTGTAAAACCTTTGACAATTTTTTTTCCCAAATCTCGAATTTTTAGAGATTTATTCATTAATATGCTAAAGTACATCGATGTTTCAGTAATTTTCTGTATGTGGCAGCTACAATCAGAGCAATTTGATTTTCACACTTTTGCTAATTAGCATGGGTGAAAATGAAAAAAAAAATCCATTTTCTTCTCAGATTCAGAAGAGACAAGTCACCTATCTTTCAGAATTTTTTTTTAAAAGAAACTTTTACTTTCAACATTATTTGGTTATTATAAAACATAATTGGAGTAATAAATATTTTTATTGTTCTTTCATTTGATTTTATAAATATTTCACAAAAATCTATTTTTTCCCCCATATTTTAAAATACAATATCTTATAGTTTGGATAGTATATTTTTTATTCCATATATATCAATTATTTATTTCATAAGTACATATATTTCAAAATGTTAGTTAGAATTTCATTTATAAATCCATCTGTAATAAATAATAATATAATGATTGACATTAAACTGACATGTACTCACTCATTAGTGTTTTGTAAGCATAGGTGATCCAATTATGCTTATAGCTTATTCTTAAATAAACCAAGCTCACTGACCATGCTTTGTCAATTGAAATATCAGACTCATAAGATCAAGCTCTGAATTAAGCACAATCAATAAGGTTGGTTTTTTAAGAATAAGCTCTAAGCATAAGTGGATCATTTATGTTTATAAAATACTTATTGATGGGTGAGTGCATGTCAATTTAATATCAATTTAATAGCGCATGTGTGAAGAATAATTTTCTTCCACAGAATTATATATCTATAATTTAGAAGATCAAATATTTTACCAATCTCCTTTCTATTTTCATGCTTTGAAATATTACATTTTTTATTTTATATGAAAAATGTTATTTATTTCATAAGTAGCAATATTTCAAAACATTTGAATTTCAGTTATATAACTATTCAGTATGTAAATGTTAAAAGAAATAACATTTTTGGGACAAATACAACACAATCAATTTTTAGCATTTCAATCCACATTAATACATTATAATAGATGTTTAGATATTCCAATCTCCTTTTTTACCCACATAATCTTGAATGATATCACTCATTACTGTTAATTGCTTGTCATTATTTTGTTCTGCATCACCTATTTACATAATTTGACTCTCTTGTGAAAAACTATCAATAGTTTTTTTATTAATAGTTTTTCAACTTCCCTGCATAGTAATTCTACCATTTCTCTTTTGCCTTTCAACAAATTCTTTAACTAGCTTTTGTTAGCATACTTGTAATGTAACACGGAATGTTTTACTTTGTATATATATATATCTATTATCTGAAGAATTTTCTTTTTTTTTTTTTACAATTATATATTGCTCTTTTTATATTTTTGACTGTGCGTGTCTTTTTCAAGAATTTTGACCACTCATTGACTTTAAATTCCATTAGTGCGTAATTGGTAAGGCCTACAAGTATGTGGAATACGTTATTTCATTATCTTTCTAATGGTATAAATTTTTTTTCTATGATAAAATTTGCATTTCTTATGAAAGTTTCAGTAAAAAGATTTTTAAACTTTTTTCTTCTCTTAAAATTTTATATTTTATGGAAAAGAATGAATGTGCATTTATTTCACCCTGAAAATAGAAATTATAAATGACGTGTTGGTATGTATGTCTCGAAAAACTCGAAGACTCCTGAAATATAGTTTTCTATCAGCTGTAAGTATATAATCTTTTTCATTTATTTTACATAAATAATTTATAGATAGCTATACAATGACAATCTATTTTGTGCTGTAGAATAATGAATGGTCTGTCTGTATGTAACGTATTTATAATCTAACGTAAAAATACAAATTTCTTCTGCTAAAAATTATAAATTAATAAAAACCAACACTTCTGTTGTTATTTAGCAAAGATAATATTATTAATATGTACAATTACAACAATTGCCAAGCGCTTTCAACACTAACGTGTCCTTATCAAGGCAAACTCTATAAAATAAGATTCTTTCCAGATTTAAAAAATCACTTTAACAACCAGGCATTACTAATCGGAAAATTCGTTTGTTGAGCATTAATTGCATACTGGGATTTCTTAATTAAATATGATTCCTTAATCTTTCATTTCTTACCATGTGCTCACACATGATAGTGATAAATGTCAATATATATATTCTATTCTTTGCCAAGTTCCAGGATGTTGTGCTATTTATATTGGTGAAACGAAGATGAATATGAAATGTTGTTAGCAACAACATAATTATTCATATAAAAAAGGAATGGAAGATAGTAGGGGAATATTCAGCATTTTATATTCATCAATGTGCAATGGGTCAAAGTTTTATTCCACAAAAGTTTAATATATTGATGTATGAGCCACATGACAAGAAATGAAAGATTAAGGAATCATATTTATTAAGAAATCCCAGGATGCAATTTATGCTAAACAAACTAGTTTTCTGATTAGTAATGTCTTGCTATTAAAATGATTTTTTTAAGTCTGGAAAGAGTCCATGTTTTACAGAGTTTGTCTTGATAAGAACACGTTAATGTTGAAAGCACTTGGCAATTGTTTTAAATATAAGTATTAATAATATTATCTCTGCTAAATAACAACAGAAGTGTTGGTTTTTACTAATCTAAACGTAAGCAATTTTATGTCTACATTTTTTTTCAATCTACAGTTATTTTCAACTTTTTTATATAAATATATTTTTTTGCAAGTAATGTTTATAAAGACAAATTGTATTTATTTCATTGTCATAACTGATGCTGAAAGCAGTATCTCATACCTGTCTGTCTTGTATAAATCTGTATGTTATATATCACTATCATCTAAACAAAAATAATTAATCTCTTTTTTTGTAATATATGGATATTACTTTCTCAATTTTATATATAAATACTATATTTTTTGTAAGTTATGCTTATCATATTTATTTTATTATAACAACGGATTCTAATTTTCCTAAAATAAAACCATCTATCTAGTAAGCTACAGGCATTGATTGCCACAATGGGAAAGATAGAACAGATAATAGAGCATCAGTATTCTGCCTATTCTCATTAATATTTTATATCGCACTAAATAAAATAAAAAAAATTCTTGTTCAGTTATCACCACATGGAGAGCTGTGATATACATACACCATGAAAAAGTTTTTAGTCTTTGATCCTGTTACTTTTTTCTTTTCCTTTTTTATATTATTTTTGCTATTATTTTAAAATAAATTTTATTTTTTGATAAATTACAATTTATTAGTTTTCTTTGCATAATATTTGATTTAAAATAATTATTGTTAAATATTATTATTTATTAAGCAGAACGATATTGCTAACAGAGACCTGTAAGCAATGAAGATTGATGCTGGTAAAACTGAAATGCGCTAGTATAGCGAAGAAGTAATATTTTAGAGTAAAGAATTATCTTGAGTAAGTCATGTTATGTATCATTTTCTTTAGAATTTGAAGAGGAATCTAACAAATCTGCTTATAAAAATGTGACTTTAAAATTTAACTCTCAAAATTTAGAATTTGTGAACCTACATAAAAAAATAAGCATATTTTAAAAATGTTAAAATCTTCTTTTTCTAATTTTTTAAAGACAATGGCTACATTTTCTCAGATTTATTATATTTCTTGGTATATTACCTTTGTGACAAAATAGATCACTTGCCTTTAGTATAATGCAAAGTAAACTTATCATACAAAATATGTATTAAACCAAAGTTTCCAAAAATACAATATGCCTTTTAAATTTTTTTCATAATTTCTATAATTACTACTTTAAAAAAATTATTTAATTGCTATCACAAATGCTTGTCTTTTGGTTATTATCTTGAGCTTTTCTAAATTCTGCTTCATATTGTTATGCTGCAATCATTTTCAGACTGAAATACATCTTCATCTTCAAAGACATAATCAGTATCTGAATTCTCTCATCTTTATTTCTTTCACCACTTATGCTACCTATTGTAAGCTTTAGTAACTAATAGATACTAGTGTTTAATAAATCATTATTCTGTGCTGTCCTATCTAATAGTAGTTACTAAAGCTTGCAGTAGTTGGCATAAGTGTGACAAAAGAAAAAAAAAAAATGCTACTAAAACAGCAATGTGTATACTGAAGTTAAACCATCAAATATCACATAATCACCATTCTTTATGCTTACACAAACTGTTTTTCAGAGGCAAAACTCTCCATACAGTAGCGTCACTCAGTGCAAGCCAAAGTAATCAATGGATGCAGGAAGGTTTCTACATAAAATCTCTAACTAGTGGCTACTCACCTAATATCCCTCTGCATCCATTGATTACTATGGCTTGCACTGAGTGGGATTACTGTATGGAGAGTTTTGCCTCTATATGCTGAAGCTATATGAATTCTTTTATCTATAAGCAACTGATTATACATTTGATTTAGATGACTTTGTTTAATAAAATGTAAGTAATTTGATCTTCGAAATAGTTTTTGAATTGATCAAAGGCACATTTTCCTTAAATTGCAAAATCAATTAGCCATATTTCAGATAGCAATTGTAAAACTTTCTACTATAAATTGTTCCTAAGCAAATTACTCAATAATATTTCTTAATTTTTCTGGTAAATTCTTGTATGATGCAAGACTTCTTTTAACAATACAGAATCGATAACTTCTTTTTTTTAAGCATATGAAGAATTGGACGAAAAAATTAACAAATGCTTATTATGTTAGATTCTCCATTGTAAACAATTATTTTTTTATAGGTATTCTTTTTAAACAGATCTTTAGCTTTTTCAGTTGTTAGTATACTAGCTATATTGACATTATCCTGTTGTAGCCATTTAAGATTTACTGCATCACAGCAAATGAAATTTAGAGCTTCATAAATATGATTAATATTACAAGGTTAAAAAAAAAAAAAATGGGAATCCAATCATAAGAATGGCTTTGATTTGGTCATTTGAGAGGAACTCAAGTGGTCAAATAGTTTTTGACCTATTCCAAGTATCCAAATAAATGGAAAGTAGAAATAAAGCCAGTATTTTTTAAATTTAAATATTTTAGAAACTATGATCACATGCTTAAAAAATTGCCAATAATTGTAGACATTTTATATTCATTTAAATATTTATAAAAATAAAAAAAAATTATTTATTACAAGATTTGTTAAAGTCTGCTTTTACCTTTTTAATTTATCTCTTTTCTTCTCCAAAGACCTTTCTCTGCTTCTCTCTCTCTTCTCTGAAAATCTTTGCCTGCTTCTGTTTCCATTTTCCAAAGATCTTTCTGCATTTCCATTTACATTAATCTCTAAAGAGCTTTCTCGACTTCTGTCTCTGCCTTTGTCAAATGATCTTTCAATGTTTTTTTCTTTACTTCTCTCAGAAGACCTTTCTCTACTTCTATCTCTATTCTTTTTAAAATACCTTTCTCTACTTCTATCTCGAGGCTTTTCTGAAATTTTCCTTCTATTTTTGTCTCTATTCTTCTCTGATGATCTTTCTCTGCTGTGGTGTCTAGGACTCCTACTAAAAGACCTCCTTTGATGGTCTTTTAAATCTGTTACCGAGTTGGATCTAATTATAAAAAAAAATAATAATAATTACTGCTGTAATTATAAATAGACATATATATATATAATTATAACCACCCACATCATAATTATTAAACAATTGTAAACAGGTAGCTTGAAGTTAAATTGGTTTGTGTTATCGATATGTGGGTGGCCCTAATTCTTTGCATATTTCTAAAGTTAGTATTATATTCTATATGTGTGCGTGTGTATATATATATACTATACATAACCAATCATATCATCAATTCCCAGTGCTTCCAAAGTGCACTCCGAAATTTCCTAAGTCACTGATCCTATGAAAAAATACAAGATTAACATTCCAATGACTAAGAAGTGCAAACACCTTTATTACCCAGACCAACTTTTCACCAAATACTTTAGCTGCATACTTAGTGATGTTAAAGTTCAAAATCAAATACATATATTCTTAGTATTAAACCTCTTAGTGTAACTTACATTTAAATCATGCCACTAAGATGGAGACAATTTTTATCCACATTTAATATGCACTGGACTATTACACAGCACATTTTAAGTACTGGCAAGACTTTTTTAAATTTCTTTCTACAACCATTCCATAAAAAAATATAAAAGTGATCTCTGTCAAGACATATAAATTTCTTGGAAAGGTCTTTTAATTAATAAGTGAGTCAAATGTCCAAATACCCAAATGTTACTCTAAGCAGTCAAATTCTCCAATGTGTACTTGTACAAATTTCAAAAATTGAGTTTGTTAATGAAAAAACACATGTTTAGATGGTATTGAACATTTTCATGTTTACAAAGCAAAAAAATTCTATGTCATAATTATGTTCACAAACAATTACAATTTAGAAAGTAAATGAGGAATGTAGCATAGCACATATTTTTATATAGTATTAAAATATATATATTATCTTTTTCACTAATATCATTCCTCCCACGTCTTTAAAAGCCCTAGTGACAATTCATTTATATTTGCAATATTTTGTTTTTACACTTAAAACTTTATCCTATATATCATTTGATCATCTTTACATTATTTATTAAAAATATAAGTTTACAAACAAAAAACATTCTAAATGATATTTGAACTGTGCAAATCAGAAAAAAAATGTAATAAGATGAAATACATTTTTCTTATTCGATAGATGCCTTTGTGTGATTGAAAAAAAAACATTGAACAAATTATTTCTTAATTAAGCTTCATTTTTAAAATCGATTACTTTTTGTTCAGCCATCATAAACCAATGAAATTCTGTTTTAAAATTGCATTTATCATTATTAAATTTTGTTAAAAAGTTCAGCAGTGCTCTTCATGAAAGCATCTCTTTTCAGTGAATCAATCATAACTTCTACTTTACTATGATTATGATTTTATTTGCCTTGACTTCTTAAACACAAACTTTGTCAAATAAAAACTAATCATAATAGCATTTTTTTAATAAAAAAATATTTTACAAATATGTTGCATAAATAATAAATATATAAATAAATTACTAAAAATTACAATATTTCTTTTCAAAATAACAAAAAAAAAAAAAACTCGTTCTCAAAACCTGAAAACAAAGAATTTATTAATCAGTGGCGTTGTCGGTTCCTTTGAAATTCTGACTTCAGTACGATATTGAATCTTCATTTTTTTTTCCAAATTTGTAAATCAATATAAATTTTCATTCCAATGCAAATAGCATTGTAAATAGATGCAAAAATGAATGCAGAAAAGCTGAAAACAGCACTATCAAAACATGATAGAATGCAATGAATACAGGCTATTGGTCAAGAAACAATTATGACCAACTGTAATGATCATTTTATTATTAAATTTGTCAGTAAATTTCTTAATGACAAAAACCAAAACAATAGTTTCAATTACTCAAGTGAGCAACCATTGACACAAACTGTTTCCCCATTTAAATTTTTTTGATAAAGCATCTCACTTATCATTTCACTTATTTAAAAGATTTACGAAACTTTACTCTTTAATGAGAATGAGGTTCTTCTGTTTTCACTCAAAATCCACATCAATATCCTGTATAAAAGCTTTATTTATTTTTCTGTCTCTCTCTCTCTCTCTCTCTTTTTTCTTCCTTTCAATGAATAAATTAATAATTTTCATTTTCAAATGCTTTTTATGACTTGACAATCAGACCAAAAAAAACATTGATCTACTGATGAAAATGCCTTTGTTAGAACACTGCAAATTCTCTTTTTATTTCAATATATAAAAAGAATTATATTCTGGATCCAAATTCAATCATTTTATTCCTTTCTTAAATTAATTACAGGTATAAAAAAAGTTCAATTTTTTTTTTTTTTTTAATTTAACGGTACTAAATTAAATGTTTTGCAATATAACTTTGAGCACAACAATGTAAAATAAAACTCTTTACGCTCACAGCATAAATACTAAGATATTTTTAATACAACACAGCCATGCTAGCTGATGACTTTGAATATTTCAACCCGAATATCTTTGTCACTTAGCTCCAATGTACTAAATCTGATTTCTCATAAAATAATAACAACACATGAATGGTTTATTTCTCAGGAATTCATAAGAAATCCGAGAATTGGAAATGACAGAGCTGCGATCCAGCGATTATAAGCCCTGGAGTCTGCATCACCACAGTATGTTAAAGCACAAACGATATTTTTCATAATAATTTTAAGATGAAATTCATTTTATTTTGTAATACATGCAATTCTATATTCCAATTCTACACAAGTGAAAAGCTTTTTGTTTTAAAAGTTTATTTTTATTAAGACTAAATTCAAAAAGAAACTGCCATGTCCACAACAGCAGTTTGAATCCCAGTATAACTTTGATCAAACTACAGATCTCCAAGAGAACTTAGAATTTTTCATCAGTCAACTGGTCCATAACAATGCATCTCTTCATCCATGTATTAATCGATAAATAATTATCTAGCTCCTTTTAACATAAAACAAAAAGAAAAATCATAAACATCTGGACCAACCATCAACATCAATTAAATATATTATTTCTTTCCCTCCTCAGTTGTCTGTGGATGGCTGCTTGTCACCCATGTTCTGCAATAGGCTATTTGAAGCTTTTTCAACTTTTTACAGTTTATTTAATCCAATTCATGGTAATGCTAATAGAATCTCATCCACACAGTGCTTACAATTATGCCATAAAAAGGTATGGGCTCATTGTTAGGAAACAGTTATTTATAGTCGTTAGCAAAAATCATCTAACCACGATACTTAACAAAGTTTGAAAAATATTGTTTTAATGAAAACTAATAAAATATTATTTATAAGTCTGAAATAAAGAAATAATATTTTATACAAGTAATATTCATTTTTGTTTGTAAAATAACCATCTTTACAGTAGAAATAGATATAATTTAAAAGTAAAGGTAATTATGGGATTAGTTCTGATAAAAATGGGGCACTTCTCCAATCACTGATGAAGGAAACATCATATTACAATCTTATTTTTTATTCTTACAGTCAGGATAGTGATATTCAAGTGACTATTTCAGACTAACCTGGGATCTATAGCCACTAGTAATGCCCAAATACTCAATAATTGATACCTAATGGATGGTGAATAAGACTGATTATGGTTAGGTTATTTGAAAGAAATTTCAAGATTTGGCTTAGATCCAAAGCTCAAATTGTGAGCACGACAGACAAATGAACTAAGCACTACCTACAAGTTCTTTTACATCAATTTAGAAATGATCATGTGCATAATTTATAATTAGAAAGCTTACAAATATTTTTAGAATAAAATCAAATGGAGGTTAAAATATCCCTCCCCTTATATACCAGGGTTAGAATTGCCATACTTTGTTAATGTTTGTTAAAGCATCAAAAATAAAGTAAAATCAAAGTAGAATAACTTTGATTACATACTGTCAAAATGATGACTGAAAAAAAAAGAATTTTACTTTTATAAAGCAATCCAATAAAGTTTCAACACTTTTCTACTTTTCAATCCGATTTTAATATTAGGTTCATTAGGTATTATTCAGAGATGTTTCACTTCAAGGTCCAGTTTTTAGAAGTACATCCATATCTTTAATTCAGAATTTCAAACTGATCACTTAAAAATATGAGCAGCTTTGATAAAAACAGAAGCTCCTTACTATGTATCCCTAATGTAACTCTTACGAACACCATAACCAATGCAAGATCTGACACCCTTCCTTCATTTGCAAAAACTAAATAGAAATGTGTACATGAGCTAAATTATACACAACCAATGTGGCCATATAAATATCATTGGCAAACAACATATTTCAGATAACATCTTGACACTACTTCACAAATATCATATGCTTAGTACAAGAGTATGTACTTTCAATCTACTCCAGAACCATTTTCTGTAAACCTGAGTAATCAATGAACTCCAGATGAGTTAGTCCTATAATGTACATATCACTAGACTGATTTCTGGCTATATCTAGCAGCTGTTTCTTACTTTTATATTATTCAAATGAATAGCCATGATGCATAAACATAGCAGTTACAATTTTGAATCCAAAATCCTCACTGATGAAAATAAAAACCAGAAACTTGTCATAGAATAGATTTTACAGCGTTATGACATATTTAATTATTCATGTTTACAACAGATGGCTCTGGATTAGAATAAAAAAAAACTGTTCTTGAAAGCACAAGTAAGCTGAAAAAGTCATGTGACCATTGTTGTTATATACCAGGCATGGCCAAGACATTACCCCCAGTTGACTGGTCTCCCACAAGGGCTCAAGAAAGTATACCGCGAAGCTGTCTTGAACACTGACAAATTATAATCATAAATTCAGAGCTGATTTGAATATAAAAAATACAAAAAGTAAAAATTCAAAATAGATTGGGTTTGTATTTTCTAATTAGTGATTCTCTGCTTTAGCTTATGATAATGTGAAAACCATACACACTATGCATACATACTTTGCACCATTCGATTCAGTGTTCATTTTCCTTTCAGACAATGTAATTTTCATTTCTCTACTAGAAAAAATAAAGAGTTTATGATGATTTTCTAAATAGTACTTGTTTTTTTTACCATTTTTGTTATTCTTAAATTTTAATGTTTATCGAGAAATTTATAGCAGAGAATAATGGTAGTCAACGGATTCAAACATTATTCATGATTTCTCCTCACGGGGCTGACATACTAAACTTCCCTCATAATTTTTGCTAATGATTTCTTAAAAGTAATAGTAATTATAATGTCTAAAAAAGAATTAACAAGCCATTTTTGCTCATCAATATAGAGATTATCTTTACCGCACGATCTTTTTCCTGATGAATTAGACTTTTGACGATTGAATGTTATTACTAGATTTTTAGTCACTCCTAAGCAATTTTTTTTAGTTATTATTTTATAGAAAAATAGATGAAAAAATTCATTTATGATATTCCTTTTATATGTTTTCTTGTCTAAATTTTAACAATTTTTTTTAAAAAGCCAAATATTAAAAATAAAAAATTGGAATAAAATTTAGCCCAATTAGATATATATGTGTGACCACAATTATATATGTAAACATGACTATTGTGATGTAAACTTTAGAGCTGCATATCAGATACATAGAGAATTATAGTTGATAAAAGTATTAAGAAATTTACCAATTACAATTAATATTTAATAATGTCATTCAAAACCAGTAAAGAGATTTCAAATGATGGTTCTGCATCAGAGAGCTACTAGGAATTGGATTCAAATTATGGATCTGTGCAGATAGTCATAATCTCCATGTGTACCATATAGTTTTTCATAGATAAAAATACAACTTCTGATATCTGGTTACTCAAGTTGTGCTATTAGTAGTTTCATATTCCAAAAAGAAAGTGCTGTGTTGCCTGCCTTAAAAAAAAAGGCATGAAAGTTTTATTTATTGACTAGAGCACTGATTAGACATAAACCAATGTTCAGAGAGACTGCTTTATTGTTTATTAATTAAAATAGGTAATGTATTCTACAAACTTCACCTATCTTTATTCAGGAGTGTTATCTGCTATATCAGTTTCTGCAACATCGCTCTACATTGTTGCCTTGACTTTGTGATCAGATGAGGGGTCAGGAACAATTCTAATAGATAAGTTACATCAACATTTTTTATTTCTTGAATTTTTTTTTTAAAATTTAGGACCAGCTCTAGAAAATAATTATTTATAGGTAATTTAATAAATGTAATTTAATAAATATTGTAATACTAAAGAGAGATGAGGTAATTTAATAGTAGTCATAGCAAAATATTTTCAACAGATCATATTTCATAGAAAAAAAAATTCATCAGTTCGTATCTTCTAAAAATGTCACCAATATTTGTGAGTACCTAAAAATCCCTTACACATACACACAAAAAAAAAAACTACCAATTCATTACATTCTAAAAAAATCACGACTTCAAACAAGTTATTTTTTTTTATTCTGGTAAAAATGTTTTTCCCAGTTTGAAGCCCTGAAAAAAAAATGTAGTAGCTCTCCGGTACATTTTGCCAAAAAAGTAGCCCCCAACATCTAAAAGTTTGACCACACCTGTTATATACTTTACTGCTGTGTAATTTTAAACAAAGAATCATCTATACTCATTATATTAACATTACTGTAATTTTTGGATCATATTTATTTATTCATTTAGACTATGGATCTTTTTACTTTTTGACAAAAATAGAATTAGTGCTTTCTTAAGGCTTTTAATTCTACCACAGCAACTACAAATTCCTCGGACCTTAATCAGGTGTTTCATGATATTAGTGGCCATAAAATTCCATTTATAAATAGGTGAATACAATGGCTATAGGTTGTTATAAATCTGTTGACAACATTCCAATAATAATTAGGAAGATCAAGTCTAGCTGGGTTTATTCTTGGATCTAAAAAAAAAATATTTTTGTTAGAACCTAATAACCATTGAATTTTTTATATTATAATTCTCTGAACATTCTTGGTTGAACATACGGAAAAAGAATCTTGATTTGAAACAAATTTTAAATGGTGAAACTGTATTAAGCTATTGGAAAGTATGATCTACTTAATAGCTTTTTATATATTTTATGTGAGGCAATTTCTCTTCTGATATCTGGTAGAGGAGTATACAAAGAACAGGAAACCACTGCAAAGAAATCGATATGAGTGTGCCACTAAAATTTCTCATGATAATATTAGATTGAATAACCAAAATTTAATATAGAAACTATTTCCCTAAACTGGGTGCAATATTCGCCAGCCGAATATGCTAGTGCTAAGAAGCTGTCCATAAAGAACTTGCATTGCAATCCTAAGTAATGGCAACTAAATTTCCAAAGAGGTTATTCATAAAAATTTAGATTTAAACTATCTCAAAAAAGATATAAAATGATTGGAAATCTTTTTCAAAGACTGTAATTCTTATTCCTGATCCTATAAAGACAGTATACTTCACTTTTCATCCAGACAATAAGAAAACACCTTACCTGATTTAACCTTTTGCAATAATAAAATCCTATTCTATTCTATTTACAAGGTAACTGTGGGCCATATCCTAACTTATTTCCATCATTTATTTAAAGTTTGACACAGCTTCTAGGGAGCTTAATGAAGTAGACATCAACTGCTGCTTATACAAAGCTATTATTCACTGATGAAAGCCATAAGCTAGAAACTAGTCTAGGAATATTGAATAGGTTAGCACTAGATAGAGATTTTGATCACTAAATATTTCATTTGATGGCAAAAAAAGAATAATTTCAACTGATTAAAAGCTAAAACTACTTCTATACTTACAATACACTGATGATTACATCATTCTTCCCAATTCAAAAAAAAAAAATCTTCAAAACATTTAAAATAAATTGATGCAAACAAACAAGACTTTAGTCTAGTAATTAATATTAAAAAAACTCAGTGATGAAAGAAATCTTTTAACGATAGCTGTCAGCTTGAAAATGTGGATCAGTATAAATCGTTTATACAATCAACAGTTCTACAGGTTCAAACAAAATAGCAAAACATTACTGTTATTAACAAATATTATTCATGGATATATTAATAATAGCTGGGAGTAAACCAATGATTTCAAATATGAGTAGATTTTTAATTATTTTTAAATGCTTTTATTTCACTTACAAATTCTGTTTGTTTGTTTACATAACTAAAATCTTGTAACTATTCTTTCTTACTGCATTGCCAAATGTATACCGTATAATATTAAATTATCCATGCACTTTATTACTGTTACACAATGCTGTATTTACCACCCTCTTTTACAGTTTACAGTTTTGATTGCCCCAGCAATCTTCTTCAGAACTTTTATATCTCCTAACTTCAACTGTTTTGCTACTGTTACACAATACTTTATTTACCACCCTCTATTACAATTTACAGTTTCGATTGTAACTGATTTTAAACATATGTCTATAGAACAGATTTATTTTAAATTTTGTACAAGTGTCACGTGTCAATGATAACACAATATTTCAGGATTGTCCAGCCAGTTGACCATTCTAAGAGCAGGGTCAACTCAAAGTTTGATCAGTTCGGTAAGTTTTCAGTGATGCACAATAGATGGTATATTTTCTAAAAAGGGGCTTTCATCGAATTTCATCCCCAATTCACTAAAAAGTGCTTGTATCTATTTAAAATAGAAAGAAATGAAGAATAAAATCTTAATTTCTCTTTGCTGTTGAATTAAAACTTGCTTTTATTAAAATGTTGCTTTCAAAAACAATTAATACATTATACATGCAAATTTCATTTCAAATACTGATAATGCTGCAACACTGTTTAGACTATCAGTTTTTAAATTTGAATACAAAAATCTGTTGCAAATTATCTGAATACTAAAAAATAATATGTATAAAAAATATTGGTACTTACAAATAATCATGGACATCAAGGTTGATTATGGATATTAAAGAAGTATGAGAATGAAATTACATGTTTATTATGGTCTTCCAATCATTTTATTTAAATATTGAATCTGTGATCTTAATGAATGAAAGATAAACCCTAGACCTAATTTATAATATATTTATTGCTATTTTTTTTAAAGTTAGCAGGAATTTGTAATCAATTTATTGAATTTTTTTTTAAATATCTATAATCAACCTTGGGGTCCAGGATTATTTGTAAGTGCCAAAATATTTTATAAAAAATTACTTTTAATTAATTTGATCAATAATATACTAAAAACTATTGGTACTTACGGATAATCACAGACATCAAGATTGATTACGGATATAAAGAAGTATGAAAATGATATTATATATTTACTATAGTCTTCCAATCATTGTATTTAAACACTGAATCTGTGATCTTAATGAACGAAAGATTAACCCTAACCCTAATTTATAATACATTTCTTGAATTTTTTTTTTTTAACATCTGTAATCAACCTTGGAATCTGGGATTATTCGTAAGTACCAAAATATTTTATAAAAAAAAATCACTTTTAATTAATTTGATAATATACTAAAAACCAAAAAATACTCTTTTGGTTTTTAGCATATTATTGATCAAATTAAATAAAAGTGCTTTTTATAAAAATATTTATATATATTATGTTCAATACATGTTTGTAAAAATACGCAAATTTACTTAATATGTATGATGTTTATAATAAGCACTGACAGTCATCACTTATCAATAAATACAAAAATATTCCCTAACAATTTTTTCATTTTTAAAATGATATTTGTTATAATCTTAGATATAGGCTTTATACTTATTATGCTTCAAATATGTTTAAAATTTTATTTTCCCTAAGAATATGACAATTTCTATCTTTTACTTTTTGACCTTTTTCACTTCAATATTTTGGCAAATTAACATACAGTTGCGGTTACCAGAATAAATACAGTAATCCTTCCTAAGATGTAAATACAAAATGATCATATTGGCACTCAGGGAGTTAAGTGTAGCAAAGTTCTAGACATATACATAATATAGTACAAGTAAATATATATACAGTAATTTCCATATATCATTGGTCATTTGAATTTAAGTCTTTAATGTCATATTTAATTGGCGTATATGTTTTTAACATATATGAATATCTTTAAATAAAAAAATGTCTAAACTTCATTCACATATTTTCTTTTCAAAATGTGATTTATTCTTTTTGCAGATCACTGAGGAATCATAAAAATCACAATGTTGCATTACTGATCTTTTGACCGTCTATACCCATGATATCACGCTCAAAATTATTAAGCATGATATACTTTAGTCAAGATATCAATAAAAATAATTACACAAAGGCAACACAGTAAAAAGCAGAGACAGCAAAGTTTTCACAGTAACAGCTACCATGTGACTAATTACATGCTGACAGACAGACAATTCGTGGCACCATTCATACAAATGGGTTATGCATGAAACTTTTGAATTTCAAATTTTTTTACACAACACTTTTTCAAACTTTGGGATAGTGAAATCAAAATCACTAATGTTGTAGATATGGAAGGATGATGGTTTAATACAAATGTTAAACAACCGTATTATCACAATAACAAATTAGCTAATCGAATCATCAGGTTTTTCTTCTAGATTATCTTAATAATTATCTTCTATTGATATATAATATAAGAAGAATGTGCATTTATTAATAATTACCTTGAAGAGCTTGCTTTGTCCTCTTGCATTTTTCCAAGGTAATCTGACTGATTTTGAATTAATTCTCTTAGAATCTTAAAATATATGTATATAAAACTATATACATCTTTACAGATCATTTTTAAAAAATCAAACATAACAAAAGCAGAAAGAAAAAGAACAACATGATTGTTTAGATCAATTTTTACCTCGGTGTAACTTTTCTTAGTCACATGGACATTTTTCGCACGATAGGACTGTCTCCTTCTTTTATAGTCTCGTAATTCAGCTAAATGTTCTAAATGAGATTTAGGATAGCTACCTTCATCTAATAAATAAATAAATAAACAAGTTATAAATTAAACACATTATTGTAATAATAATGCTGTAACATCAGTTTTGTTCAAAATATATATGTATTCGCATGAACATAGTCACAGTAATCAACTAACAGGATTATTTTGTATGCATAAACTTAATTATAATTTAGTAATAAATATTTTTTTAAATAATTAAAACAATAGGTGACAAATGCTGGACATTTATATGTTTTAAAAGATTAATGCAGTTTTCAGATTAAATTTGGGATGTGTATATGGTGAATGTGAGTAAACAGATGATTATGCATAGTTACTGGTTATTATGTATAATCAAATTTATTTAATACATATGATGTTTATAATAAGCACTGACAGCAATCACTTTTCAATAAATGCAAAAATATTCACTAAATTTTTCACTTTTATTGGCAATTTTACATAATTGCTAAATGAACTTGATAAATTTGATAAACATGCCAGAATTTCTCACTTTTACCAGTGATTATCACTAAATATATTACTTTTAAAGTGATTTTTGCATAATTTCCAAAATATAGTTTATAAATTAGATATATATCATGAAAAATATTAATTTAAACTTTTAAATTTGTTAACAATTTTTATAATTAGTGTATTTTCATTAAAGTTGGTGAAAACTATTAAAGTTTTTTTATAGGCAAATGAATGGAGGTAAGTTAAAATTAATTAATTCATATAGTTTTTTTTTTACTTACACAGTTAATTGCACATGATGGAAATTTTAGAGAAATTATAATGGAACACTTCACTTCTAAGGTATTGAACATGACTGATATTAAAAAAATAGTCAAATTTTGCCTAAAAAAATTCTATGACCTACTTGATAAAGTTGAAAGCAACTAGTAAAAATCCAGAAAACAATCAAAGATGCATTATTATATCGTAAAGGTGGATGAACACGAGTTATTTATCCCATGAATGAAGAAAGCTCAAATATCAGTACCATTTCCACACTGAATAACTTTTTAATGTAATTCATGAATGCACTTGTCAATAGATCATAGTGAAAGAAATCTTGCAATAAAAAAATTATAGAGGAAATACAAAAATATAATGTGAAGTAATAATTTATTTAAATCTATATGAGTGTTATCAGAAGAAATCCAAAGTAGCCAAAAAAGATTTAATGATCTGACCAATGATAAAGAAAGATGATGAACTCTATATGCCAAATGGACATCATTGATATGCAGTCCCGACCAGACTAAGATTATAAGTTTATACTTGTACCATCTTACCAAGTTTTTTCAATTTCACCACTTGTACAGAGGAAATGCTTCATGTAGGGACTAAATAATTTAATAGTGTGTTACAAAGTAACAATGATCATGAATTCTGTAATCAAGTTATAGAAGAAGCTTACATAATATGGATTGAAGTGAAAATTGTACTTGGCAAACAGAAATATAGTCAGTCTCATGTTTCAGTTTAACATGCAAATCAAGTTGTTGAGAACATCCTCAGCTCTTGGTTGGAAAGCAACCAAATCCAGCAATGAACTGAGAGATTATGATTTGCGCAGTTTATAAAAAATAGCTCTCATCATCAAAACATTAAGTGTAGTCCTTATGAAGCCATGTTTGGTTCGCCCTTAATAGTTAGGGTGAAACCATTATCACTTTGTAATGATAGTGATATTCGCTCCAAAGAAGCTGCAAAAAATAATTAAATCTCCAAATCAAAATCAAAGTCAATTAAAAGGACTCAATAAAAATATTTCAGAAAAAAGTATTGAAAATAAACAGCCATCACTCAACCAATATACCAAAGTACAGACCAGTATGAAGTGATCAGTCTTAATACAATCAAAAGCAGGGAAAAAAAAGTTGAGGAGTTAATGCAAAGACAGATTTTGAAGCTCAAGTGAAGTAAACAAACAAAATATTAGAGCCGAAGTTTGATATAACCAAAATAGAAGATACAGTGATCAAGTTAAGAATACCAAATATGGACAGGGCAAAAGGGAATGGAATATATTGGCAATAATATTAGCTATTACAATTGATGAATACTATCATTTAGACACAAAAGAGAGACGTTTTTCACAATTGTATACCAGAAACCAATTTGTGCTATGTGACAAATTAAGTGTAATTCAACCAAATGCAATTGTGAGAAAATGTAAATTTATTTAACTCAAAATGTCATAATAGTTTGCCATGTTTGAATAAGCAGTAAGAATTATTAGAGTTCTATATTTTTGGCAACAATTTTTTTTATATATATTTTTGTACACATAATTCTAATAATAAACTGAAACAGATTTTTCTTAAGTTTCCCTACATTCACTAAATCGGTCTAATATTAAACAAGTAAAAAATAATTTTCAATTCATTTTATTACAATTTGTTTAACCATAAGTTACTTTATTAAAACAATAAAAGGGATATTTCATATTTATCAAATTTATCAACTACATTTTTGGAAATTATGCCAAAATCGCTTTAAAACTAATTTATGCAAGGATATTTATTAAACTTATGAAATTCATTTGGGAATTATATATAATCGACAGTAAAAGAAATTCTGACATAATTATCAAATTTACGAACTTTATTTGATTTTATATAAGATTGCTCGTAAAAGTGAGAATTTTAGTGAAATTTATCAAACTCTTCAAAATAATTGGTGATTATGCATAATAACTGACATATGTATAATTACAAGATTAATCACTTTTACCATAACATATAAAATTAAAAAAAAATCTAAGTAGCATTAGTTAATAGTGATCTCAACGCAATCTAATTCTCTGAGTAAATCAGATGCTAGATAGCAATGTAGGCTACGAGGCTTAGTTTCTATTTTATCGAGAAATTGATCCTGGTATTTATTTGAACTGCCATCTAGAAATTAATTACACATTCAAGGCTTACATAATTGGAGATAGATAGAACTTCTTATTGTTTAATATAATGTTTATTAACCTTTTTGGTAAATTCCTTTCATTAAATTTACAGAAAATTTATTTAATTACTTGAATGACATATTTTCATACGTGGCATCATCTTTATGCTACACAAAATAAAATGGTTTCAAAAACTTAGGCTGGTATTTTAAAAATTGGTGAACAATAAAAACAATAACAATTATGATGTAAATGTGATTTCAACTTTATTCATTTTATATTTTTAATTATTAATTACTATTATTCACATCTAGTCATACATGACTTCTGTGGAATAATATGAAAACTAAAGACTCAAGTTTCTAGATATTATTTTCTTAGAATTATAGACAGCTTTAAAACTTTTATAAGCAATTATAATTAATATATTATAAAACTACTTAACATGTATCTATTAACTCATTGTGAAAATAGATATCACTAACCACATATAATAACAGCCTTGAATGTTATTTATTTTAAGCAGATTTTGATTTATGCACAATTATTATATGTAATTATTTTACACTCTGAATATGCAGGAACTATAATCAATTCCATTTTTAAAATAGACCATATCAATAATACATTTAAGTGTACAAAATGTTCAAATCACTCTCCCACACATTGTTTTTTCAGCAATGCCTTCTGCAAATAAAATTTAAACTTCAACAGCAGGACTCAAAAAGATACCCTTATGCACTGGGATATTTTTTTATATAAGTGTATACATATTTGTTAATGAGATTTAATTTATTATAAGAATTTCACAATTACTAATGTACTCTATTTTACACAATTAATATATATATATATATATAATCTAATCATGTAAAAAATTAATTAATTCTATTTTATATAAACTTTACCAAATAAATTCTACATATAACATAACTTATCATGTAATTACTATACTACTGATGTATGACTTAAATTGCTATCTTTTATAAATGATTGCTTTAGGAAAGTATAAGAAAAGGAAAAGAGAGAAAGTTCTCATTAATATAAAAAATATGCTATTGAAAATCAATTACTACTACAATATGATACTAAAAATTATTTTGTTTTCTAACTTACCTTTGTTTGATTCTTCAAAAGAAATCATGAGATCATCTATTGTTATGGAGGAGGTTTTATTAGTAGCTTTGCCCCGCTCAACAACATAGTTGTAAATGGCCAACCTTTCACCAGATGTTAATTCAATTTTTGCTCGATCCATTGTTTTAGGAACTTCTTTTTCGATCAAATGAACGGGAGCTTGTCCTAAATAAAAGTCAATTTAAAAAAAAAAGAAAGGGAGGAAAAATAACATAAGTACATTAACAAGACTAATAAATTTTTAATTTTTAATTCTAATTTAAGCTGATAAGAAACAATAAGCTCTGTACCATCAAAAGTGCTAAACTTTATCAACATTACAAGCTGTGCATCCAAGCTAGTTTGAGGTGAGATTACAAATGCAGCCTGCACTCCTCAAAACTCGACAGCAGTTGGGTAAGTTTAATCTTAATATCTATTTTAAGTACCATCTTTAGATCAGTCACAATAATAAATATATTTTTAATTACAAAATATAAAAGTGATTGTATTATAAAAATAGGATTTAAAATAATGTTATTTGCAATGCATATTATTTACACTTAACAATTTTATAACACATCAATCATTTTACAATGAGATAAATTATATCGATTAAGTCAGAATTACATTGGAAAAAAATAAAAAACAATCTGCTAATATTAGCTATCTAATACTCCTAGATAGCAATTATTATCAATCACTGTATAAATTTTGATCTAATTATCTTTTTCTGTTTGGCCTCTTAATAACTGCCATTAAAAAAAAAGAAATAAAAATGCTGTTAAAATAAAAATATCATAATATGGAGGGTTTCCAAGTCATCACATACTGTAAAAGTGCAAACATAATGATCTAAGTCCTCTTTTTATTACTTTTCTTAATTAGGAGTCAATCTAAAAATCTTTTTACTCTTTGATCCACAATTAAATGGCACAAAGTTTTCAAATCTGCCATTCTAACCACTCTGTTAAACTGAACTGAATGTTTAAAAATACTTTAAAGTCAAACCATTTTGAGTTAACTACAAGATAATTCTAACCTGTAGTGGATATTGGAATGAAATAGTTGATTACAAGCTATACTATGTCATAAACTACCAATTAACGGTAGGTATATTCAGCAAAGTTTGGTGCAGTGGTAAAGTAGAAGACTATGGACCTTAAGGACTGTGGATCACGTTGACTTCCATCAACGTTTGATATCCAACCTTTTAATAAAATCCCAAGCAATAAAGCTATTCAATTATTATTATCAAATTATACATATTAAAAGATTGGTGACAGCTATTTTAAATTACCAAAATGTACCTTCCAATACAGCTATTTTAAAGCATGCATTATGCTTTTTTTTTAAAAAGAAACAGTTTTTGCAGAATAATGACCACACTATCAATATAAGTCAGTGCATATTGGGTTTATATTTGTGAATTTTGTTAATTGCATTAGAAATAATAAAAAAAACATCAAAAAATAATTTCAAAATTTCAGAATAAGCAATAAAAATTCTTGAATAAAACTATAAAAAATTTTATTAATAAACTTTAATAATATTGTTATATATTCAGTTGAACGAAAGTTATCTTATCCTATTTATCCTTCACATAATCCTTTTTTTTTTTTTTTATAAATCTTGGGTTTATTTTATGAACCAAACTTTTTCCACACTAATATATATGCAATACATCATGTTTTCTCTTATATTTCAATCATTTTCTATGGTCATTTTCAAGATATTATATTAATATCGACATAATTTTTCATATGCTAGCTTAAATGCTTGCAAAAACATTTACCTTCCTGCTACTCTAGAGTTATCTAACTGCAAGCTTGAGTAATCAATGAATACCAGGTAATATGGTGCAATAAAATCCTCATCTTCAGCCTGATCCACTTCTGGCTTTTGTGTTCATCAGTGAAGATTAGGATTCAAACCTAAAGTTAGTACATTTTTGCATCTAGCAACTATCTTTTATTACTTCACACTGTTTAAGCTAATAATCTGAAATTAAAAAAAAACCCATGAAGTATCAAACTTAGGCTAACTCATTTGCAGAGCTATATATATCTGACACCAGTACAGTTTCCAGATATTTGGAGATCTCAATTCTATAACAACTTCAAAACCCTTTCTACCCTAACAAACATCTCATGATCTCTTATGTTTCCAAAGAGTAAAAAGATGCTTGCAGCTGCCATAAAATTGAGGTCTCAAAAATATATAAAAACTGACCTGGTGTCAGATTTCCATATAGCTATGCAAGTAAGTTTGCCTGGGTTTGAAACCAAAAAGCTTTTTTTATTAAAATTTCCAAGATAAAAATAACTTGACTAGTTCCAATGTTGAGTCCTAGTCTTCACTAATGAAGACAAAAGCCAAAAATCAGTCAATCTGGAGATAGGGATTTTACAGTGCTATATCAACTGTAATCTAGTGAAAAAATGGTTGTAAAGTAGAATGATGATAACTGCTCTTTCTTAATATTATGTTATTCACAAAGTTATATTTCTAGATTTTATTAATACAGTTAATTATAGATGGACATTTAATAGAAGAGCAGCAACGACTTCAGATCATTCAGAGAAGTAGTGAGAGGTGCATGTTGGAGATAACAAGAAAAAATAGAGAGCACATACATGAGAGAGACAGCAAACAAATATCATGAATATCAAACAAGTGAATTAAGAAGCTGAAATGGAGATGGGTTGGGGCATATTTCTAGAAGAGATACTATTAAATAGACAATTGAAATCATAAACTATATCCCAAAAGATTACAAAAGAATTAGTTTAAGCCCAACATGTAAAATGGGATGAGATAAAAGATTTTTAGAGTGATGTAAAGAAACTATAAATCAAAGAAAAAAGATAAAGCTTGAGATGAACATTATATATATATGAAATAATAGTATTTTTATGATTCAGATAATGTAATGACAACTTATAAAAGTGATACACTTTTGAGTTAATTAAATTTTTTTAATAGTGAAAATTTAGAAATTTAAAACAATTTTCACATAAATATATAACATTAATGAGCACTCTACAAATTCTGGCAGCAGAAGTGAAAGCTAAAAATAATAAAATAAAAATAAAAAAACTGGAAAAGCAATTATAGTTTCCACAAGACTTTCCAATTGTTTTTGTATGCATAAATTAAACATATACACATATATAAATGACTGTTTTTATACTTTTCTTAATAGAAATAAAGAATGTTTCATTTAACAATAAACCCTGACGGGAAAAAGGAAAAGAATGACCGGTAATTAGACAGTCCGAATCCATTACTACTCTAAAAAAAATGAGCTACTGAAAAACAAAAAGATGACAAAATATTCTGAGGCAATGCGGTCATATGATCACCAGCAAATAATGTTTTGACAGCAGTACCTGATAATAATATATAATAATACAATAGCAATTTATTCTAATACCATCTATATAATGCTCAGGTAATCAGTAACCACCAGATATCCAATGCATTCAAATCCCTGAAGTGTTTCTGGATTTTATCTTTTATCTACAAGGCTTAGAATTCAAAGCTAGAAGAAAAGCAGCTACCCTTCTAAAAACAACCTTCGACTCCATTTTATTATTCAAACTAAAAACCTGAAACTCAAAAAAATCTGAGGTTTTACATCAAAGCAGATCTATAGATAGCAGTAAGGAGGTGTCTCATTTTACGAGCAAGAGAGGCGAATTATTGTTGCCAATAACATATCCTATAAGATCAGTGATACAAAACTTTTAACAAGCAATAACTGAACCTTTCGTAGGTTGCTAATTATTCATTATGATTAAAAACAAGTGTCAATAATATAATCTTTCAACAATATAAATCAAAATATCACATGATCACATTTCCTATACTAGCACATTAATTGTTGATAAATAGAGCAAAACTCTCCATACAGTATTGCCATCCATTGATTACTCTGTTTAGCACAGGTGGCAATACTGTATGGAGAGTTTTGCTCTGTTTATAAATCAAAATACAAAAAAAAAGTAATAGCAGAAGTAGTTATATATTTAAATGATATTAGAGCATCAGTGTTGGACAATCGTAAATCGAGAGCTCATAGAATGGCATCTCCAATCAGTGATGAAAGCCACATGATATTATAATCGTACTTTTGATTTTAGTCTGTGAAGTGGCACTCATAAGACCAACAAAACTAAACCTAATACTATACAATTAACAACAAATTTTCTTTTTCTTTCCTGATCTTCTTTTGCTCAAGGGTATCCATCAATTGGAAAATGTCTCTTTTCTGCATAAAATTTTTAATTTTATCATATTCTAATCATGATTATATGTGTTTAACTATGATTCTCTTGATCTATCATGAGTTGTTGTTTTTTTCACATATTTTCTCATTACTTAAAATTATATAATTTATTTAAAATCAATTATTTATCATTATTTTAATCAAACTGATCTGTTTCATTTCAGCATAGTGCTAAGAGAGGCAGAATGAATAATTAAGATTCTCAGCAAAAGAAAGCAAATGAAAATCTTGCAGTATGGACAATTTAAATTCATTACTAATAATTTACAGACAACATAAATGCATTCTTAATTAAAATTCCCATTCACAGTTTAAAAAAGTATAAATTTAAAGATAAAAATTCACGAAAATATTATAATTTATTCAGAGTTCATAAATAAACATTTAAACTTTACAAATAAGTTAAATAATTGCATAGAGAAACTATAAACAAGAGCATGCATGAAGCAGAGAAGAGATATACATATTACAAGTCTAACTGCATATGATTAAAAAAGATTCATAATTAAATTCTTTTATAAATAATAGTCTTAATAGATAATAGTTCATATAGAAGTACTATAAGTATAAAAAACAAAAAAATTAACCATGTGATGTACAGGGGCTAATAGAACAGTAGTACCCTTATATTTCAAATCATATAAAATCATTTACATAGCGCATTAAAACATGCCGAAGCCCAAACCACGTATTTCTCATTCCCCTAAATTATGTCACCAGCTATTCACAAGATTGAATACTAAGGTAATAACGAGCACCAGAAGTGACAGATTGAGCTTCAATAAAGAAATGTTTAAATCATAAACTATTTCCATAACCTATGAACTGAACCACTAAGGATTATTTTACAATTATACATTAGAAATTATAGTTACATACACGTTGCTCCAAATAGCATTTTATAAAGTATTACTATATATTCCATTACCAAAAAAAAAGGAAAAATTAGTCAACATTTTATGGTATCTATAAACAGATTTCTTGCAGTGGTGATTGATTCCCAGAATTCTGGAAGGTAATGGGGGGGGGGGGTGTCAGTTTGGTTGATTGAATGGAACTACTGGGTTCAGTCTGTCAATTTGATGTTCAAATATCTTTTGCCCTCATGAGCAACTGGTTCCACTTTTTTTTTTCTTAATAAATACAAATGCTGAAAATTATGTGTTTTCAACCTCAATAATTACAAAGAGTACTAATTAATACTAAAATACAATTTTAGTGCTTATTATGAATAGGAGCACCTTATAGTCAATAACTGCTTCTAAGAATTGGAAACACATTTACCTAGTCATAAAACTATTAACATTTTAAATAGTTCATAAAATCATTAATATTTTAAAGGAGTAAATTTTCAATTTTGAAAAAAATCATAAAATATAAAAGAATACTCAGTATAAAAATAAAATCTAAGTACTTTATCATAATACATGTTAAAGAAACAATGATTATTGAATTAAGATTTTATTTTTTACATCACAATTAGTTATACCTAAATATTAAAGATGTTGCCATATAAAAAATAATGAAATTTGTAAAGATGTGAATTTATTTAGATCTATTTATTTAAAAGCAAATGCCTGAAAGCATTTGGAAATATAATAACACTTCAGCCACTTGAGTGATCAGTTCAGCCAGACATCACAGAGACGAATAGCATTTTCTCAATGTTTTTTGGAAAATTGCTTGTTAAGAAAAATTGTAAAGACTGTAAACTTAAGGTAACATTGGAAGGATTTATAACTGACTTATATATGGTTAATGTCATTATCATTAGCAGCAGACACTTGCAAACAAGATCAGTCATTTGAAGTCAATCGTAAAGATGATCATGATAATAATAATAATGATGATAATAACATACTACAAATGAATTTGTGATTATACAACACAATCTATAAACTACAAATACATTTACATAAAGAACATACTAATCCATTATTTAATGATATTTTGTGATTGTTGTATTTAATTTCTTCAGCAAAAAACTTTCCTTTCTAGAAGACTTCCAACACCTTGTTTAATTGTAGCTCTCCATTGTATTCTATTCTCACTCTACCCCCCCCTCAATAACAATCTTAATAATATGTAACCAGAGTCTGCCTCACCCTAATGATGTTTAAGTTCATCATTAAATTCTTTTTTTAGAAAATCTTGCATCGTTCATTGTTTCACATGTCCAATCCAAAGAAGTTGTGATTTTAAAAAGGCATCTAGGTCACATTTTCATAATACAATAAATTAGATAAAATAACAGCTCTGCATACAGATAATTTAATTGTAATATTTATATCACTGTGATGAAATATCCAATCATTGAACACGTTCAAAGCAGCAATTGTATTGTATATTGGAGTGTCCTGCTCTTCAAAATCTAACTCTACTTTCCTACTTAAAAAGTTACCAAGATAGATAAACCCACAATGGCTACAATGTGATTTTATAACATAAATGCTATAAAGTGGTATCTGATAGCACTCATGAGAAAAATATTGTACTGCAATATAATGAAGGTTCTAAATTTGATTTCTTTTTATTATAAGCAGTATTTATAATAGGTATTATATAATTCAACTATTAACAATTTTCTATTCTGAGCCAACGTAATATGATATAATAAAAAAATATATTAAAAGCACGATATTCAGTAATAAAGCTAAATATTTAAAAAATTATCTTTTCTGTAGAGTATTTTCATTTTACCCAGATAATAAAATATTACGATATTTGCATAAAAAAGTGGAAAAAATAGTCATAGACTACAAATAATGGAGAAATATTACTTTCATATATAACATTTCTAACTGGATAGCTGTTGTTTGCTTTCTTTTCAAAAAATTATGTAATTGTAATGAAATAAATATTTTATTTCTTATAAAGCATTACTTACAAAAAATATTATATTTGTATAAAGAAGTAAAAAAAGGAATATAACTGTAGATAATAAATAATGAAAAAATAAATTGCTATGGTTTATATCGCTCTTTATTGGAATGCGTTGAATACTCTTTTAAGAAAATTGCGATTTGATATTATAATGAAATGAATTTTATTTTTTTATTGCAAGCATTACTTTAAAAAATAATATAATATTTGCATACACAAATAGAAAATTGATCACAAAAGAGAAATAAAATTACATTTTGAATACACAGCAATATATCGCTAAATACCCCAAAAATGGCATAAAAGTTATACTATGTGAGTAAAATTTTAATTTGATTTTTGCAAAATACAGATGCTCCTAGTCAGACACTTGTTCAATTTATATAATTCTATAAAATTAAGGCAATGGAGTATCTCTAGTCGTAACACATAATGCTGGTAGCCATCGAGGGTTAAATTGTACATTCTCAAAATGGTAACCAATTAAACTAAAAGTTATTAAAGATTTAGATTTCATCACTGGCTGATAAAAAACTTAAGTTTTTTTGAATATTAATTCCTAAAGCAAAATTTATGTTGCATTCAAAATATCAATATTCTTTTTTATCTTCTATGCATTGATTTTATTAATAAATATAATTAATAACTTATTTCTTTTGCGTATTATTCAATACAACTTATTGCTTCTACAATTAGTTTTCTGTTCTTAGTTTTGACTATCCAGTAGTCTTCATCAAAGCTACAAAAATATTTAAATACACATAACTGCACAGAAACTATACATACTTTTATAAGTATATTAAATCTTACATTTGTTATTTTGTTTTACTTAATAATCTTAATATATTTTATCTTATAATCTTTTATGTATAATTTATATTTAATTACCAATTTTATATTTATTTTTCAATACATTATGGTTATTACATAAAACAAAAAAAATATTAAGATTTAATGTAATTATTTTATACAAGTGTAATTAACATGCAAAATATGGATGTTTTAGATATAATTATAGTATATAATTTCTGTCTAATCATGTGTACTTCAATACTTTTTTGTAGCTCTAATGAAGATGGCAGGACAGTTGAAATTGTACAAAAAGTAATTGTAGTAACACTATAGTGAATTGAATAAAAATAAATGAAAAAAGTTATAAATTATATTTGCATTCAAAATATTAAGCATATTCTTCCTATAGATTAGTTTTTGATTTTGAAAAGATTGCACAAACATTAGCAAAGCGTATATCCAGAGGTTATGACTATGAAATTTTTGCTTTTAATCAATGTGAATTAGCTTCCACTAATTAATATGCATCACATTTTGATTTTTGTTTCATTAAGTTATCTACAAACAGTTCCAAAAATCAGCCAAAAAATCAAAAACAAGATTGGAAATGATATATATCATTGTTTATACATCAGTTCTCATTTCAAATGCCTCAGATTTGCCATATTTACAATTAATAATCCTTTCATGTAAAAAATATATAATATGAATAAAGTTTGTTGTACAAACAATTCAAACAATGCCAATGAACTGAATGATTGAGTCAAACATTTTGACCAAATCAATATAATTATAAATCTTTTTGTTGTTCATGACTTTTCTTGCATTTGCCTGGCAGCAAAAATGTCTATAATGCTTCTCGATTTTTTTAAATCAGTCTCTGGTAGTCATTCATCTAAGATTAGAAACCATCCATTTAATCAAATCCTTAAAAGTACATTAACAATATTCCACAATAATTACTACCATTATCCTCTAAGGCAACAGAAGTATCTCTAAGATCAGATAACATACTTTCATGAATCCATATATTCCCCAAAACATTCCAATATATTTGACATAACATATCACTAGCTCAATTTGAAACTTTCCTAGGTATTCAGTTTTTTAAGATTATAAAATGCAATATTAGTTTTGCTAAGATAAATATCTTTGTCCACAATCTTAAATATAGAATGACTATATTATTAAAGTCATCATCTCAATTCTTGCCATTATTCAAAAAATGATCAAATGATTTCCTCCATCAGTCATTGCAATTGTAATGCAAAATGGTATTACTATAATTGTAAAAATTAAATAATGTAAAGGGGAAGACCAAGTCATATTAACAATAAATGATAAAAGCAATCTTCCAATGGTATTCAAAAGAAAGTTGCTTTGGGTTGAGAGAATGATATATGTAAAAGAGAATTACAATGAAATATGAAGATTTATAACAGAACTTTGTGGGGAACTATTGGAAAGATATTAATTCTGTAATGGGCTATTAATCATTGAAAATATTGAATGATGAAGATAGTTGATATATGTCAAGAGAATTACAGTGAAATATGAAGATTTATAACAGAGCTTTGTGGAGAACTATTGGAAAGATATCAATCCAGTAATGGGCTATTAATGATTAAAAATATTGAATAATGAAAATAGTTACAAATATATATCATGAAAGCTACATGCAACTATTTTTTTAAATTTATTTCTAGCTGCCATTTTATTTTTACAAATAACATATTTCTTTTTTTAAATAAATATGTTGCAGACTCACAAGTATACCAATGTGGTATAAAATGAATATGAGGTGATTACCAATTTACATCTACTAGTCATCTTGGTGGCATGTGTAACAAGAATGGTGAACATGCTGTATGCTGACCAATAGTTCAATACATATTTGGCATAGATATACTTAATAACCTCCAATCTATCATATATGAAAAAACATTGAACCCTAGGATGCATTTCATATTTAGTATAGCTAATAAAGGTAAAATAAAAATAGACTTAATACCAATTTTGATGTTTTACATATTATTTTGTATCTGAATTATATATATGTTAATTTAGTTTTTAGGCTTTCATGTATGTGGTTGTTTATTTTTATTATAGAGCCAATGTTTCATCCAGATTTCATCTACTGTCATAGAGGTACTATGGATGGCTCAATATTATTGCCATAGATATTAGTTATAGGGTGTGGATTATAAATTAGCTGTTATATAGTTTAGCTGTTATTTTATTCAATAAAACATTTAAATGTCAAATTAAAAGAGACGGTAAAATAGATGATTAATCAGATGATTTTTGTTTGGTGATTAAGTGACAAACATTTCAGCACATTTGTTAACACTGTCAAGTATAAGAATTTCAAGGGCTTTTTTGATTATTCACTGGTAGTAAGTGAGTGCATTAATAAATACAGTGAAAAATCAAATTATCCATTTATATAAATTTGATAAAGCCTATCGATCAAAAACCCATATAATACCAACAATATTATCATGTGATTCCTTCATATGCTTACTGATGTGTTTCAAAGATCAGTTATCTTCACCCTATGCTAGAGATCCCCAGTGTCCATTGATTATTTATAGTAGATGGCTCTACAGTAAGATGCAGGTAACTGCTCTCAGAATCACATAAGCAAGCATACAAGAGAAGTGTGTGACATTATTACTGTTATAATAAGAAGCAAATACAACAGATGCCGAAAATGTTTACATTTTTTGCCCATGAAAATCTTCATGTTAGCATATATATAGAATACAGTACTTTTCTCTATGCTTCTACTAAGCTTTTTAAGAAACTGGTTATCAAAACTAAGAACTTGAGGATGGTAATGTAATCAAACTCTGATTAGTTCTTAGCGGTACAGTTTTTGTTCAAAAAAAAAGGTGCCTAAACAAAGATTACAAACAGGCCTCTCCATTATCAGCTATAGATTTGTTTCATTTTTTACTTTTTATTTGTTTTCAGCATATAAATAACATTTTTAACACCTGTAACGAACAATAGTAGCACTCAATACAAAATTATCAGTTTCATTAATTGTTCCAAAAATTTCACATATTCAATCTGGTGAAAATTAAGAGTGAATTCTATTATGATAATGTGATATGGGTGTGTTTTCTCAACAATTACTGGCATTACTTACTTTTGAGCAGAAAACTTCAAAGCAGTTGTGCTCCAAGTTCATTAAGTGTGTTTAGGAGAATAAAATATTCAACAGTGTTACCATGGAAAATAACATTTAATATTCGTATCACCAAAAATAATAATGTAAAAAAAAGAGAAGATTTGGACTGGCAGTTAAACTGTAATAAATACAAATATTACAATGTTTTTATGAACGACTGTGTGCATGTGTGTGTGCACATATAAATATGCATGTAAATATGTACATACAAAAACACACATTCTTTTGGAGAGTAAAAAATTAACCAAATAATTGTGATTTTTTTTTTTTCTAATTAAACGTTGTTCCCTATCATCCCAACTTTAAAATCATTTCTATACATTTTAAAGTTAGGTTAGTTATTTGAGAAAGAAACTGTCGATGCTACTTTCTAAAAGGATATTTTGATTTAGGATACAGAAGATTTGATTTGTATATGAACAACACTCACCTTAAGAGCTGCAAAAAAATAAAAACCATTAGTTATAATTTTGAAATAAAGCTACAATCATATAATAAAAGCAAAATTTGAAATATAATATACTGGTATTTATAAACCTCTGTGATAAACACATTATCAAAATATTTCACTATTAAATCAAAACACAAAGCAAAAATTTCAGCAGCTTTTAATGTTTGTATATGTATGTACATATATATACAGAATACAAAAGGCCTTGTGGTATAGTAATTAGGCAATCTGCATGCCATATCCATGAGACGACGTTCAAATCCAAAAGAATTGATGATCTTTCAGTTAATTGTTGACTTCAAAGCAAAATTATCATTTTCTTTTTCAAATTGCCAGCATGCAATTAGCCCAGCAAACCATTCAATAACATAATTGAATGGGTTTATTGCTTGGAAGTTCATAAGAAATTCAAGTGCCAGATATGGAACCAATATGAGAACCTCATGTTCCAGAATCTGACATTGTATTCAATCATGTAATAATTGGAAAGTATTATGTATATAAAGAATAATACATAAAAAGAAACCAAAAAAACCATCACTTACTAACATTTGATTGGCATAATAAAAAAGTATTATAGTTTAATTTTCCTTTACGGAGATTAAACTGAGAGGCCAATGCTGTGTAATCATTTAGTTAATTCATATATACATACACACACAAAAAGCAAGTTTATATAAATTAAAATACTATTACAGAACATTGTACTTTAATATGATATGCTACGAAAACCATGCCATGTTCCTTTATTGGTAAACAATACAAAAACAATATAATTTCCTTAATTGAGTTTTTTATCACTACTCGGATCTCAGATTCCATTAAATTTTGTGTACATTCTACAAATAAAAAATTTATCTTCTGGATACTTTGTAACAATTTACATTATACACAAAATGCAAATAAATCTCAAATTAGCTTTAATTAACTGAAATTTTTTTTTTTTTCCTTTTTTTTTTTCATGTGTCAAAGCCTCAGCCGGGAAGCGAACCCGGGACAACTGCTTGTAAGGCAGTTGTGTTGACCACTCGACCACCAACGCTTAAATGAAAAATTTTATCTTTGAACATAAATTTCATAAAAGCCTTATTTAAAAATAATGTTTCAGTCACCATTTCCTTCAAAGATTATTTCTTACTGAACAAACATTAATTAAAACAGTATTTTTTTTTGTCCCTAATGTCTCAATCATTTCTTTCTACAGTCTATTTCAGATCTATTTCATTATTATAAATGGACAATTATGGATGTCTAAAAAAAGTGTCTGAAAAAAAAAAAAACTTACATAATTATATATTACCAACATGTAGGTAAAACTATTTAATTTGAAAAAAAAAAAGAATGTCAAAAATACAATGTTTAAAAAAAAATTTCTAATTAAAAATAACCAAAAATTATCATTTCATACATATATATTACGATCTTAGCAATTTTATATTCATGTTGATAATACATACATCTCCTGCCCCTCGCCTCCCCTGGCATTTTTTAAGGCATTATACACATTTATGATAAAGCTTAATATTATTTAAATCCTTGAAAAAACGTCTTAAAAATAGCAGAAACATTAGGAACAAAAAAAAAATTTTTTTTAGATTATATTCAATTTTTTCAACCAATAAAAATTAAATGTTTTTTTTTTTTAAATATAAAAATAGTGATCGTAAAATAATTTTTAAATATATCAACTGAATTAAATTTATTTCAATAAACTTTTTTGAATTTAAATTTTAAAAGCTAATGATACAGAAAGATTCTTTTTAGTTTAAAGAACAAATTACTACCAATTTTTTATTTTTTGCCACTGATCAGTGACATAAATTATTCTCTTCTGATCAATCGTGCCAGGTGATAATAAATGTGGTCCACAACTTCGAAATTTTGTATACCTAAAAACAGTCCTTCAAGTAAGATTGAATGTCTGTGCTTGATTATTGTCACATCTATACTTAAAATCTAATTTCTTCATTGATCTAAGATCTTCAATTCATCTATCTAAAAAGAATGCTTTTTGGGGGGGAGATATTTGCTAATTATTCTAGTTAAGCAAATCTTTTGTTTCTTCAAAAAAAAAAAAAAATATCTTTCTTGATTCACTTTAAGTTCTGATTCTCTGTTTTCTGATAGAAACAGAATGCTAAATTCATCTGATCTTCATTGCAGAATCCATTAAGCTATAACTAAGAGGTAAAACTATGATTAGTTTCCTTAATTCTCGAAAGAAAAATATCTTATTTTCAAATTAAAATCTGTATGCTTACACTCTTCTGCATTCAGAGTAATAATTCATGTTTTTCACTTTATTCCATAGATTAACTAAAATGAGGTGATAGTCTTATATCGAAACACTGTGGTTAATTTCTAATTAGCCCATTTGCAGTGAGTAGCAGAAACTCTATTTATATCCTTCACATTTCTTACAAATAACAAGACATAATCTTTCCATAGCATACCATCAAAAAGCAAGTCTATCATTAAAATATTAATATCTTCAGTAACACATCCTTGTATTCATAGACTACATTATAAACTAATTAATGTTCAATTAAGATGATAATTTGTAGTTGCTGCAAATCAGCCTTAGACTAATTCATCGTGGCATTTAAGTGTTTTAATATTTAATTAAGCAGAATGTATTGTGATTATTTCACACTTTTTAAAAATGTAATCAGTCTTGAGTTTGGTATTTACATTGCTGGCATACTATTAGTTGTTCTCTGTCAGTTAAAAAGAGGTGTTGATGCTGCAAAGCAATAGTCCTGAAATAACTAACTGGCTAGTTATTTTAGGCTGATAAGAGTGTGTTGCTAGTGAATTGATTAGCCAGTTTGTTTAAGTTATCCTTAATAGAATAATTAACTTTTAGACTATAATGTATTACTGAGCAATCATGTTTTTGGTTTTTATTTTAATTAGTTAACAACTAACATTCTTGTTCAAGTATATAATAGATTGCTTTCACTCAATATTGAGTATAGTATTCTTATATATCTCAATAAAATATAAATTCCACATAAAGGAAATCATATTTCATATAATAAAAAATTCACTAATAGATTTTTTAATAAGCATACACCTAGTATAATTAGATCCAGATATCATCCCATTGAAATTAACATTTTTTTTTTTTTTTTCTGAATCTATTTCTGCCTTCTAATGTGAAACCAGTAGTCTGTAAAAAAAAATGTTTGCATCTATGCTGTGTCCAAATCTGAAAGTATACTTAGAAAATAAATTCAAAATAATTACTTATTTGTGACATTTTATATATAAATATATTTATTATAGCACACATTCTTCTTGTAAATCTGTAATTCAAATATATATATATAGTTCATACATATATAATTATACACATGCAGACATTTATAAACAAATACTTACATATAAATTATTTTTAGACAATTCTTCATCAAATGTAATTGATTAATAAACAAAATAATAATAAAGATGGCTTAGTAAGAAATATTTTTAATTAAAAACAGTTTAAATTTAAAAATACATCTTATTTTATATGTCAACCTATTGTAAATCCCTCTGTGTTTAATTTTATATCAACTATAATGAAGTTAGGCAAGAAAGGCAAACGAAAGTGAAAAAAAAAAAAAAAGCTTTTATCCACCACTGATCTTGTCACATCTTAGCAGATGAAATAGAAAATGCAAAGTGAAGTGCTTGTTCTTGACAAATAAATTATGTTTTTCAACACTTTTTTAAATTCAAGAGAAAAAAATATTCTCACCATTAAAACACATTTGAAAAATAGCAAAACTGCATACCTGTCTTCTCCAAATACATACACTGTTCATAAGTACTTGCTTTTAAGGACAATTTATTGGCTGGGTGATATCTAATTCTATTTCTAAATCAAATATTACAAATAAATAGATATAGCTACATATTTAAAGCCCCATCATATTAAAATTTTCACTGACTTATCAAGATAACTGATAATAAAAATACAAAAACCTTTATCGTGCCACAACTTATTGTACTTCAGAAATATAATTCTATGAGAAAATTACTCATCAATATTTTTAGCGCTAAGTTCACAGCTTGCATATTAAAAAAAAAAACAATCAGTTTTTGTAATTACAAAGATTTATGTACTATATATAACTAGATGCAAAAAAAAACAATTTTCATTCAAAACATATATATTTTTATTTTCTTGTTTACATGATGTATTTAGTATACAACTTATAATTTAATACATCGAGATTAATACTCCAACTACTACTACTGGTTTATTAAATAAATAAAATACTCTCAATCCAAAGCTCTAGGCAAAACTTTTTAGAGAAAAGCACAGACCATCTTCTCACTTTACCTCAATTTATTTGTAGAGGTTTGAAACACTTTGGAAAGAAAACATGAATATTTTTAAATCAATCAAATTACTTTCAAAGCTATATTTTAAATTGCTTTATATTATTCTAATTGACATCTGTGAAAATTTTCAATTTACATCTTGTCAATGCCAAATCAAATAATGAAATACGTAAATATAAACACTCCCCATGATTAATATTATGTAATACATTGAGATTAATATTCCAACTACAGTTTTTTACATAAATGAAATACTCTCAATCCAGTAGTTGGAGTATTAATCTCGATATATTATATAATATTAATCATTGGGAATGTTTATATTTATCTCTTATAATTTGTATTTTGTTTTTTACACTGATGGTAATGATTTTCTGTTTTTGTCGAAATATATAGTACAACAATATAACTCTTAAAATACCTGCCAATTCAAGTTCCAGCCATCTATGAGTCAATTTGACTTTAAATATAATAAATCCAAGTCAAATGATAATTGTTTGGAAAGATGCATAATGTAGAAGAACCAAATGGCAGATAGCTAAACAATTTTGTTTGCTTACTTGCATCAGCTTATTCAGAAATCTTTAGTTTTCAGGTTCAATACTCTAATACTGTGCTAAAATAAACAGGTTTCTATATTTAAAAAGATTAATGCTTATAAATTTGATGCAAAAAATTTTCTACACATATCAATTTATATATTTAAAAATAGAAAATGATGGTATAGTGCTGCCATTTATTCAATATATGCAAGAAAATTCTCTTACATAAGTTTTTATTTGGGGCTTAACTGGTCTGTGAATAAGTTTATATTCTCAACAGTACATATTTAATAGTAGATGTAATTTTGTATAAAAATTTTATTATGCATCAATTCTTAATATCTTTGGTATAATGGAAAAATAATCATCTCTCTGTTGTGGAAATGTATCCTATTGTCACTTTTACTAAGATAAAAAACATAATAAACCTCCCACAAAGAATGTTGAATTACATCTTAGGGAAACTTCTTTGAAGAATGAAACAATATTAAAGTATTACAATATGTCTCAAAATTCCAGTTAAAATTGTATTCTTTATGGAATTACTAAGGGATTCTTGACATATTCCACTATTTTTACGATATGGAATAAATTGTTCCTACAATTCACATAATGCAAAAATTGATAGAAACAAAGTTGGTATTCTTACAATACTAGATCAAATAAATATAATCAAAAAGTTAAATAGCACTAAATTAATACATAAAAAAAAATAGAGTATTTTGTCTCAAAGACAATCAAATATAATTGAACCATGTAATAAAGGCTATGATTTCTTCCCAATTTGTTTTTAATATCAGAACAATATTTTTCTTTGATTTTATTTCAAATCGTCAATTTTGTTTTACATTATTTTTGGATATACTATGGAAACGATTGATCGTGACAATTGACAAAATTTTGATTGTATGGATTGCATATTTTTGTTTTTTTAAATAATTTGTTAATTAAAATATTATTTTCATGTATATTTTCAAATCTATAAATTGTTTCTATAAATCCAATATACAGTAGATGCTTAAAATATTGAATTATATATAGTTCTTTATGGCTTAGTGCAGTGGAAGAATAGCAGACTCTGGAGATCAGGTTCCATGAATAGCAGTGGTCCTTGAACTTATGAACTCCTGAGCAATAAACCATTTGATTACCATTATTATTATAAATATACAATACAATAACTAATTCCATATGCTGCTAACCAAACTATAATTGTTGATCATAAAAAGTATCTGAAGGAAAAGAATCTACAAGACCCGAACTGTTAGACCTATCCAATTAAAAAAATTTACAAGATAAAATAATACTTCTGATAAATTTACACTGAAGAAACTCCTACTGTCATATCGTCTCACAAGCCACATGAGGGCAAGAATGTGTTCTGGAACTTTTCCCAAAAATAATAGCCACAAAAAGCATCACATCTCTCACTAATCATTAGGATAAAATTCAAACTTTCCAACACTACAGAAATCTGGTGGTCTACTCAAATTGAATCAATCAAGAATGGCAAAAAGGTGTGAATGCCCCCTTCCCTATATTAGGTAACAAAATTAATATTTTCTGCCTTGAAGTACAAAATTAAAACAGCTATTGAGAATATGTATGAGCCACATTATCTTCATTTATGCCCTAATAAGAAATATTATTTATGCCCTCTCCTCTTATCTGTATCAATATATATATAAAGTAAGTCTATAGTGTAGCCAGAAAAAGAGTTCAAAGAATTAATCACATCCCATGCTATTAATATCCATGTTATAAAACTGAAAATTAGTTTACATACAAATATAAAATTCAAATTTGGTAACATTTGTTCATCTATGTAACAAAGTGATTTTATTCTTCCTTATAATCTAAAGCTTACTGCAATTTCAGTGAAATTTACCATAATCATAGCTATGATATGGCAGACTTCACCAAAAGTGCCCTAAGCTTTAGATTACAAAGAGAAAAGAAACCACATTGTTATGCAAAAGAACAAAAATATGCAAATTTGTATTAAAAAAACAAAAAAAGGGAAAAATCAATACAAATAAAAAAGTAAACTAAAAGCCAGCTATTAAATAAATTAAAGAAACAGGAATTTTGAAAACATAATATTACTTTCTCCGCTCACACTCATCCCAAACTACCGATGAAGCATCATTGGTAACAATGAAAATTTTTTTACAATAAATACAAATAGGTAAATTTATGATATAATAAAAAAAAAATTGAATGGCTTTATTGACTGAGAGTCTTAAAAAATTCGAGCACCAGAGGTGCCAGCACTAGAATCAATCTGAAGACCTTACACTCTAGAATCTGACATTCTACCACTGGACTAAATCATGCAAGGCAATTTACGTTATTACAATTACCATTTTCAATCACTGTCAATCCATTGCAAAAAGCCTTGTCCAAGTTTGATCCACTTTCTTTGATACATAGCTTTTCCCTATTGTTTCAACAAATTTATTTGCCTCAATTATCCAAATCATATAGTCTCTTTCCAAGTCATTTACAATCTCTTGGGTTCCAGTTCAAAATTTTAACTGCAGATCTATTTTTAACTCTAATAACAATATGTCCACCAGTGATCTGTTTCGGTTTCATAATTCCTTCAATGATAGTAATGGTTATGATTGTTCTCTTATCCAAATATTTCATTTACTATTTCTCCGTTATTTCCAACACACTTCTCTTCATATTTCTTTATACCAAGTATCTGCTGGTGAATATTGTGGCATTATTTGAAGAAAAACACTCACATTAAGAATCTGGATACTTGATTAAATATTAACATGAATATTACTGATATTCTCAAATCTATTCCATTTCAGAAGTTGCCTCACAGAAAATATATAAAACACAGTTTAGAAGATTGGACTAGAAGAGTGGTGGTGAATCTTTTTACATATGCATACCAAAAATTTCCAAAAAATATTTATTGAATGATTGGCATGACATACAGTTATTAAATCAAAATATAAATAACTTAATTATTGCAGTTTTTTAAAATTTATAAAACAAAATAATAATAACAACAATAATAATTAAATAAAATTTCTAAATAAGCTAAGTACAAGTGAACGATATTTATTTAGAAGAGCACAAGTTGAATAAAATATAATTATAAGAAATTTTTTAAAATAAACATAAAATCAACACAAATAGATATTATTTAGTGAGATTTTTGCTGTTGTACATTGGATGCCAAATGTTTTATATCTGATTAATATTTAATAATGTATATTCTGAACTAGATTCATCGGTCATTCTATTTCTTGAATTGTCTTTAATTAAATTCATTCCTGAAAACAATGATTCACATGCATATGTAGAGGAGAAAATTGATAATATATGTCGCTAATTTTTTTAAACAATTAAATGTTTCAGGAATAGCATTCCAGGCAGTCAGTAGTTTCTCTTCAGCATTCTTTTTACATATGCCCAATAATCGGTCACTTTCCATTGCTTCTAACTCATTCCTTAAATCAACAAATTTCTGTTTCCATATACAACTGGATTGAAAATCTATTAATTGCATTTCCGTATCTTCCAAATTAAGCCACTCAAAATTTCTAATTTGGGACTATCCATTGATATTATATCTGGGTATAAAATAAATTTTGATGATTCTGAAAATTGTCTGAACTGTGTAAATCTTAAAAGAAAATTCATCAATTATCGACTGAATAACAGCACAAAACTCTTGCATCAATTTTACTGGGTCTGGCTTCTCATGAGATTCTAAATCAGTCAAGAACTTTTTTATATTTGGAAAATATTTGAAGGTGTAAGCAATAACATCATGATTGAAAATTTGTAATTTAACTTCAAATGCTTTGATCAAATCAAACATGACAGCAATCGTCTTATTATAACCTTGCAGTTTCACATTTAATTCATTTAGATGTGAACACATACCAGTAAGACATTCAACATCCATTAATTCATTATATTTTTCAATGATTTTCTCATTACGTAAAAACAGTCTAATTTCATCTAAATAGTCAACGAATAATTGAAGAACTTCGGATATTGTTGTACACAAGTAAACCATTGTATATAGAGTTCACCTCACTCAATAAATTTAAAAATTTTCATTTAGAGCTTGTGTAGATATAAAAATTGACTAACTTAGTCACAATGTTCATAACATCATCCAGTGGCTTAAAGCTGATTTTTGTGCAAAAAACCTGCTGATGTATAATGCAATGAATGTCCAGTACTGTTAGTAAATAAACTGAGAAAACCATTTTCTTTTCCAGTCATATTTAGAGCACTATCTGTAGTTACTGATACAATTTTGGCAACATCTACTTTTTCAGCAAGTACATTTGAAACTCCATTGCAAATATCTATTCCTTTAATTGTTGTTTCTAATGAGGTTAAACAGATCAATTCTTCTTTGATATTATTTCCAACACAATAGCGAATAAAAATAACCAAACGAGCTGACCCATTTATGTAAGCACTTTCATCAAGGCAGAGAGAAATTAAACTAGAAGATTTTATCACTTTTTTGTTAATAAGTTATATTGTTAGCCACTTGCAGGATTCTTTCTTTAACTGCATTTCTAGCCAATGGTAAATCTTTTATTCTCTGAATAATTTTTGCTTTGTTTTCAAAATCTTCAAAAAGAACTGGTGCACATTTCATCCAAGCTTCTTTCATATATTCTCCATCATTAAAAGGTTTCCCATGTTTGGCAATTACATTTGAAATAAAAAAAACTAGCAGCAGTTATATTTGAATGATTTTCCATAAATTTCATTATAGATGTTGGTTGAATATTTATATTTTTAAATGATTGGGCAATATATTCTTTTTGTTCATCTTTACTTTTTTCACAGAGCGATTTATGATTGGTCTCATAATGTCATTTTACCGATGATGTTCTCAATACAACTGTTCCGGAACAAAAAGCATATACTGTCTTGGTGCCTTTGTTAATCATTCCATACTCATCAGTCCACCAATTTTGAAATTCTCTACTGTTTGACAATTTTTATTTTCACTAGACATATTAACTTAATAGTAATAAATTTATTTAAAAGTAAATTTAAATGAGCTTTAATAATTTTATGAATCAAAGATTTATTGTATGATAAAATATATTATTATCCTTACATTCCACTTTTACAATAAAACTTCAAGCAAAAAAAAAAAACATTGTTTGATGGCATTGATTACACATTTTGTTTTAATCACGATTTTGATTACATTAAAAAAATGGATGGTGTCAACAAGTTTAGATCAAAAAAGATTAGAACAGAAAATCATTTTTTTACTTTTACTTTAGATTTGAAAAAAATTATTCAGTTATAAAATAAACAACACAATTATGTGCTAGTATAAGAGATGGTGATCATGTGAGTTATAAAATGTTTTACTGAGTTTACTTTCTAGTTTTATTGGAATCATTTGCAGTTTATAGAATACCACAGTGTACCGGTACTACTTTATTTGACTTAAAATATCATAATTTGTTTCTAATCAGAGTTCAATTGTAAATTGAATTCTAATATAATATTATATATATTTATTTTACCTTTAGTTTACAGTAAATTTTTATTAGTACAAATTTTAGCAACAAAAAAAATATTGAATAATTTAAAGCATAGAAAATTATGATATATAAATCACAGAACTAGACAATAATTCAAGAAATAGTTTCACCACCTAAGACTCATTCATCCCCTTTTTGAATATTCAGTCAAGAATTTATAATCAAAGAATTATGTAAAAAATGAAAATCTTGTAATGTTCCAAAAAATTTTCTTTTTCCAAATATAAGAAAAACCAATTGCATTTGATCTTCCTACCAAAATTTGGAGTTTGGACAACTCGTAGTCATTGCATTTTTTGTAAATACAATTTATCAGCCAGTCTCTGTAAATTTGGACAAACATAAACTATGAACCACATAATTAGTGATTGCCAAATCTATGGTTCCAATGGCAAAATTGATTTAATAAAGCCACCATAAATCTACCTCCAGTTTGGAATCTATACAGACACCTTTATGATACTTTGATAACAGTTAAACTATTGAAATCCATACACTAAATAATAAGAGTAAATGAGTGATCTGAAGTCTTTATATTCTTTTTTGTTAAAGTCCAAGTTTTACATCCATGTCTAAAAAAATGGTAATCCACATATATGAAAAAACATACACAGATGTCTTTTTAATAGTAGATTATTTCTAGCAAAGCATTCTGTCAAGGCTCATCCATTATACTTCCATCTGCAATATTAATCTGAACGAGGTAGTACCTAATTTCTGTTCATGATTATGAATCTTTTATTTCTTCCTTTAAGAAAATTCACTGAACATAACTTAAGTCTTGAAATTTTCAAGGATTTATCTATTTTTGCTCTCAATTGATAGCTCTTGGAACATTTCCTGAAAACCTGAAGCATTATTTCCAAAAAAAAAAAAAAAAAACCAAACATATCATCTGCAAAATCTAAATAACTTAAAATAATTTCCATTCATTTTTATTCCGTTAGTTTCCTATTTTATTGCACAAAATATTTCTAGTAAAAATGCTGTAATAAAATTGGTTAGATATAAAATATACTTAATTCCTACATCCATATCAATGTTAATTTTCTTAGTACCACCATGTAATTTAATTACTGTTTCGATAAATTATCTTCAGAATATGATAGTATCTCAGGTTTATAGCTTGATGGCCTAAAACTTTTAATTATTGAGGGAATACAATTAATCAAATTGCCTTTTCATAATCTATAAATCCCATTTCACCTTTTCTTAATATCAAGATACCTACTGTATTTTTATTATCATGTGGAACACCTTTATCATTTAAAGATAGATTTGACAACAATTTCTCTATTTCTTCAATTGCATTTTTTAAGAAATCAATCATAATTCCATCATTTCATGGAACTTTTTTTTTTTTTATAGATTTAATTGATTTCTCACACTATTTAAAGTGCATAACAACTCAGAAGATATTGTAAATGTAGGGATTATTTCATTTTCTAATTCTTTTTACAATGCAGTTTTTTAATAGAATTCTTCCACACATTTTATGATGTCACCTTTTTTTTAACAATAGTGACATCTACTATTCTTATTTAACAACTTTTCTTCCAATATTGAGATGTTATTTTGCACTTTTGAGACTTATTTTTTTTAATAGCTTGGTTTATTAATTCAGTTATATCTTCTTATATCATGGTTAATTCTAATTTTTACCATTTTCAGGATTCCGAATATTTTTCTTAATGAAATATTTATAAATAATTTCATTGTTCATTTCAGTTGAAAATTTATTGGCAAATTGTTCCTTTTTTGTGCCTGCGATCTTTCTTGTAAATTTTTTTTTAATAGAGTATCGATTATCTTTTTATTGATCTCATTCAAATCCTAACTATTGTTGAAATCTGTTCATATTTTAAAACTATTTGAAAATTCTACTTAAAATTCATGATAGTATTTCACAAGATTACGAATACATTTTTTTCTTTCTATGAACTCCATAAGTCTGTCTTCTTTTTCATTCTGTTACTATAACCAAATTTATCTACCACATTTTCAGCTTTCAGTCAGTTACCAATTCTAGCATTAGTCAGTTATGAAAATTTTAAAATGTTCTTTGATCTGATAAAAAGCATTTGGTATATCCATATAAAAATCTTTTTCATCATGATGAGAAGTTGGACATAAACCTGAATTATCTGCATTGTTAAATAACTCACCTTGCCATTCTGACTGATAATACCATCAATCTCGACAATCTTGTTGTTTCATTTTTTATTTATAATGAATCTCTTTCTATTTGTTCTTCTGATACTTGTACCTTTGTGATAAAGTATAAATCCACTTTTCAAATCAATTATCTTTTCATTTTTCCTTCTAATTTTCCAAAGTGTAAAAATATTCCATCTAAAACTAGGGATTTTTTTTTCCCAATTCATAAAATCTTTCATTATTTCAAAGTGATAAATGATAATCATCAAATTGCAGCCTGATTCCACAATTACGTGGATTTTAATGCCCTTAGCATTTGCTTGTCAATCAGACTTGCCAGATGACTTTACTATTTTCTGAAAAATAAACTAGTTTTCTTTGGCATGATTATAAAAATATATCTAGAATATTATTTGTATATATATCCTGCCTTCAAAAAAATTCAACTGATATTTCAGCAAAGAATTATCAGACAACTCAGATAAAAGACTATTATGCTTTTTAATTTTAAATTGAGACTAAAAAAACTCAATAAACTCTCCGTGCTGGATGATAAATTATTGATGATTATTTTCTCCATATTTATTTACCAAAAGAATAATTACACACAGTAATAACAGCTGTCAATAATAACGTAAGGAGTGAACAACCTATAATAAGAATCTCACTCCACCCTCCCCGATGAAAGATATTTATTAATCCACTGTAGTCAATAGTGAATGTAAAATTAGTTTTAATAAATAATATTGAACCTGTCGCTATGAAATGGCACCTGTATTAAAAATGATTGTTGTGATGTATATAATTACTTCTTGAATTTACCCTTACTGTCATATAATAAAAAAAGTAATATTCAAAATTAATGAATTTCATACGTCTTGTTTTGTTAAGTGCCCCTAGTTAACTGCCTAGATTTGCCAATAAGGAAATTAGGCTCTGGTATTTTTATATATACATATATATATATACACACACATACATATTACCTATAAATGAGTATTTCCATGAAATAACTTAAACAAACATTTCAGTTGAAATATTCATCTAGATTATGACATGGAAACTCTCATTTATATTTAATGTTTATGTCTTTTATCATGAATATCTTTAATTTAATATATATATATAATGACAATTTGAGTACAAGTAGTTAATGATGGATTTATTCAGTCACAAAAACGTCAGTGGAGTCTAAACTAATTAAAAACATTGTACTAAATATTAAAAAATAAATAACTAAATAAAATGCTAGAAACCTTTAAATCAGACCGAAAGTTACTCTAATAATTAGTACACACAGGATTATGGATAAGTATTTAATTTAAGTATGGGCTCACTTCCATTACTAATTTAAATTTATGTTCTTGGGTGTGTTTATGCTGTAGGCTGGAAAATGTCAAAATGAATAAAATCAGAATATGCAGTCCCCCCGTATAGACAAGTACTCTTAAAACTTATTTAGTATATTCTGATTATAAATAAAGTTAATTAATAGTCATGCCAATCTTAATCTGATTTTTATATAAATGACTGTAAATTAATGACGATCAGAAAATATAATCTATAGTTCTTCAATATGATCTTAACAAAATGAGAATTTATAGTTTAATCATCATTATCATCATCCTAAATCATTAATTGAAAACCAGGCTCAGCATCTCTTCTAAATATTTAATAACTTTATTGAATCAGTACATAAAAGTGGCATATATCTCAAAATGTCAAACAATGTGTGACAATTAGAAATAAAATATACATCTCCATATATCCATTCATACTTCATTTTAATCTATTTACATCATCATACTTTTATCCACTTTTGTGTTATTCATTTTTCCTTATAATATATGTATATATATATTTCTAGAAGAGACGATAATAGATAGTTGAAATCTTAAACGGTGTCCCAAAAAGTTGTAAAAGATCTATAAACAGATGATATATGAAAGTAGTGGATGAAAAAAGGAGCCTGCTGGCATGATGTAAAGAAGAAAGGCTAGAAATTGGAGGAAGTAAATTAATCTTGGAGATATATTAATCCTGCATAGAATTAATAATAGTTGACAGTGATATGTATATGTAATTCAAGCAATAACTCCTTGGCTGTCATCAAGCCCAATAAAAAAAATCACCCAAATCTTAAAACAAATTCATTAAAATGTAAAAAAAAAAAGCTATAAAAGACAAGCACAACAATTATTAAAAATGTAATATTAAAATCGTGTAACTTTAATCAATGATAATTATAATATCAATAATGTTAATATGTTGTCTATGGAATGAATGAATGACAGTAATCAAAAGATATCTGCAATAAGCATGTTGGTATGTAAAATTAATGCCACCATTTGGAACCCAGGCTTCATATTTTGATGAACATCTGGTTAAGGGTGGCAAATTATATCAACATTCTTGATGGATATAAAAAAAAAAAACTATGCTTTTAATAAAACCCACACACTATAGTTATATAACATAAAAATAATAACAAACTTACAGTTCCCACTCATAAATTCCATTAAGCTTACTGCTTCGATCTGTAACTCTAAAAGTGCCCAATCCCTACAGCACCACATTTGTAAGTTCATGAACACTGTCACAGACTCATAAAGGTCTAAAAAAACTACTAGAATCAAATCAAGAATATCAGAAATGCAATCACTTTACCATATATTTATATATGAGAAAAAGTTTGATACTAGTACATATAATACACTCCACTGCTTGATGGCGCAGTTTTTTGCCCAATGCACATCAATATACATGTTTACAGGATGACGATATGGTCAAATATGGTAAATTTTATACATTTATATACGATCTTTTAAATATAAATTTTTTTTTATATATACAGTATTTTATATATATATTTCATCGCATGTTGACATTTTCCAAACTACTTTTAAACAATTTACAAACCAACATTATTTTCTAAAATATAATACTTACAGTTTAAAATTACATTATAAATCTCAGCGCATAGCGCTGGAATGTGTGGGGGCTACTCTGATCAAACCAACATTATAAACATTTTAAATACTATTATAAACATTACGGGTCAACATTCTGCAAAGTATTTGTAAACAATTTACGAACCAACATTATTTTATAAAACATAAAAATTGAATTTTTCTGAAATCGAATAATTATATTTTAAATTATATTATAAATGCCAGCATGTAGCACTGGAATGTGCAGGGCCGGGGACCGATGTTTTTGACGATCAAACCAAGCTTCTGATTTCCAAAACAATGTCCAACCTTCTCGCACAAACGTGCCTTTTCGCGTGAATTCTGTAAAATTGTGCTTGTCATTACACTTTTGAAATTTATTTCACATTCCAAGCTGTGTAGGGAAGCGCGGCGACAGGCTTACAATTATTAGCATGTAATAATGTCAGGTAGGGTGTGTGATCATTACTTTGACCGCACATTACAAGAGTTATGGGCAGCTGAATTCCATATACCCTCACACGATACAGTAGCAATCTGTAAAATGTGCACATTTGCATAGTGTCGCGAAGCACATCAGCGGGCCGTAATATATGTGTGCAATGCAATATACGTCCACAAAAACTAATATGAACATCACTGTTCTATAAGTTGTAAACTGTTGTAGTGTTAGCTGTAAATTAGGCCCAAGTTAGGCTGCTAAAATGGCATATTCATGTGCATTGGCCAAAAACCAGCGCCATCAAGTGATGGAGTGTATTATATGTACTAGTATCAAAAGTTTGACTTAAGGATAAACATTAAACTCGTACTGCACGGCTTACTTTGTGATAACAACATACATTAGTTGATATAAAATTTACAAAGGAACATTCATTATATGTGTATAACTTTTGTCAATTTTTTTTATATATAATAGATAATTATTTCACATAGTTACAATAATTCATATAGCATATAAAAGCGATTTACCCGCTGAAGAAGAAGCTGTAAGTAGTAACCAAAAACAATTAAATCAAATTAATTTAGGCCTAGTACTTTTGAGGTTTCCCCTCATATTCATGGCCAAAATAAATTATAAACATTGCTGTAATGTTACCAAATAATAAAATATGCAAATGCGAATGCAACTTAATTTGTCCATTTTCTTGAAATAGAAAAACACGTGTTGCGTCTATTGATGGCATTGTTATCACTTATAATTCATATAGTTTCAAAATATTTATAAACAACCATGGTATCTATGTTTTTCGGATCATCTTATTTCAATCTATAAAAGTTTCTTCACTCATCTTTTAAAGACACATATGATATTAAAAGAATTATCTATATATTAAATATTCATTAAAAATCTCAATAGGTAAACTTGTTTAAATATAATGCATTTTAAGTGTACTTTGAGCTTAGGACCTACATCATATAGCTGGAGGAAGGTATTTAATAAAAGATGAACTTTATAATACACATACCCCCATTTAACATTTACAATGCATTTCAAAAATTGAAATGCCGAGTAAAATAAATCTAATAACCTTAGTGAAGGATAATATCAGACAGATCAGAATACAAGTGTAGGCAATTGTTTACTTATGTAAAAGCAACTTACATGAATTCGAATTTATATAAATAATTTCTATTATCTATAAAATATGGATATATTGTTCTCATTTTCATTTGTTAACGATTTTTTCACATTCGTATAATAGCTAATGATAAACATGCATTTGAAAGAAAAATCTGACTTGTTTAGTTTTATCAGTGTTATTAGATAGGGGGGGGGGGGGGGGGATTTTAAAAAAGTGTGTTCATATATCCCATAATATAAAAAAACACAGAGTAATATAATAATCCGGTTTTGTTTTTTTTAACATCCTCAAAAAATGAGGTATTGCCTGCAGATAAAAAAAGCTGTTTTGAATTTTTAAAAAAATGTTCACATTTATTTATTTTTTCAAATACCATGATCAATACATTTACATTAAAGAAGAGAACAGGTTATTCTATTGTTTTAAAGAATCCAAATTTAAATAATTTTAATAAGAGGTAAAAAAAATTTCTTCTTACACTCATTAACAAAGAAAACTTCTAGTAATTATTCACAGATTTGTTACTAAGAATCAATTATTTTTAACATTTAAATTTATATTTTATTAATGGAAATATATTTCAAATATATGCTTATACTATAGAAACATGCTTGTAAAAATGTATATAATTTTGAAATTATAGAATGATACACAGACCTGAATTTTTTTTACATTTTATTTTCCTCTTTTCTATTAATGGTTGGAATAAAAAAATAAATCATTTGATTAGTTGCTCGAAAAATCATATGCAGTTTGAGCATCCAAGTGTATGCTAAGTCCAATAGTTTCATTTAATGATCAAATTAATTTCTTTCTTTTCTGTTTGAACAGTTGACTACTGATCCAGAGTTTTAGGTCATAAATGCCTCTATCTGCAACAGTGCCTAAATAAGTATGACATTGGTTGGAACTATATATTTATTATCGGATGAAATCATTAATCTTTTATTTTATCAGATCTCTTCATTTGTTATATGAAATTTAATAAATTAATTCTCAGTTACATAATATTACTGAAGTCTCTAGTCGCATTACTGTGCTTCGTTTCATCTATTTTTAGCATTTTTACCATTTTTATGTTCATTTGGTCAGTAAAAATTGGAACTTAAGTAAATACCGATTTATTAATTTAAAAAATAAAAGATGTCAGTAGTTCATAGGGAAAAACTATAAATGAGTCAACAAAACCCTAGAGCATCACTGATTGATAGATTCCTTGATTTTGGATTTTCAAAGTTCCTCTTAGATTGTTATCAATGAGCAAAAAAAAATGTACATTTTCCGTAGTTTATTTAAATATTTATGATTATTTTTAAAAAATATTTGTATTAAAAAAACATACACAATATTAACTAGATTTTTTTGAAATATGTTTATTTTTAACAATACAGCTAAGAAATTTGAAGTAGCGATAAAAAAAAAAGCATTATTGTCACACCAAAATATGTAACTTTTGTGATATTTATAATTATAAATGCAATTTTAAATTTTAAAATAGAATTTCGTGACTTTATGATAACTTAATAATTCATTCGTATTTAAAAAATGAAATTTAATCAACAGATTTCATTAATTTTTTTTATTGACTTTGCTGTAAGAAAAAATTGTTCTCATTATATATTTCTTCCCCCCCCCCCCCCACTATTTAGAAAGTTGAAACACAGTATTTTAGGATGTTTTTCATTTATAAAACTTATATTTCTAATAAACCAAAAACAATTTATTAATTCATAATATTGAATAAGGATAATATTAAAATATTGAATTATTAACTCAAATTGCCACTAAGAAAATGGAAAACAGAGAACTGCAGAAGGGTTAAAAATACTTCGATTACTATAAGTCAGAAGGGTTAAAAATACTTTGATTACTATAAGTGTTTACAATTAAATCACCAATCTTAGACAATAGCTTATGTTAACATATATCTTACTAAATCTTTTGAAAATTAAAGTCTTAACTCAGTAATGATAGTTTCTCTAATAAAACTGCAAACAAACCACACTTCTCATAATGCTCTTATTGACAGTTTTGACTGACTGACAATCTTCTTCAGATATTTGAAATATGTCACTTACTTATTTCAAATATCTGAAGAAGACTGCTAGTCCGTTGAAATTGTAAATAAAAGCATTAAAAAATACTCATATTGTTAATAGAATGGTTTATTTGTAAAGATTTAATAAAAGCAATGCAATAAGATTGGAAAGTGTTTCTCTGATGCTGTGCTTCTACTCTTGTCCTCTTTCTATGTAATCATTTAAATCATAGTAGAACCAAATCTCAGTTTGGTTTAATAGCTTCTTGAGTCTATTGGTATCAAATATAAATAATATAGATATAATGGGCTAACATAGAGATCAATATATCTTTTAAATTTTAATAATCCTAAAAATACAATTCCATAACATTTAATTTTTCATTTCTTTATATAATTAGAGAAATGTAATTTTGACTAAAATGCAACTATAAATAAATTTATTACATGATAAGCATTCCAAAATTTAATCATATGCAAATTATAATGGATATATTCATTCTGTAAAGTTTCATTTATACTGAACAAATATTTCTTGATGGTTCACTTTTCAGGAGCATGATATTGTGTTTAAGGGTATATATGTATGCAAATATAGATCAATAGATACAACTGAAAAATAGAATAGAATATATTTATATATACTTCAGAAATAATCAAAATTATTTTCTGAAACAATTCAAAATAGATAAATAAGAATTCAAATAAAAATATAGTAAAATCTCACCTTCAAATTCTTCAGATAAAGCCTTAGAAAAAATTTCGGTTTGCAATTTTTTCTCTAAAACATTAAAAAATATATTTTAAAAACATTCTTAATAAAAACTATAGGGACAAAACTTAACTAATTTCAATGTAAAAAAACAAATCTTAATACACAAAATAGAAATTTTACATTTTAAAAGAAAAAATTAAAAAATATTTTATAATTGCTTTCAATGCCTAAAGTTTGAAAATGCATAATATATAGTTGTGTTTGAATAATGCTATCCCATATTATAATAGGTATATTTATGTGTGATGTCAATTTGTAATCATGATCAGAATAAGAATGTACTAAGTCATACCCAAAGTGACTGTAAATCTTAATATGCAAAATAACTTCTCATTTGTAAGTGGCCAATCAAATATAAGGAATTTTTTTGGATTAGTTAAAAAGACTCAAGCATTCCATCTAATAACACTCAACCAGACTAAAAAATAAATAATATGAGGTTATGAGAAGTGTTTATAAAAATTAGATTAAATAATTAATTTTGGATTGAATAAAAAGACTGATAAATTAAAATATACTAGCTAATACAATCGTGAAGGTTGTGTTATAATCTTTTAAAATTTAATTAATAATTTCTGAATTGCTTATTTACTAATCCAATTCAATGTAATCAAGTGTAAATTCACTAATAATGTTTGTGATCATTTTGATCACTATGTGTCAGTATCACTCAATCTTTTCTTTAACTTGCGTATCTCTTGTCAGGTAGTCCATTTTCATAAATTGTATGCTTCACATTAGCAAAGCATTTGCAATTAAAAAACTTGCTGTTATTTCAAATTTATAAGATATAACTATAAATAAGAAGCCTAAAAGATAAAATAATAAAGAAAAAATGAGGCAAACAAGTAACACACATATATTTATATTCAAAACTTATAAGATACAATTCAAATAATTATACTATAGATTATAAAATAAAAAAAAGTGAAATTCCAATCCATTGGACATATATACATCATCTTTCAGTATTCATTATCTCTTTTCATTGGTCCCAAATTCAGAGCCTTAGAAAAATAGGTTATAGAAATACACATTCTTCATTTTTCGAACCAGTATTTTTTTTTGCTATCTATCATTGGCAAATCAGGTCCTGAAAAATATTTCTTTAAAGAAATAATTTTTTGAAATTTGAATCAACGTTTTTATTTTATTAAAAATAATGACAATCACATCTTATCTCTTTTAATTACAATAATTCAATCTACAGTTACTGGGTTTCTTTTTTTTTAACTTAAGAAAAAATTTAACTACCCCCTCTCACCAACTCCTCATTTTGCTATAAGTTTAAACAAAAGACATATTTCTGTTTGTTTTTAACTTTGATAGAGTTTGTTCTAAGCAAATAAATTACAATTTTATTTGTTTTTTTTTTTACTTTTTATAATAAAATAATGATTAGATAAGATTGTTTATTAAAAATTATATATATACTGTAGTAAATATATTAAATATTTTTATGGATTAATTATGTTGCAAATAAAGAATGAGACAAGATATTCCATGTGACAACTAGAGATATACTTAGCAACTGTTGCTAGGTAACTATCAATTATTACTGATATCCTAATTTGAACTACTTATTCTAATAGCCAAAATCCTCACACATGCATTTTGCAAATAGTAATTGTGGAATGTTTTGAATTATAATAAAAGCTGATGTTAAGTTATATTTGATATAGCTGTATTTAAATTAATAATCACTCAAATACTTCTTGTTTATAAATTGACTTAAGTTATATTATTTTCACATATCTACAGTCTTTTGTTAATCTCTTAAAAAATGATAAATGGGGATTCTCTGTAAGCGAATTAATTGATCTTATTACCTTTTTTCATCAGAATTCAATTTTTACACAAGTCTCCAAATATCTTATAGTCCTGGTGGTAAGGATCCCTCAGACTGAAATCACATATCTATAAAGTCTTTTGTTGGTCCCTTAAAAAATGATAGATGAGAATTCTCTGTAAATGAATTATTTGACCTTATTACCTTTTTCTATCAGAATTTAATTTTTTCCATAAGTCTCTAAATGTCTTATAATCCTAGTAGTACGGGTCCCCCAGGTTGAGAGTCATACCTATATGATGACTTCATTGCAACATCAGAAAAATTCATGATGAGAACTACAAACATTGTAAAACTAATTAAATACAATAATCATTACATGAATCCTATATATATACTGTTAAGAATTTTGTTTAGTTTATAGAATTAAAAAAATAATTACCCCCCCCCCCAATCAAATGTCTATGCAGAACTAATATGAATTAATGTCAAGTTTTTATATAAGTTCAAAACAGATATTTCAAACAATTAACTGTGTTAAATAATTCTTGCATATTACAATAGTTATGATTAGGCAAATTGGTGACATCTTTTGAAAAGAAATATTTGCTGTAAAAAAAATATTAAAAGCGAGCATCACAAGATGTTAAACAAACAAATTGACCAGCATGTAATATGTAGAAGTAATCCTGATTCAAGGATTAGTTTGACCTCATCACAAAACTCACCTTTAGCAATTTTATTTTTCATCTTGCTCATCTTTTTTTGCTTTTGGAATTAGAATGGCCATATTCAATTAAATGGCTATTAATGATCATGAAAAATTATTGGAGATACAGAAACAATACAAGCAACATTTTGGACAATACTAATTAGTAAAAAAGTGTTATAATTTTAGTATGTTTTGATTAAAATTAGCATTATGGCATCATTAAATGTGAGAAAAATGATAACCTGTTAATCTTTTTTTATAGGTTTACTTGCCCTATCTGTGTTTCTATCGGGATGACCACACTTTTGAATTTTTAACAATGAAAAAGAATCCATTCCCATTTAGAACTTGAACTCACAACTTTATCCTTCCCAGGCAAAATTCCTAGTAACTGAGCCAACAGAAATATTAAGTTTGTAGAGTAAAAAAAATTTTAATAATCTTTTAACTCATACTTAATTAAAAATAAATATTTTCTACTAAATTCTTAATTATTCTTCTGAAATAATTAATATTTCATAAATATTTTGTGAAAAAAATAATAAATGTGTAAAAAAGTTATGAGAATTAATTAAAAAGCCAATACACAAATAATTTTATGTAGTAGACAATCACATATTTAAATTTAGAATTTTATGTTAGAGGGTGTATTTTTTTCACATCTTATTGTTAAATTATTTTTGTCAGATTTTTTTATAGTTTTAACCATTTTTTAATATGTAAAAAAAACTTTTTTTAAATGTTTTTATATAAATAGCAAAATACCCATAATCAACAAAGTAATTTGCTATTCTTTGAAAATATCAAAGATCTAAGGAATCAAGACTTGTTATAAAACAATTGGAAATTGCAGGTATATTGTCATTTTATAAAAGCATTTAAGGCTCAAATAAATCATAAAAATTAAAAAGGCCTCAAATGTTTACATGAAGTGATAGTATTTCTGCAATTTCCAATTGTTTTATAACAAGACTAGATTCTGAAGATTTGAGATATTTTACAAGAATGGCACATTAACCAAGAGACAGATTACTTTGTTATTTTGAACTTTTTAATCAGCTATTTATATAAAAGCAATATTTAAAAAGTTTTTTGTACATATTATTTTTTTATTTAAGCATTAACTGTAAGAAAATTTTAAATGTAAATTTATTTTAGGACAACCAAATATTTATAAGCAATTATAGCTGTCCGTGAAGCTCAATGGAAGAATATCTCCATCAAGTTTTATCCTGAAGTTTCAGCAAGAGAAACAATAAAAACAACACAGAAAGTATTCTGTTGACTTTTTTACTATCTTGCCTTACATCAACTAAAGGCTGTCTTTCTTTATTTTTATTAACTCTGTCCATTCTTTAATAATTTTGTAGAAGAAATAAGGAGAGGAGAATGGTTATTTACAAAGTAAATGAATCATTATTCAAAAATCTCTTAATATATTTTTATTTCAAACATCTGTGAAAAAAACTTAATTTGATTAGAGATACATTTAATGAGGATTCTCTTTTCTTTTTTTTTTATCAAATTCCTTGACAATTAAAAAACAAAAGTAATATGATACTATTAATAGTCTGTCTCCAAAATTTATTTAATCTGTAAACATTTTGGCTTACATTATTTTATGAAGCTCAATTATTTCAAAATGAATCCTCTCCACAGGTGATTATCTGATATATAGACTATGACTATTTCAAATATTTGACTTAATCGCATCATCTTAACAAGTGTTAAATACTTTACCATCATTAAGCATTTTCCTAAAAATATATACATGTACTCTTTAAAATTATAACCAATAAGCCTGACAAAAAACCATGTCTCACGTGTCACTTACTCTTTAAAATTATAACCAATAAGCCTGACAAAAAACCATGTCTCACGTGTCACTTACTTGCTCTGATTTTCAAATGGTTAACCCCTTAAAAACATCTAACAACTTTTCTTTTTCTATCTCTTCTTCTTTGTTGTAATTGAAACACTTTTTTGATGTATTTAATTACTACATTGAGGCTATAAGCTTGAAGGTAAAGATTTGAATGCATTACTAAAATGGCATTTTCAAAATGATTAATTACAAGGTTTTATTTTTATAATCCTCTTGTCATTGAGTTTTATTATATGCATTTAAAAACTAAAGTATTCTATGAATAGTTTACATTCCAAACAAGAAATAACATGAAGTTCTTTCATTTCTAATAAAGAATGCTGTCAACTTTTACATCTGCTTAGTAAAACAAATTCTTATGCTCCATGTATTATTTAATTAATTTTGACATTTCTTTGTTATACTGAATGATTTCTCAGTTTGTGAATTCTATAATTTCTTCTTTTTTTTTTACTTTTTTAATAAGAATATAACTAATATTACAATCAGTCTACAAACTTATGTTTTAATAAATTCAGTAAAATGTTGATCAATTTCATTTAAATTATAAGTATATGTTGAAAATTAATATAAATAAATGTCATAAAATGGAAATGACTATATAATCAATTTTTTTTTTATATATACTACCAAATAAATAAGATCTAAATAAAAGTATTGAATAACAAATATATTGCTTATAATTTGGGGACGGGGGGCTCTTTTAACAATGTTTCCGTATCCAGAATACTATGAATATTAATATGCACACTAACATATATATCAGAATGCTACAAATAATAATGACTTTATATATACTGCATTCCAGTGAAAAGATGACTGGTTCTTTCTCCAAGCTGCCAGCAATGCCATCTCTGAATAAACACATTCGCCACAAACATTTTAATGAGTCAGCATAATCTGGATCATGAATTATAATATGAAATGTGTGTTTTGTACCTTGACCCATATGAACTAATGTGCTAACATTAAATTTGGTTTTAAATCGGGCAAAACTGCTGTTGAATCATTAGCAAAAATTCGAACTATATATGTAGTGTGGCCATAAATCTCACAAATATTTTCAAGTGATTAGCAAAATTTTAATGACGGTAGGAGCAGCATTGAAAACGATCCACAAAGGTACAAACAATCAAATTTCATGTTGTAACTTGTGATTCAAACATAGTAGCGCATTAAAATTTTTGTGGCGAATACCTAAAATATATTGCTACATAACATGTGCATCGATTCAAAGATGGTGCTGCAAGTAGTTTGGAGAGAAAAACTAGACCACTTTTCAATGGACATTTTGTGTAAATGTATGAACATTAATATGTACGCTAGTGTATATATATAATGTTTTACAGCATATACACCTGGTTCTCATTTTATGCGGATTTATTTAATGCGATTTTGAAGTTATGCGATTGATGTTTCTTCTTAATATCTTTGTATGCGGTTTTCTTTTATAAGATAAAAATTATTAGATCAGAAATCGATCTCCGAAAATGCCTATTAATTTAAATATTATATAAATTTCGTGCACTCACATGTCATATTTAAAGTAATAGTGCATTATCGGAGTTCGACTTCTATCTAATAATTTCAATATTTTCAGCGCTTTATAATAGTACTGTAATAGATTTTATGCAATAAAGAAGTTCATAATTCACTTTAAATCAGGATTTCCCCATTTTATATACACACATTAAATTTTACAAGATTATAATGCAAATCTGTTCAAACGTTATAGATGCCTACATTATACATGTTGGTGTTTTTGCATTTTAAATCACATTTTATTTTTACTTTTTTAAAAAAGAGTACATAATCAATTAATCATTTACTGTCCGCAACTTTATTTTTAAAAGGTGAGTTGTAGTGGTGGGCACAATTAAATTTGACAATTAAAATCTGATTTTTAATTATAATTAACAATTTAAAAATTATGTAACGTGATCTGAAATTAATGTGACGGGAAACAATGAAATTTGATTTTTAAACGGAATTGAAAATTAAAGACAAAAATAAGAAATTAATTTTTAATTGTTAGTTTTAATTAAATTTTGTCCAACAGTGGTGAGTTGGTGTCTTTTTATTATCGTAAGTCTAAGTTCTTATTTTTATTTTAAACTTTAGTTTACTCTAACGGAGAAAAAAAAACACCCAAGAAAATGAATTTCTTTGGAAACAAAAATTTCAATTTTAGATCACTTAGCGAAATCAGAAGGATCAATAGCGATTGGAAAACATTTAGTTTGGGTGAGTCCACGATAAGAGCAATTAAAAAAATGAAGTGGGCGCTAGCTGTATTTCCTCTTGTGACGAACCTGATTGTCTTACTAGTTTACAAATGAACTTACATATTGTCAAATAGCGATAATGATTAAAATACTGTACATGTATGAAAAATACTGTAAATTACGCATAAAAATATATTGTTTTCAACAAAATAAAAAAAGTCAAAAAATTTTGTCTTGTATCAATTTTTTTCAAATTTAAAATTTTTTATTAGTCATATTTTATTTTCTTATTTTTTTTAATACGAATTTTAAAGTAATTTTACATTGTTGCTTTGCTTTTATGCGATTTTTAAAAATTACAGTACCTATCCCCCATTTTTCAAGGTAAGTTAAGTCTATTTTTGTGTGATTTCTTTTGTGCGCGTTTTCTGAGGAACCTATCTACTGCATAAAATGAGACCCAGGTGTATATATGAAGGAGAAATATATACAAATACACACATTTCTGTGTACAAATAAATCCATATTAATGATAATTAATAATATATATATAATCTAACCTTTAAATATATCGAGTAACTAAATCGAATGATGAATCCATTTCTAACCTAATTTAACTTAGTGGAAATAATTCATTTCTAACCTAATAAATAAATAATTATCACTTTGAAAACGTGGACTATACTCAGTGGTCGGTTAGTTATAAAAAAATTCAGCTGCTGAGATATGCAATTAAGACAAAGAAAGAAATTAAAATCATAAAATAAATTATCATCAGTAAAACAAATAACTTGGGGAAGAGAGAGAAAACTGCAATCATTCTTTAATTAATAATTTAGAATAAAAATAACATTCTCTCTTTATCAAAAACACATTCTCTGAACTATAAGTATTTGCACCTTTAAATAATAATGATATCTTCTCATATTTTTGTTAATGTTTTTAAAAACATATATATACGTAAATTATTTGCCAATATGATCTGAAATGAACTTTACTCCTACAAATTAAAATGAAAGTAAAATACAATTCTTATGGTATTATTGAAATTCAAGCTCTTTTATGCCACAACTTAACTATAGTAGTAACAATAATTAATAACTTCTTAAATAAGGAATAATGATAATGATAATAATCTCAGGGTTCCTTTATTTACTTTAGGAAAATACTCTACAATACTGTGCTGTCACACATGACTGGCATTCTGGTAGGCTATAGGAAACATTCACTTCACTTAAAAGCTCATGTGTTCTCACATATCATAACAACTACTATAACTATTTAAAGGGGTGATAAATATGATCAATGATGAAATAAATAATTACATAAAATTTGGAATAATACAGCCTTTTTATCCAGGATTCAGCCAGAATAATAGAAAGATAAGGGTACCTTTTGTATCCTTCCATCATCCATGACAACACAATAAATAACTAAAATTAATTAATTCAACAATTTAACTAAAATGTAACTGGAATAATGTGCAGTCAGGGTTAATAACTTAGAAATAAATTCATTTTACTATTAAATAATGCTTAATCTGAAGTATGCAATTCCCATGAAATAACCATCATCAAAATGAAATGTTCAGATTTGCATAAATTTGTTTATCTGGTATATTAAAATTTCTAAAGTTTGAAATAATTCAGGACTCAAGGAAAATGTTTTTGCAAATATTTTGCAAACACACTTATATTTGGCATATAAAAAAAAAAAATTGACAACGAATATTGAATAAGACTACAATTTATTATCAACACAGAATGAAACAAAATACACAAATTTATTAAATAATATAGCATTAATACTATAAATATATTAATACATTAAGCTGTCCTCTACCAGAATATAAATTAAAATAATAAATTCCTATATGTTTGGGATCCAGCTATTACACTGGAGTAACTAGCTGAAATGTGCAGCTGATTTACCACTACACTGATTTATAATTTTAGTAAACTTTCTATAAAATAAATCTCTTACCTTGAATTATTGACTAACTATTTTTTTATTATTACTATTATGATATGAAATACACAAAAGTAATTACATATTATTTGTGTAAACTAATAAACTGGGTTCAAATCCAATTCTTTTAAAGTATTAAATCTATTACTAATAAAGTTAATCAAGTTACGGTTTATAATTAAATAAATTATGACTAAGTATGGGTCATTTATCAGAAATCCCACTCACCATTTCATGTTTAACTTAATGTCTACATAAATTATAATAAATGTTTTAATTATGAATGATTTAATTCAAGTGAAGAATATTTTTTAACTATTGATAACACTAAGACATTGTGTTCAAATATTCGTTTAATAAATAAGTGTTTTAAAATACGTAATTTTAAATTAATTTTCTCCATTGGTTTGCTTGTGAGCTACCAGCAAGGCTCAGTAGCACAATATAGATACTGATCCCAATTACTAAGGCACTACTGATAATAAAGTGCACCTTGAGGAACTAACGCCTCAAATCCAACATTTATCCTTCCCATAACTTTTAAACAGAGCACAATAATCTACACCCTCTATGGTGGAAAGATATATTTAATTTCATATGAGGAATGCAAAAATACCAACTAATGTCTGCAGAGTAAAATATTACACTAAAGCATTTGGTGATTTCCAGCCTATCTCTCAGGCAGAAAAATGTAGGTGTGGACTCTGTCTCACCACCTAAAGAAAAGAACACACACCAAAGATAATCGTCTCTTGGGATTAAAGCACATTAACTATACTAAATATTATATTTACTCTGAATCGTCCTCTTCATGGGACTCTGTCATATTGACTATGAAACATACCATAACACTATATCAAAACTAATCCTCTCATGGAAAATAAAGTACTTTGGGGAGAGCATCTTCATCCCACAAAACAAAATATATTATAAATATTAAAATATGTTGATATTAAACATATACTAACTCTACACTTAGGCAAGATAGCGAAACACACTAATAATAATAAACCTATATTAAAATGTATACTTCAATCAATATTTGAAACCAATGAATCAAAATACACATGTCTTAACCAAGCGACTGTACCTAACATGCAGAAAAGTATAACAAATTTAATGCTGATCAAGGAACATTCGACAGTAATGTATAGCATAACAGCTTAAACTAAAATAAAGTGGACATACTATGAAAGAATAACTGTTAATAAATTAATTAACTAATGCAATATAAATTCTATTGAAACTTTAAATAAGAAATATATTGTTATAGCTTTTTTTTTTTAAAATAATTACTTCTGATAAATTTAAAGTACTGTTTTACCCATTAAAAAAAAAAAAAACAATTTAAAAACATTTTTTTTTAAATATCTAGGATCATATCTCCAATTGCATGTAATAAATCAGATATATTTCACAGATATAAAGGTTATATCAAATATAAACTTAACCCAAAGTAATGATAGTAGTTGTCAAGCATTGGTGGTCGAGAGGTCAGCGACGGCTGCTTTACTAAGCAGTTGTCCCGGGTTAGCGGGTTCGCTTCCCGGCTGATGCTATGACACATGAGAAAAAAAAAAAGTAATGACTGCACTTATCATTACAAGATTCTTAAAATATTATGTAATAAATATAAACTTTAATATACATTAATATTGTAAACAAATAAAATTTTACCAATTAGTTTTTTTCTTTTTTTTAAAAACCAAAAAAAAAAAAACATTAAATAAACAAATAAATATTATCTCATTACCAGAACTATTTCTCTGCTGAGCTGTTTATCCAGGTAATAAGTTTCCATCCAATCACAGTCTACAAAGCACAAAGCACTGAAAGTAATAAACGCATTTTTTTTTTTCCTAATGAAAAGTTTTTTTTTTCCTTTGGCAATTATAATAAAAATGTAAAAAAATGTAGTAGAAACAAAGCTTAATTCCCAATTTCATTCTAATGATAAAGATTTGGATCCAGAAAAAAAACGAATATTATAACATCGACGATAAACATACATATTATTTGAAGACTATACATATAGTTAGCTAGCTAGAACACTGAAGAAGATGTGCACATTTTCCTAGAGATTAGTATTATAACTGCAGTTGAATTAGAGAATGAATGAAGCTACAAGAATTCCATTATGCACACAATACAAAATATAATTTAAATTTATTCTCAGGTCATTAAAGGTATTATTAAATTGTCTTTTATAATTTTAGCATTTTACTTTCAAATAGTTTTTTTTCAAAGAATGCATGTATATTTAATTTTTACATTTATTTCAAATAAGTCTTTTTTTTTTAAGAATACATGTATATAATTTATTATTATTATTATTATTATTATTATTCAAAATCTTTCTCCCTGGACAATTATCAGTGAACAAAACATATTCCAATGTACAAAGCGCCTTCGTTATTTACAAAAGCAGACAATCTTTTTTCTTTTTTTTTTAAAAAAATGCAGGAAAATATTTCAAGTTTTTTTTTTTAATATTCTCTTTATTTATTTTTCTTTTATACCAGGAAAATATTAACAAATAAGAATAATTATTAAATAATTAGCTTTAACTTGGAAAATATTTGTTTTCCCTACTTAAGATAAAACAACAATTTTATTTATAATTTTGGTTAATTCCTACAATTTAGTTTTCTTTAAAAAAAAAAAAAAACTACTTTCAAGATGTGATAATTAATAATGTAGAAAGTTTTAAAATGGTAGAGATAACTTAGATAACAGAATGTCTTACCAAAATTTTTACTCGAGCATTGTAGATGGAATTTCAATTACACTAATAATTTGTTTTTACAAAAACTAGAAAATAATAGTTATAAAATTTAGTACTGTTAATAATAAGGAAGGAAGTAAACGAAAAAAAAAAAAATGAACTGAGTATTTATTGGTCATTCCCTTAACCCCAGCGACGTCTACCAAAAAAAAAATCATTTGATTACAACATAAACAAAAAAAAAAATTGTATAACTTATTAGAATCACGTGGTTTTCAATATTATTTAAAATGTATTACAAAACAGTTTAATCAATGAAAATAATAAATACATTCAAACCAACCATAATTATTTGTGATTAAAATTATACATAAAATTATTTTCTTCCAAATAAATTCATTAGAAGTTTTTTTAAAACAACAGTACTTTAACAAATACTTAATTGACATTTATGGTTTTTTTTTTCTTTATATAACCATTTTAGAACTAAAAACAGTTTATTACATTTTTTTTTTTTAAGATTATATTAATTTGCTCGTACCAATATTTTATTTAGATTAGTCTGTCATTTTAAAAACATGATATTGCATTGGAAACATATACTTTATTAACCAAATATTATTACTTTTATTTTATTTTTTTAAAGAATAACATCAATTTCATGCATAAATAATGTTAAATGAAATCAAGTGCCAAAAGCACTGGGTTACAATATATATAAAATAATATTACTTTATCTTTTTTAATTATATCAAAGCATGAAGAATATTATGTTTCATTTACAATATAATATTCAAATGTACACTATTATTAAAAATATATACTTAAAGAAAAAATATAGATGTCACTATACATAATGCTCTGTTATACAAGTGAAATGGGAATGTTATCACAATTCCTATGAGAAATTCGGAAAGGAATTTAATTTTAAAATATCTGAAAAGATTACAATTTATGGATGAAAACGGAATCATTAAAATAATTTTTAAATGAATGAATTGGAAGAGAAGTCAGACAAATTCGTTAAGATGGGTAACAAAATATGTAAAAGAATTAGTACACTTCTTTATAGCTATATAACAATTGGGATGAACACTACAGTATAATATTAGATATAATCAAAAAATAATAATAATTCTTTACAATAGCTATATAATGAAATAATAATTTTATACATTAAAAAGCTTTTTTCAGCACCTGCTTTGGTGCCCTTTTCAAATGTTACTAATCTATTTAACGTTAATGAATCACCTGACATAAAACCATCCAGTGTCCAATAATGGAATTAAAATAAATAATAATAATATAAATAATTAAAACAAATCAAAACCCTCAAATATAAATTCAATAATTACAAAACAATTGATTATATAACATTATGTTAAACAATATTACATGCATTTTTTTATACAATTATTTATATCAACTTATATAATTTTCCATTCATTTTTAATCAACCAATTATTAACTAAATTTGTAGAAGTCTTATAAATATTCATATAATTAGTCAAATTATTTTTAATATAATATGTTTCATATATTTGCCTTCATTTTGGATCTTTGATGAAATTTAAATATTTAATACTTTTTGAAGCATCTATTCTATGGCCATATTTCAAGTAGTGAATATATAATGGGCACCAAAGCAGGTGTTGAAAAAAAAAATTTTAATGTATAAAATTATTATTTGATTATATAGCTGTTGTAAAGAATTATTATTATTTTTTGATTATTATTTTGTGGAAGAACAGCATAAGAATTTTTATTTCTTTCCAATTTTAATATTAGATATGCAATATACTAGGGATTGAGACAGAAAGTTTAGTTAAGTAAAAAAAAAAAAATGTTATGAAAGTTAAAAGCATGTAGTCAAAAAAAAAAAAAAAAACTTAATATAACAATAAAATAAGATCAACCTTGAGATTAAATATATTTATGATAACAATAGTTGAGATTTATTATCAAAATAAGTCTGGATTCGAAAATGTGAATTAATAATTATAAAATAATACCAGGTGATTTGTGTGGGCATATTGAAGATTTTCTAAGTCACCTTGTATAAATTTGAGTAATCAATAGTCCTGTGAAGCAGAGATTATGTGATATTTCGTAGAGTTTTTTTTATTAGAATATTAAGTTTTAGTTAAGATAGAAATGAGATAATAAAATTTTATAGTATATATTAAAACAGAATATTTGCTGTGCCATATTCGTTTCTCCTGGATTACATCCTGAAATCGACTATGGGTCACATGCAAGTCTCAATACCCAAGTTTAAACCTTAAAAATGCCCCAAGAAACTTCTATAGAGGTATCTGTATAATCACATATATGTATGTATACATTAACGACAGATATCTAGTTATGATTAAAGTAATAGTTTTATAAATTTAATTTATAATTAACTCGATTAATAACTCAAGATTATTAAAATAGCACATATATGGGTGAATCATACATATCACCGTGATATATATGTATAGGACATATCTTTTTATTTTGGTTATTTGTTATAGTTTATAAAATTGATTTCTAAAATAGTTTGTAAACGTTTCAAATCTGTTTGGGGATAGCATGTTAATTGACGTTTAAAAAAAGGTATTAAAACAATAATTATTTGTCAAAACATATTCCCATCTTAAACATAAACATTATTAAATAAATTTGCATACATTACTGTGGCATTCACTAACTACTAGTGAAAAGAGCTATAAATATGGACATAGAATTTCTGAAAGCGCTTAGCTTATCAATTATGTATAGCTTCATTAATTGTGTATAAAACGCAAGCTTAGTATTATGAACCAACATTGCAAATTATTTTACTAAAATTGTATGTTTTAAAAAAATGCTATCAATTTCAAAAGTAAAAGGATGGGTTGCTAATAAAATTATTTAAAATATATAAACAGATTGCATAATAAGATATTGGAAGAATTAGCATAATACATCTTCCTAACACCTTGTAAAAACTGAAAATTACACAAGACAAGTTATTTTATTTTCTAAAATAATACAGCATGATATGGTAATGGCTTATTTTCCTGTAAGGCAAAATGATCCTAAAATAGCCCACCATTTTCTATGTAAAAGGGGATATGTGCTAAATTTTGTAAATATTGTCTTAAGAAATCCGTGCATTTGATCTGTAAAATGTCTGAGTAGGAGAGGCAGAAGTTGCTATTCTCCAAGCCTGGGAATGGTGATCTCCGTCTCCATCCTACATGCTGAAAATATCAAGCCACTACAATGATGGAAGAAGTCCCATAAAGAACCTGCCATCACCCACATAGAAAGATATGCTGCCTATCCTATGGAGAATGATCGTTATTCTATCTGTAGCCAAGAATTGATGGAACCAACTGACATGCTTCCACAGATTAATCAAAGGTAAATTCCTACCATCACCGCAGAGAGCGCAAAAATGAACCTTAGGGGATCTAAGTCTAGAGCTATAGCTATTCTATAAATCCAAGTGAACATTCAAATTAAATTTTCATCTCTGTAAAACTTTTAATTGTTTAAACTCTGAAATTGTGAATTGTGGTCATCCTATTAAACTGTAATTAATCTTTACTTTCATGCTAGCAGTGATGTCTATTACTGTCTTTATAAGTTTTTAGTTATTAAAAAATTCTTACTGGTTCATGTTATATGACAAATGCCACTTGAAATAGCAAGCATATTAAATATTTTAAGTTTATGGTGGGAGATATTACTAATTCTATATTTGATCTAATAATTATAGAATAACGTTTAATTATTCAAATCCTACTTGCTATTACAAAGTTATATTGCTTGGTTATAATCTTTAATTACCCTACAAATGTTAACGTGGTTTGTATTGCTATATGACTTGGAATCCAATTCGTTCCATAATAAGTAATTATTCTAGTAATAGGCCAATTCTATGTTATAAAGTACAATCTATGAAAATTATTTTGACAAATAATGTAATTCTAAATGGAGAGATATAACATACATTTTATAATTAATAATTAACTTTAATACTCCCTGAAAGGTATGTAGCTATTATTAAATAAAAATTACTGATGTTGGTCAGGCTATTTGTTGGACCAGAGTTAGTATCTGATTAAATCTGTCCATTTTGTTATTGCATTAGCTTTCAATGCTTGTTTTAGGATTGGCTTGTTTTGGCAGAGCACAGATTCACTAATTGTCTTAAATACAAATAGTTAGGTCTGTCATTATATGGTACTTGTGCTTTGCTGATAAAGACTTGTTTGTATCTATATATAGATATGTGGTACTAATATCGATGGTACAGGGCGCTGGATAGTGCTGTTGCTAGCCCCAAACAGTTAAATATACCGTTTATGAGGCTATAGTGTATTATGCTAATTTCTCGCAATTCACACTTGGCTAATGTGACCTGTTCTTACTCTCCAAATGATCGGTATTGAGACTACCTGGCAGAATTCATGTGGCGATGTCTACACCATGGAGATCTGTTCATAGCTATTTTAAAAGAGATGACTTTTCATAGAAAAAGAAGCAAACAGTCTTACAACTGATATTGTTTTATAGTTTTAGTTTTCGTCTAAAAAAATTGTATTCTAAAAAAAAAAAGCAAACAGCCTTACTACTGATATTGTTTTAATTTTTATCTATAAATAAATTTCTTCAAATTAATATATATACTACCAACAAACAGCCTTACTACTGATATTGTTTTAATTTTCGTCTTAAAAAATTGTATTCTAAAAGAAGAAGCAAACAGCCTTACTACTGATATTGTTTTAATTTTCGTCTATAAATAAATTTCTTCAAATTAATGTGTATACTATCAGAAATGCCTAACGTGGTTTGCGATAGAAGAAGAAGCAAACAGCCTTACTAATAATATTGTTTTAATTTTCATCTAAAAAGTTGTTGTATTCTAAATAATATGTTTAAAAAAAGAAAAAAAATGTCTAACAGAAATACCTAAAGTGGCAATTACATTAAAAAAAAGCGGCGTATACTTGGATTATTTTTGGGTGTGACAAGAATCTCGGCCTCAGTTGTGGACCTCGAGCATTCCATCATCAGATTTTCAATAGGATGGACGGTTGAAGAGTTGGAGTGTGTAGAAGATTGGAACCTGTCCATTAAAGTATGAGGATTGTCTATCTTAATATATATCTGAGCACTTATAGTATATACGTGTGGGAGATGATAATCTGTACCAACTGATGATTGCTGGTTTAGCATGAAATACAGCATATATGTGCTTGAGTGTATCAGTGTTATTAGATAGAGTGGAGAGTGATGGATCATCTGAAAGTCTGTGCTCATATACCCTATATATTACATATATAGACACAAGTATAGAATAAGCCTGTGTTTCAGTTATTATCTTATGTAACGATCGAGAAAGAAAGTGAAGATCGAATCTAACCGCAACTACGATACCTGCACTATACGAGCGCCATCTAGGCATTTGAGCCTAGAAAAATTTATAAAGTAGGCAGATATGCGCTGTTAAGATTCCACTTTATTTAAATATTCAGATCGTTAGCCCAAGTCACTAGCTCAGGGAGATAATAAAATATAACTTAATATATCTTAAATATAAAAAAATAAAAGCCATTGCCAGAAATTAACACATAAAAATATTTATTTACGCGCATATAAAATCATTCTAATTTGAGGAATAAGTTTAACATTTTAGATTTTTATATTAATCTTTAATTTTATATTTAAATAGATTGCAATAATGAGTTTGATATTTATTTAGTGAGTCGAGTATGAATGGACAACATAGATCTGCATTTGAAAAGAAAATATTATTTCCCTTATTTAACCTTAGGCCAAAAGTTCGCAGTCAAACCGGCACCAATCCATCTGATACATTTATGTATTCAATGTAGCATGAAAATACGACAACACAAAATACTATACTGTCAGGAAACTACATTTGAACAGTATAGAGTTAGAGAAGACATTGTTTCTCCACCAACAGGAATGCTACATCTGTTGGCGAGTAGAACAATAAACAAAAACCTCCATAGGAATGGACTGCGGTCCTCTGCCAACTTACAAACCCATCCATAGGCAAACAGAAGGTGGGTGGCGTATATATGCAATCCTGCCCATAGCGGATCTCATAGTACATCTACTAATTACACAAATATATCCAATCCATTGAGCTAATTCAACTACGAAACGAATAACCTAAGATTACCCTCCCTTAAACTATATATATAACTTTACAAATCTATATAGCCATTCACGCCCGACTTAAATTTAACCTTTAGATACGTTCGCACAGATGAATTTTATACAATTTGTTTTATAATGTCGAGTATAGATCGGCTGCATAGATTCCACGGTTAAAACGTTCCAGAATAAACATAACCGATCAAAATACAAAGTCATCGATAATGTCAATTGCAGAGGGAATACAAGAAGCCCAGTAGCATTCAACATAAGATGCCGCAATGACACTAATGACCTATATATTCCAATCGAATATGAAACAGCAACACAATTAACCGTTAACGAATCCATGCAACGTCTATACCCAACTTAAAATTCCTCATTTAAAATTTATACAATAAGAAAAAAAAAATGGAAATGATTTTTATCAAAAGCAAAACATATAAAATTAAACATTATCAATTGATTTTAAACTTAAAAGTCCAATAGAAGTTCATAAGCTTGAACAAAAGTTTTTAATTATTTTTAAATTTTAGAGTTCATGTCAATAGCTTACAGTAGAAGAATCACTGCTCTTGATGTAAATTTCCACGGAGTCTTTATTTGAAAATCCGGTCAGATGTTCCGGAGGTAGCATTAGCTGGTTCATTTCGGTATCACAGTCAGTTCATTTTTAAAATAGAGAGAGTGTGATATGTGCGTCCTATCACGACCCTCAAAAACAAGCCGGAAACTGTCAGGAAACTGAATGTTTCTCTTTTTATAGTCCTCCTATGGATTCCACGAACAAAAACGTCACTGTTCCATTTTTCCGTTGGGGTCCGGGCCTTTATTTGCTGCTTCTATATTGGACAAGCTAATTCTTTATTCCTTATCTAATTTTCATCTGACTTTTTAATTACACAAGAGCCCAAGGCTAGCTTGCTTTTCAATTCATAAACAATCATTTCCACTTACAGATTACAGGAATTAATTAATACCTGTTTTTTATTTTTACTTACGTTATTTCTTTATTAAAATATTTCTATATTTAAATCTTGTATTTTTTTATCAAAAAAGTACATTCAAATACTTTTTTTATTTAAAAAAAAAAATTTTTTTAAAGTTTAGCATCTGTGCGAATATATACGTTTAACAAACATTTTAATTTTAGCGTTTAGTTTTTTTTAATACATTTATTTTTATTTGCGAACTTAAAAGTTTTTATTTCAATTTAATGTAACGACATATTTATATATCGTTACATATCAGTAAACTTCCTCAAAAAAAATAAAAACATTAAAAAAAAAAAAAGGAATTTACTTAGTGTTAGTAATTACGTTACACAAATTTGTTATATATAAAATTTCAAAAGGATAAAACTTTTTTTTTAAAAGACAAACCAGTAATTACAAATATAATGATAAAAAAAAAATGTTGACTGATGATTCCTTACTACCAGCTAAATTTCTGCCCCCTCCCTTCAAAGTTTCTTTTCTTCTACTTTTAAGTATTATTTAGGCAAATTAGACAATTAGATTTTAAACAAGACTTTTTTTTTTAAAAAAAAATTATGATTTATATTAATTAATTACGTTTTATTTATTACTTTTTATTCCTCGTATTTATCTTTACATATGTGCATTTTTTCTTACTGGCAGTACCTTTAAGACAAAATTTCAAACTGTAACTCCACGTCAATACAACAAATATATTTATACTAATTTCAGAAAAAATATTACGGGCATGATTCACTTTTAAAATTCTCAGGACACTCGTGTTTATTAAAGATCAGCCCAAGTTGGGTAGCCAGTTATAACGATCGAAAGGAAGTGGAGATCGAATCTACGATATCTGCACTACCAAAGCGCCATCTAGGCATTTGAGCCTAGAAAAATTTATAAAGTAGGCAGATACGCGCTGTTAAGATTCCACTTTATTTAAATATTCAGATTGTTAGCCCAAGTCACTAGCTCAGTGGAACAGCAGAGATTATAAAATATAACTTTATATCTTAAATATAAAAAAATAAAAGCCACTGCCAGAAATTAACACATAAAAATATTTATTTACGCACATATAAAATCATTCTAATTTGAGGAATAAGTTTAACATTTTAGATTTTTATATTAATCTTTAATTTTACATTTAAATAGATTGCAATAATGAGTTTAATATTTATTTAGTGAGTCGAGTATGAAAAGACTACATAGATCTGCATTTGACAAGAAAATATTCTTTCCCTTATTTAACTTTAGGCCAAAAGTTCGCAGTCAAACCGGCGCCAATCCATCTGATACATTTATGTATTCAATGCAGCATGAAAATACAACAACACAAAATACTATACTGTCAGGAATGTACATCTGAACAGTAAGTAGAGTTAGAGAAGACATTGTCTCTCCACCAACAGGAATGCTACATCTGTTGGCGAGTAGAACAATAAACAAAAACCTCCATAGGAATGGACTGCGGTCCTTTGCCGACTTACAAACCCATCCATAGGCAAACAGAAGGTGGGTGGCGTATATACGCAATCCTGCCCATAGCGGATCTCATACTACATCTACTAATTACACAAATATATCCAATCCATTGAGCTAATTCAACTACGAAACGAATAACCTAAGATTACCCCCCCTTAAACTATATATATAACTTTAAAAATCTATATAGCCATTTCATGCCCGACTTAAATTTAACCTTTAGATACGTTCGCACAGATGAATTTTATACAATTTGTTTTATAATGTCGAGTATAGATTGGCTGGATAGATTCCACGGTTAAAACGTTCCAGAATAAACATAACCGATCAAAATATAAAGTCATCGATAACGTCAATTGCAGAGGGAATACAAGAAGCCCAGTAGCATTCAACATAAGATGCCGTAATGACACCAATGACCTACATATTCCAATCGAATATGAAACAGCAACATAATTAACCGCTAACGAATCTATGCAACGTCTATACCCAACTTAAAATTCCTCATTTAAAATTTATACAATAAGAAATAAAAATGGAAATGATTTTTATCAAAAGCAAAACATATAAAATTAAACATTATCAATTGATTTTAAACTTAAAAGTGAGATAGAAGTTCATAAGCTTGAACGAAAGTTCTTAATTATTTTTAAATTTTAGAGTTCATGTCAATAGCTTACAGTAGAAGAATCATTGCTCTTGATGTAAATTTCCATGGAGTCTTTATTTGAAAACCCGGTCAGATGATCCGGAGGTAGCATTAGCTGGTTCATTTCGGTATCACAGTCAGTTCATTTTCAAAAGAGAGAGTGTGATATGTGCGTCCTATCACGACCCTCAAAAACAAGCCGGAAACTGTCAGGAAACTGAATATTTCTCTTTTTATAATCCTCCTATGGATTCCACGAACAAAAACGTCACTGTTCCATTTTTCCGTTATGGTCCGGGCCTTTATTTGCTGCTTCTATATTGGACAAGCTAATTCTTTATTCCTTATCTAATTTTCATCTGACTTTTTAATTACACAAGAGCCCAAGGCTAGCTTGCTTTTCAATTAATAAACAATCATTTCCATTTACAGATTACAGGAATTAATTAATACCTGTTTTTTATTTTTACTTACGTTATTTCTTTATTAAAATATTTCTATATTTAAATCTTGTATTTTTTTATCAAAAAAGTACGTTCAAATACTTTTTTTATTTAAAAAAAAAATATTTTTAAAGTTTAGCATCTGTGCGAATATATACGTTTAACAAACATTTTAATTTTAGCGTTTAGTTTTTTTTTAATACATTTATTTTTATTTGCGAACTTAAAAGTTTTTATTTCAATTTAATGTAACGACATATTTATATATTGTTACACTTAATTACGAAAAAAGACATTGTTTACAGTTTGTTATTAAAAGATAACGGCCCGGTAACATTATATTTAACTGTCTGTGTAACAACAGTGCCATCCAGCGCCCTGTCCCATCAATGATACTAGTACTGTATGTTCTTGCTATTCTCTATGGGTAAATGGTAAAGACCGCGCACGTGTAATGATAGAATCACCTAGGAACCAAATTGTTTGGGTATAAGCACTAAATAAGTAACTGGGATAAGGGCCAGTATGTTTGAGTAGCCTATTCAATTTCAAAACTTCTACGTATACTTCAGATTAATTATTTCATTAGCAAGCTTCTCGGTTCAAATGATCTGCAAATCTGATTTTGGATGTAAGTTCTCATTGATTCTGTCAAACCCCTAATAAGCTTAGTTTAATTTACGGATGGCAAATCATGTGTAATGCTAACTCAACCCATTTCATCCTTTGAAATATAATTATTCGTGAATTCATCTGACAACGACAGGTGCTCCAGTGGGGCAAATCATGATTTACATATCTTTTAAAATTGATAATTATGTCCAAATATTGATCGCTTGTCTTGGAGAATCAGCAATATTAACACTGTAATATGTAATATATGTCTCCGGTCATTACACATAAAACTTAAGTCTTTTGGAAAATCACAGTAGGGGAGTTGAAAATCATTTGGCACATTACATTGTCAAGATATTAATCTCTCACAAGACATGAAAGTTATTAAATTTGCCTGACCTAAATTCTTGGCACTATATGTAATAGTTGATCAAACTTGTCTAATTGTATAACACATAATGGCATTAAATTAACAATATTTTAATCACCAGTTTAATGTAATGTATGTTATCTTATGTTGGTCATAATTGGTTATAAAAAACTTTAGATTTACCTCGTCTCCATTATCTTTCTCACTATACTGCAATCCAATTAAACCCATCAGTCAAAGTGAAATTTATGATATGTGATATTTATGACATTTATTTTACCAGTTTACTTATTAAAATTATTTTGTCATTCGTTTCTCAAGGCCGTTAATGACCCTTATAGTGTAGTTAAATTTAATAAAATCTCATGTTCTCCCTGTTCGTCGGGTCATGGATTAAATAGAACTTAAATGTATAGTAGGAAGCATTGTTCATAGGATATTAAATCATGGAGCACAGGTTATTAAGTTGGAGCTTGGTCCGACATGGGACGTGTCCTATCTCGATCAAGTTTAGTATATTTGGCTTGGACTCTGAGTTTTGTTGAGTGAATATACGATTCTAACCGTTATAATATAATGATGGAAAGATGATAGTCAAACAAAATAGAAAAATTAATAACAATAGCATTTTGTTAAAGCAACATATTTTTTTAATATATATTATCTAATTAATGATAATCTTGGAGAATAAGTAGTATACATAAAAATTATATTCTACAAGTATATGAAATATTATTTAATAAGGTAATAAACTTCAAAAAATGGCTATGCCAGAATTTCGATACAGAGCATTTAAATTAAAACGAGACTACACTTTATTTTAGATACCTGAATATATATACATACCAATATAATTTGAAACACCACATATCATTGATAAAAGCAATACTAGGAATTCTTACTTAAATGGAAATATTTCCATCACAAATTGAAACGTCATTGAGAGGAAAACTACTGGCTCAAATTAAAAATTTTTAAATTCAGCATAAACCAAGCTTCTTTAATTTTACGCTAATTATTTTTCTCCAAACAAATAATTTTGGCAGGTTTAAACATGTTCAAAAAATACAAACTTGTATGCACTATTATTTTTAGCTTTATTACAAAAGTGAATGTGCAATTATTCTAGATTTTAAATTTGCCACACACACCCCCCCTCCATTTTATCTACCAATGCAAATCTGGCATTCCAGGGCATAATTACTTCTGCTTTGTTATCATTTTAAAGCTTACTCTTAGAATTTTTAAACAGTATTTAAGTATTAATGTTTACTTTTATATATATTTAGATAAAATACTACTGAAATAACCTTTTTTATATTAAAATAATATAAGTGTTGTTGAATAAATTATTTGTGTTATTCATTAATCGTAGTAATTATAAAACTAATCCGAAAGATTTTTTTTTCAGATCAATATAAAGATGCATATTCGATAAAATTCAGAGTCATAAACCATTATTTACTGAAATGATGTCTTTCCTTGATAACATAGTATAAGTACACCCGGGTCTCGTTTTATGCAGATTTATTTAATGCGATTTTGAAGTTATGCGATTCATGATTCTTCTTAATATCTTTGGATGCGATTTTCTTTTATGCGATAAAAATTATTAGATCAGAAGTCAAGCTCCGATAATGCGCTATTACTTTAAATATTATAAATTTTGCGCACTCACGTCATATTTAAAGTAATAGCGCATTATCAGAGTTTGACTTCCATCTAATAATTTCAATATTTTCAGCGCTTTATAATAGTACTGTAATAGATTTTATGTAATAAAGACGTTCATAATTCACTTAAAATCAGAATTTCCCCATTTTATATACACACATTAAATTTTACAAGACTATAATGTAAATCTGTTCAAACATTATAGATGAAAAATACTATGTTTGTTGTTTTTGCATTTTAAATCACGTTCTATTTTTGCTTTTTAAAAAAAGAGTACGTAATCAATTAATCATTTAGTGTCCACAATTAATAAATTTTATAAGATTATAATAATGTAAATCTGTTCAAACGTTATAGATGCCTATACGATGTATGTTGTTTTTGCATTTTAAATCACGTTCAATTTTTGCTTTTTATAAAAGGAGTACGTAATCATGTCCACAAGTTTATTTTATAAAAGGTGAGTAACAGCGGTGGGCAATTAAATTTGGCAATTAAAATCTGATTTTTAATTGTAATTAACAATTTAAAAATTACGTAATGAGGTGATGTGAAATGATGAAATTTGATTTTTAAACGGAATTGAAAATTAAAAAATTAAAGACAAAAATAAGAATTTAATTTTTAATTGTTAGTTTTAATTTAATTTTGCCCAACAGTGGTGAGTCGGTGTCTTTTTATTATCGTAAGTCTAAGTTCTTATTTTTATTTTAAACTTTTAGTTTACTCTAACGGAGAGAAAAAAAAACACCCAAGAAAATGAATTTCTTTGGAAACAAAAATTTCAGTTTTAGATCGCTTAGCGAAATGGGAAAGATCAATAGCGATTGGAAAACGTTTTAGTTGTATTTCCTCTTGACTTCCTTTAAGGAGAAGCTACAGTACCTCACATCTCATCACATCATGACGAATCTGATGTCTCAAATAGCGATAATAATTAAAATACCGTACATGTATAAAAAAAAATGTAAATTACGCATAAAAATATATTATTTTGAATAAAATTAAATACTGTAGTTAATAAAAAAAGTTTGTCTTGTATCAATTTTTTTCAAATTTGAAATTTTTTATTAGTCATATTTTCTTTTCTTTTTTTTTTTTTTATGCGAATTTTAAAGTAATTTTACGTTGTTGCTTTGCTTTTATGAGATTTTTGGAAAATTAAAGTATGTATCCCCCATTTTTCAAGGTAAGTCAAGTCTATTTTTGTGCGCATTTTCTGAGGAACCTATCTACAGCATAAAACGAGACCCAGGTGTATGTCCAAATTTAGAAAAAATAAAATACTAAACACATATATATTTATAAATTTGTTAATTGTGATGTGTGGACAAATATGCTATGCTTACAGAAATAATAACTAGAAGGCATTATAATTAATATTTATGTCAATGGACATTCAACAGCTAAGATTGTTAATAATAATGAGAGATAAAATTTCATTTTGATATTTTTATAGTAGTTTCAATCGTAAGCAACAAAATTAATACTTACCTATGAGAATAGGGACAACTGATGTGGAATTTTTATAAAAAAAGTGAGGACTGGGTAAACTTGTCTGAAAAGAAAACAATATTAGAAGCTGTAATATATATATTTATCAATAATTCTCATTAATTCATCTCATGCTTGCTGAATATTCTTAGCTTGCTTTTACTTAAGTACTATTTTTAATGTACTAGTATTATTTCTATGTATACATCATTAAAAACATCGAAATTTTAAGTTTTATATAGTTTTTATTCCTATGTTTTGACTCTTAAATAGGTCAGCTTCAGAGATATTAAACATACATGTATTTAGTAATTCCTAGATCATGAAAAAAATATTTTTATCCATAAATCATTAATTTCTCTTATACTTGCAATAAAATATTAGTCTGTTTCTTCTACAGTGTTACTTTTAATGTATTATTATTATTGTATTTACACCTGCATGTGTGTGTAAGAAATTAATGAAAATTATTGAAAAAATACTGTTTGTTTTTAATAATCTGGGAATTACAGCCTTTCTATACATGTATGTGTTTAATAAAGCAGTCCCCTAGTTACGAATTTAATTGGTTCCTGACGTGAGTTTGGAAGTTGAAATTGTTTGAAAGTAGAAGAATGTAAAAAAAAACATCAAAAAGAGTTTTCAAAATACAGTATTTATTTTTTATTGATTAGTATCTGGAATTATGTTTACAAATTTATCAAGAGTGAATTGAATTGTATTCTTTTTTTTTTCTTGATAAAGAATTCTGTAACATTCTTTTTCTATTGCCCTTCATACAAGAGATATACGCTCTCCATTGGGATCACATTCTTCCATGAAGGTCAAAAATTTGTCAAGTTGCATGAAGGTTTCATTCATATTCTTGATTGTCAAACTCTTAATAAGTTCATTACAAGGTTCTTCTTCATTTTGTATTTCATTCATCCCTTGTAATTTAATCAAGTCTTCATCTGACAGAGGTTCTGGGTGAGATTGCATTAACTCATCAATATCTTTATCAGTGGTATTGCTTGCTACAAATTCAACAGCAGTCTTCTTTTAATTCTTTCTTCCAATCTTCATGCAAACTAAGTACTTTAGCTTGAATAATTGATAAACTCACTGGGATGCCTTTTTGATGTTGATCTTCAATCCATACAGCCAAAGATATTTTTCCATTTCATCTATTACTCTGCCATATCTTTTTGAAACAATCTTTGAAGAAATATTTCCACAACTTTTAACATATTCCTTAATTTTGTTCGTTTTTCACAATTGTATATATTGTTGATCGGTTTAAATTTCATCAATGTGCAATTGAAGCAAAAGATTGACCATTTTCAGAATGTCTAATTATATCCATTTTTGTTTCGACCACTTGGGGTTTATGAGACCTTGATTTCTTTTTGGTTGTATCAACACTGCTGTTTTTTTTTTGTTTCTCACACATGCTTTTAATTAATAAGAATAAGAAAAATTCACCAAAACAGAAATATGTACGGTGTACATGTAACGTAATCGCACACAAACTACTTTTAAAAACAAGAAGATCCTGTTCAAGAGAGTCTGTGACAATGCTAAAAATAAAAGTAATTAATGTCAGAGAGATGGGAAGATTTACTGTATTTTATATAAATTCTTATTGTACTTTAAAATATACTTTTAATTATTTTCTAAATTCCAAAGTTTATCTTTCTTTAGAAAAAATTCAATTACAAATGTACATAAATATTTTTATCAGACACTGTAAATTTGTAGCGTTAATTATTAAAAGGAATTTTTTAATTATTAAAGTACTAAAATACTATACAATTTTGAATACCCATTTCTTTCTACAGTATATAGCACTAATTATATATGAAAGTATGTGCATAGATAAAGATCTAAAGTCCAAAAGCGATTACGTAATAGCGAAATGTTTATAACTAATGTTCATAACAAGGAGTCTGCTTGTATCCCTGAAATGATCTGCATATATCAAAACATAATAATACTATATAAAATATTTCAGTGTTTTTTATAATAGATACAGAAAAGTGTAAACACAGAAATAATAATATACTTACAGGTTTTCATACATATTTCTATTCACAAACAAATAAGTTTTGATTACATTATTTAGATAATTCACAAACTAGTCTCAAAAAAAAATCATTTAAATGTTATAAATACCCACCTTTTTGCTACATTAATGCCAATCTATTTACAAGTTCATTTAAATGATTCTTTGAGAATCTAGCTTGCGAATTATCTTAGTAATATATTCAAACTTGTTTGTTCCATGAATAGGTTTATATTCTAAGCATTACTTATTTGATAAGTTGTAAAATTATTTACATACTCATTAAAATTAGAATTACATGTCCATTAATAGAAAATCAAATAAAAAGATCTATATTTATCTTATTCACACACTTTTTAATTCAAAATATTTAAGATATTCCACAGCCTTACATTACGTCTTTCACAACAAAACAAGCGCAGCCATATGTCATTTTAATTTAAGCATCTAATAATAGATTATTAAATATTAAAATAATAATAAAGTATTTGTTCAGTTGTGATAAAGACCGTTACATTAAACAAACATATCTTTACTTCATAATAAACACATAAAATCATTTATTCATCCGATCAAATCAAACTAAGACCTATATTTTCCAACATAATGCCCCATTTGCTGACAAATAATTGGATGGGTAGGTAGACTGGCTATTGACCATTGATATGGATTTTTTTTAAAAAACTTAGAATTGTCTGAAAAAAAATTCCAAATTTCAATCAAATCATTGGTATGGCATATGAAGCAAACTTCTACGCATAATCACCTGGAACGGTAAACAAGATTCATTATATAAGTATAACAGCACAGATCTACTTTTTCTTTTACTGTTGACATTTTTTACATCTTCTTTGAAACCTAACATTTGTATACTTTCAAAAAACAACAGTGAAAAGACTTCCATTTCTAAAATCTTTGATATCAATGACAACTTACGAAATTCTAGATAAAACATTCAAAGTCATTTTAAGAATGAACTCTCAGATTTAAATCATAATTAAGACAGCTGAGACATTTAATTTTTCTTCAAGATATTCACATACTTTTTATTTTACACAGAATATGTTTTAATTAACATAACCCTCATCCAATAGCACTATCACAGAATTACAGCAATAAATTGTCGGGAATGTCAAAATCGACATCAATATATAGTTTCCAATACCAAAATGAATACATAATAGACTATAATAGAGCATATATAGTGTGTTCCAATCAAAAGGTAACTGGTGACTGGTTCTCTCTTCTAGCTGCCTGCATCTTTGAATCAATGCATATGTAGTATAATGACATAATTTAGTATTCATTATAAAAATTATAAGACACTAGCATTTTTAAATCATGAATTGCAACATGAAATGTCATAGTATGTTTCATACTTTAACCTATGATGGAACATTAAATTTTGTTTTAAAATGAGAAAAACTTCTACTGAAATGTTTGAAATGATTCGACCTATGTGCAGCAGTGAAACTATAAGTTGCAAAAATCATATCAGATGGTTTGCAAGATTTTGTGATAGGAGAGCATTCAAAATGATCTATGAAGGTATGAAATACAGTGAAACATTTTATAATGGAACTTATAATCCAGATATATCAGCACCTTTAAAATTTTTATACTGAACAGTTAAACAAGGTTGCTATGTCACACATGTTGATTCAGATATGTTGCTGCAGGCAACATGGAGAGAGAACGAGACATTTTTTCATGGGACACACAGTAAATAAAATTGCATTTCAACAGCCCATTGCAGGGTAAAGGCTTCTCTTAAAGTCTTTCATAGATGAATAGAAAAAGATTTACCAGATTTGCTAATCGCCAGAAAAACTTGAGCATTCTTCCAATATTGTTTTTCCTTCTAGCTAAATATAAATACAATTTAGTTTAGCAATCAATATTTGATGGTCAGCTATGAATCAGTTTGTCAAGTGATTTTTCACAAGACCAGGAAAAGAAGTTTGACTCGAGATTCACACCCAAGTTATAGCCAGAGTAGATGGATGTGTTACTGTTGCAGCATGAGGTCCTCAGAGTATATGTATATACATTCAAACAATTTTTTAATATATCTAATAAAAAAAATTGGGTTGCTTCCATAATATGTTACAAGCCAGATGCCAATACCTTTTGTCAAAAATACACTAATTGCTTTCAAATATTCACAATTAATAAGATCAATATATTACCAAGAATCTTTTCATGCTCCAAAATAAGTTTCATTAAAATTGTGACCACAGATTTTCTAACTATGAGAACTTTTAAAAATTTATTTTTAAGTAAACTAGCATTTTTATTTTTATGGATACTTGTTTCTCATTCCTAAAGTGATGTATACACTATTTTCTACTGATTGACTCTTTTACTATCATTTTACAATTTCTTCATAATTTGATATATATGAAAAGACTTTCTGCTTCAGAAAAACCGATTCTTTATCCATATTTTTTTTATGTATATGCAATGTTCCAGTGAAAAGATATGACTGGTCCCCTCTTCAGTTGACTGCAACGCCATTTCTAAATCAATGCCTAAGTTACTTAGTAACATAATTTAGCTATTAGCCACTAAAATTTTAAGGCATTAGGATTTTTGGATCCTGAGTTATCAGATAAAATATAATTGTGTTTCATATATTGATCGATCATCTTCAGTGTTTTTCCTGCCATCATGAAATTAAAAATGTTCTTGGACTCATGGCTCCATTGCCCTATGCAATTTGAATCAATTTCAAATGTTTGAGGAGTAAATAATCAAAATTTGACGTTAGCATTATTGTTGCATTGTGGTTTAAAGTACAAAATCTAGCATCTTAAATGTTTTTATGGTTAACAGCTGAACTATGTCACTAGATTACATGTGCTAATTCAAAAATGGTACTATAGATAACTTGGAAAAAAAATAAGTCACCATTTTTCTTTTCATTGAAATATCCTGTGTATTGCATATATCAATATTTGTTATCATATATATATATACTCATATCATCATAAGTTCTTTATTGTAAACAAAATATGGAATCCAGACTATTTGAACTGAATAAAATATTTTTCTATGAATAAAAAAAATTTCAGCTGACACACAATATGATGGTCATAATTGATTTCATGCTAATATATCAAAACTCATTATTTGCAAATAAATTTTCTTTCCCTTCTACATATACTTTATATAATACTTAAATAAAATAAACAACAAATTAATACAGAATCATAAAAATAATCATGGACTTGGAACCTGTAGGAATATGGCACCTACTTCAATAGTTAAAGGTGCATCATATGATATTATTTTTTTATTTTCATAGTCAATGTAATGACACTCACATGACCAACCCAGATAGTGCAATCTAGGTAAAAATATATATCCATTGCCCAACCATTAGTGGATGGTTAATTAGGCTGGCTAATGATTTTTAACCTGGAAAAAGAAATTCTAATTTGTTTATTTCTGAAAAAATTGTTTAAATTTATTCCTTGGATTCAAATCTTTGGTTATGGGTGGCAGACAAATATGCAATTTGCTATACTATAAGATTTTTCAATACAGAATTTGGAAATAAATTTTATCTTAAATTTTAAAAAACAACAACTCCATTTTAAGGGTACTTTTATATGGAGATTTACTCCAAAATAATCAAAAAAGATCCCACACACTGATTACATTAAAATATTGGTCTGCATGATTTAGTGCATTGGTAAAGTGGTAGCCATTAAAATGTAAGGTCCTTGGACCGATTTCACTTCTTCTAGTACTCAAACTGCTTATGAATTTCCAAGCAATAAAACTATTTGATTACTTATTCTACTTTTTAATTTAACATAAATTAAATGTTATAAATCAAGGTAATAAATATAAAAATTACAAAAATTAATGAAAAGTATAGGAATAAAATTGACAAAAGTAAATACCTTCAGATATTTATGTAGATATACAATAAATAAATAAATGAGTGATTTATTATTCATGAGTTATGATTCATGAACCTTGAGCTCCCAAATTCCCCATATTATGCCAAAACACTTCTTCTTTTTTTTTTTTTTAAGATTACCAGAACACTAAATATATTCTTAATATTTGTTTTTTAAAATATATACATACATTGATTCCATCTCAAATTTCTCGACATAAAAAAATGCTCTCCATTCAATAAACAGAAAAGAAAAAGAAAAAAGGGGTGGTGGTATAGGTGTTATATCAAAAAAATATTTAAATATTGTTAAATGTCAAGAACACTTGTGGTTTGAAATAAGGTTGGGTAGACAAGAATGGATGGCGGCTATAGTTTATATAGCTACTGGAGATAATCAAATTATATTGGAGTGGAATAGTAACATATACGAATGTTTAGTTAAGGATATACAAAGTTTTAAAGAAAAGGGGAAGAGTATAATGGTTATAGGGGATATGAATGGACATATTGAAGAAATTGATGATATAGATAATAAAAATGGACAGCTTTTGAAGAATTTTTGTCAGAAAGTGAATTTGAGTATTGGAAATTTATTAAATATTTATGAGGGACAATACACATGGTCCAGAAATAATATATTTCACACAATAGATTATGTATTGGTAGAGAAAGAGGGAATAAATAAAATACGGAAAATTAAGGTATTTGATAATGAAGAAAAAGTATGCACTAGTGATCATAATTTCATTGTAATTGAAATGGTTAGTAATGTGATGGAGAATAGAAATAAAAGTAGACATAATAGTGAAAGATGTGGATGGAGAGTAAATGACAAGAATAAGTTGGAAGAGTATAAAATACAAGTTGAAGAAATAATGGAAGAGTGGGTTGGGGATGAGTATAAGGATTGGTGTAAGGAAGTAGAAAAAGTTGCAAATAGGGTTTTAGGTGAGAATATTGAAAAGAATAAAAGTAATAAAAAAATTAAAATTAGTAAAAGTGTAAAAGAAAGGAAAAAAGCATGTAGAGAATATAAGTGTGCTATTAAGAATAAGGAAAGTGAAAAAGATATTAATGCTAAATGGGAAAAGTACTTAGAAAAGAAGAAGTTGGCTAAAATAGATATTTATAGAGAGAGAATGAAATTGAATAGTAAATTGTTGGAGGATATTAATAAAAGGGGAAGAGATGGAAGTAAAAAATTTTGGAATTATATTAAAAGGAGAAATGTAGGGGAGAGTTAGTATTACTAGATGATGAGGGAACTGAGTGTAGTTCTAGAGAAGATTTAGAGAGAATCTTAAATAGTTATGTAATGAATATAGAAAAGATGTTAGATGTGAATGATAGAATATTAGAAAATATGAAAGAATATAGTAATGGGAATATTAGTTTTTCAGAAAATGAACTAAATGAGGTAGAGAAGAAATTGAAAAGTGGGAAGGCAAGAGGTTTAGATGGATGGGCAGCAGAGATGGTAATGAATTTAGGATATAGGGCAAAAGTAAAGTTATTATCCTGTTTTAATAAAATGGCACAGAATAGAGTTTTCCCAAGTAGTTGGAGTAATACAAGAGTAAGGTTATTATTTAAAGGAAAGGGTAAGGATCATAGAAAGTTGAATAATTATAGACCGATAGCGTAACATCAGTTTTATATAAAGTTTTCTCGTATATGGTGGCTAGTAAAGTTGTAAAATGGATGGAAGGGAATAATATAGTGGGTGAAATGCAAGGAGGTTTTAGATTAGATAGGCGTATAGGAGATAGTTTATTTGTAGTTACACAACTTATGGATATGAGTAGGAATGCAGATAAACAGTTATATATGAGTTTTATAGATATAGAGAAGGCATATGATAGAGTAAATAGAAATAGATTATGGATAAGTTTAGCAAATTTGGGAATGGATGAAGCTTTAATAGATATTATTAAGAAATTATATGAAAATAATTATTATATATATCAATTAGAGAATATAGAATCAATTAAAGTTAAAAATGGTGTGGGACTAAGGCAAGGATGCCCTATGTCACCTATTTTGTTTGTGTTGTATTTGAGTGAAATGGAAAGAGCAATAGAAAGATTAGGAAGAGGGATAGAGATACCGTTAATAGGTAGTAAGGGAGTATATATTTTGTCAGGTCTTTTTTTTGCAGATGATATATTTTTATGTGCAGAAAAAAGAGAAGATATGGAAGTTATGTTGAGGACATGTGCAAGGGTGGGTAAAGAGATGGGGATTAAATTTAGTGAAGAAAAATCAAATATAATGATGGTTAATACTGAGGAAAGAGAAGATGTAGAATTTTTATTGGGAGATATTAAGTTAAGTGTGGTGAATAGATATAGTTATTTGGGAATTATTTTAAGTAATCAGAAAAATTATTTGGATGAATGGGAGAAAAAATTGATAAATGAAGCAAAGAAAAGAAAGGGATTGATAAAGAAATTAACAGTATTTTCATATAATAAATATGATGTAACTAGAATTATATGGAAAGGAGTTGCAGTAGCAGGGTTAACATATGGTAATGATGCATTATATGTTAGTAAAAAGATATTAGATTATTTAGAAAAAGCTCAAAGGGAAGTAGGAAGACATCCATTGGATGGACAGCAAGGGAGGCAATTCAAGGAGAAATGGGATGGTCAAGTTTTCATATGAGAGATGCAAAAAGTAAAATGAAAATGTTTGGTAGATTGCAGTTTATGGATAATAAAAGAATAGCTAAAATAGTATTTAATTGGGTTATGAGTAAAGGGCAGGTAACAAGATGGGTGAGAAAGGTAATGCGCTATGCAAAAGATTTGGATAAAGAATTTATATCAGTATATTTGTACAAAAGATGGGATGATTGTGTTAAGAGGATTATTGAGTGTTATAGTAGTAAGGAATGGGATAAAAGAATAGATTTATTAATAAAGACTAGGGAGTTAGAGAGATGGAGAAATAGTATGGAGAGTAAAAAGAGTTTAAATATATATAGAAATAAACAGAATATTAGGTGTGAGTTAATTTATGATAATAGTAAGGAAAGTAGTTTATTGTTTAAGGCTCGAACGGGATCTTTAGCTACAAAAGAATATACATGTAAATGGAAAAATATAGGTGATTTATTTTGTAAATATCTGTTAATTGAATGTAAATGTTTGAAAACAGAAAGGGTACATATAATGAAGTTGTGGAAAAATAAATATGAAAAGAGTGATTATACAGAAAGTGAATTATTGGTTTTTATGCTGGGTTTGGGAAAAGATAAGGGGGATTTAGATATAAAGGTTATAGAGTTGACAAAAATTATGTTGTGGAAATGGGATAGAGCAGATTATGAGTAAATTTAGAGTGGGGAATGTAAAAGAAAGTGGCTAACAGGTTTATCTGGGCATAATTGCTGAGATATTCTTGACTTCGTTTAAGGAGAAGCCATAATACATCACATCACATAGACAATTAATAAGTTATAACTATTCCAAATTATACAAAATCAGAACAGAGTATAGAAACGTTGAATACTCCTACTCTTTTCATATCTTATATATCATATTTAGAACAAAATATTTTAATATAAACACTGATACCTTTAATTCTTCTTTTGTATAACCAATGGATACCCATTCACAGACTTCCAGATGTTTCTTTAATGATACCTCAGGCATTATATGACTTTTATCATAAGGACATGTTACTTTGGGAACTGGATCATTCTTTAAAAAAAATTTAAATAGAGTTCTTTTTAATCAAAACTTATTAGACTATTACGTAAGAATATAAAATAAAAATCGTTATGTAGATGAATTAGGCAATTCTGACATATGTAATATTAAATATTTTAAATATAATTAACACTTAACTATAAAACAAAAAATATTTTCTCAGCGATAATATAAATTACAATTTTTTGTAAAGATTGCAGGGGAAAAAAGCTCAATATCTAACGATACAATCTATATTCTAGCAGAAAACGTCCGCAAGTAAATAACTATGCTATTATAAATTTGGTTAATAAAAATTAAAGTATTTATTATTCACTTTATATAAATAAAGTTAAAGCATAAAGATGTATTGAAAGTCAAACGGGTTATATAAATTAAATGATATGTATTAACAACCAATATAATTAGATCATTACGTTAAATGTGTATATTTATGAAGTATATTTACCTTTTTAAGGATATCTTCCGTCCAACAGAGGCCTTTTAAAACCGCGTCAAACGACTCTCGAAAACTTTCAAAGAATTTGTCGATTTCTTGAATTTTCATTTTTCTTTCGTTTGATAGATGAACCTTAGGTGCCTACATTCAAATGCAGTCGTAACGTTATAGGATTGAAAGCAATTAAAAATACACAAAAATATTTTCCTCACATATAATTACGCATACTACAACAAATATCTATATACTATTATTGAAAAAATAATGAATAACTTTTACTGCAGTTTTACAAATTCAAATACTTACTTTGCTGTAACCGGATGAACGTTTGGAAGCCATTTTAAATAATGTGAATTAGGTTACAAAATAATATGATCTGCCACCTACTAGAAAATTTCAAAAGCAAAAGTTACATGTCTGAAAATGGGTTTCAGACGCTATAGCAAAAGTTTTAAATGTACGGTTGAAGGCATTGAAAGAAAACTGTGATTATTAATATATATTTAAATACGGACCTCCTAAAAGGTGTACATGAAAAAAAATTCCTTTATAAGCGATTTCTATTTATCAAGCACTTTTTCACAAATCCGTTCTTAGGATATATTAAATTCACTGCTTCCTTCAAATCGGGTAAGTATTTGAGTGAATGCCATAGCATAGTAAAGAATAAATGAAATTATCATTCTCCTTAATACAATTATTTTAATATTTTCCGATATGATCGAATCTCAATTCTCTTATTTATAATTGCGTATCACATACACTCAATTATCATGTCTAAAACAATTAAAATATAATATTGTTCGTTGCAATGATAAATATTTATTATGGTAATTTTGAGAAAATGAAATCAAGTAAAGAAGTTTAAAATATTCAATATTTACCTAAAAATCAAATGTAGTGATTACAATAAAATAATTTTTTAGACAAATAAATTAATCTAACATCATGTCCAGGTTATGTTGAACTTCGTGACTTTACATAGATTTCAATCACACTCTAACAATGGAAAAAATTAAATGTTCAAAGATATGGGACATTTTATATGTGAAAATCAATGTCCACTAGTTTACTAATAAGATTTTTACTAAAAGTAGATATGAAATTAACTTTTTAAATATATTCACGTTATTATAAAAAGATGATATTTTATGAATGATTTATATATCTTAGAATAATTGTGTGTTATGTCTGGGATATAGCTGAAGTTGTCAAAATTTGGTATGCCATAGTTTAAAGAATCAACTAATTCAGATGAAACTCATCTAAGCTTTCTATAGTGGCAAAGACCAAGTATGTGTCAATACTTTAAAAATTAAATCATCAAACATCACATGATCACCATTCTTTTTGCTTACACAAGCTGTTTTTCACAGAAGCAAAATTCTCCATATCATAGGGCCACTCAGTACAAGCCAGAGTAATCAAAGGATGCAGCAAGGTTTTGCATAAAATTTGTATCTAGTACCTACTCATCCAATATCTCCAGCCTAGTTTCTAGCTTATGGCTTTCATCAGTGAAGAGCCTTGGATTTGAGAGCCCTGCACCTAGATCTTAGGATCCAATGCAACCCTCCATCAGCCACCTTTTATAACTATAATGTGTTGAGTCCAAAATGAAAACAATCATGTTTTAAAGCTAAGCTCATTATCTTGTATAGTTGTAGAGATCTGAACTCAGTTCAGCATCCATACTTTTTAGTCTTTGATTCTTTAATAACCACAGTCATCATAATCCTATTTGGCAGGATTGATATTAAACCATCAAACATCACATGATAACCATTCTTTATGCTTACACAATCTGTTTTTCATAGAGGCAAAACTCTCCATATAGTAGTGCCACTCAGTGCAAGCCAGATTAATCAATGGATGCAGAAAGATTTGTGCATAAAATCCATATCTAATACCTACTCATCCAATATCCTCAGATTAGTTTCTAGCTTGTGGCTTTTTTCACTGAGGAACCTGGATCTGAGAGCACTGCATCTAGATTTTAGAATCCTATGCAAAAGAACCAAAGATATCAAAAAGTGTGGTTGCTAAACTGAGTTCAGATCTATACAACTATATAAACTAATGAGCTTAGCTTGAAAACATGATCGTATTTTTATTTGGGTTTCAAAGCTTTATAGTTAGCTAAAAAAGTAAAAGGTGGCTGCTGGAGGATTGCATTGGATCTCAAGATCTAGGGGTAGTGTTTTCAGATTCAAGGCAGTAGGCACTAGATATGGATTTATGCACAAACCTTTCTGCATCCATTGATTACTCTGGCTTGCACTGTGTGGTTCTACTGTATGGAGAGTTTTGCCTCTGTGCACTTTAAAAATTAAAAATATTTTAAGAATGTTGTGTTTATTTGCAATTGTGATAACTACAAATCCTGCAATATAGTTAAATATTTGTTAAGCTTATATACAGAATGTATTTACATCTATTGCAATAACAACTAATACACTATTGGCTACTTGTAATGTCTAGTTGTTGTGCACTTGATGAAACAAGGGACTTTAGATATCTTTCTAGTTGTGCCTAACATTTCCAGAAATATCATAGCAACTTGCCTCTAGTCCAGGTATAGAATACTTCCAATTGTAACTGTGACAGCTTATCTCACATCAGGTTTAATATCTATCAGCTTCCAATGCAATATAAACTTGCCTCACTACTCTAATATATAGAGAACAATGTGCATGCTGCCTTCAGCTCTGACAGTTATTTGGTTATTGTCTGAACTGTTAATTCATAACTAGGTACTCTTCTTTGATGAAAGCAATTATATTCACTAACCATCTTCATCTATTGGCCTTTTTTCTAATATTTTTATTCCACGGGTATATTCATTGGTCTGTATTGATAAATGCTGAATCCAATTAAGTTAAGATTGAATCTGGACAAGTCCATTTCTTTAAAGTAAGTTGAGCCATAAAAAAGGGTTAAAAGACATAACAAACAACTGATTTGTGAGTGTATTTTTGAAGGTTTGTGATGATGGTGTTTTAGTTGTATTTATATGTTGGACTATTTCTATCATCTAATATGAGTATTGAATGTCTTTAAAAAAATTTAACTTTATTTAAATATTCCAAATAAATAAAGTTTTTTTTTTTTTTAAGACATTTAGTACTCATATTAAATTATGAAAATAGTCCAACATAAAAATATAACTGATTTCTAAATTTTAATCTAATCATAAGTAATTTATAATAGTTCACATTTGAGAATACAACAAATTATCAATTAAGACTTCACAGGATTTATTTATGCACAGGACTAATTTAATTTGGATTTGGACAATTCAATAGCTCAGGTTATATACAAAATACATACAATATTATTTATTACACAAATTTAAAAGTTACATGCATTAAATCTACTTGCATAAAAATGTTACATGAATTTCCGTTTATCTGCTCTTTAATCTACAAATACAGATATCTGCCTTAAGCTACTAGAGACTAAATCTGACATGAGGTAAGCTGCCATAATATAGCTGGAAGTGTTTGGAGTATACTTAGAAAGGGAATTGAAAGCCTGCTTCAATAATTGTTTAGAAATCTAGCCAATGATATCAGGAGAATAGTATATCATGTGCTTATATATATATATATATATTGTAGCCTCGCTTAAGGTAAATCTGTTTTAAAACTTTCTGGCTAACTATCAATAAACAGAATAAAACTATAGTCAAGTTATATTGAAGACAAACGTTATTATAACTAGCTCAAAAAAAAAAAAATAACGAAATTAATAAGCGTTAAAAGCGCATAATTATTGGTATTTCATAGTAACTAAATATAATAAACTGACCAAGTTAAAATATAATAACAGTAATAAATAATTAAGGTTCAAGTTAAATACTCATCTATTATGCTAACAATTTAAATTACAACTAGCTCATTAATTATAATTAACAAATATGGTTTATTTTTAAAAAACAAATACAAAAATTATGAAACACTTAACTTGAGACATCTAGCAAAGTATAATGGCTTAACATTGAGGATGTATCGTGAAAGATACAGTCTCAATGGCATAAGAAAATTACCCCTACTTAATCCATAAAATAAAACTACTTTGTAATATTCTCATGTTTTAAAAAACGCACATAGAATATTCCTAATTTATAACTTATCAATTTATTATGGAAAAACAAATTAATTACTATTCCATTATAAAATAATATTAAAATCTAACAACTAATAATTCTTATCAATCATCATTTTGTACAACTCTATAATAAATTGACATCTCCGGTTCATTTCTAACAATAATAATAAACTAATACCCTGTAGTTAAATATAATGAGGGATTTTTCATATATTTAACTACTCTCGCAAAAACAACAACTAGAATATTTTAAAGATTTTTTAAAAAATCATGTATCTATTTGACCATTCTTCATACATTCCAATAAAACTTAAGTGAAATCATAAAATTCTAATAAAATATCCGAATAATCTTTTATTTTCTCAGAAAATATTCTTAATATAATTGTAATATTAAATATGTAAAATTAGCATTGAACACTTATAATCATCAAAAATTATGTCTTCTGTAACAATAACAATTATGATAATATACTTTTAATAATTATGTGAAATAATAATGTTCCCAATAACCTTTGCAAATCATGTATGAAAATTCAAAGAAAAATGCACTTGGACAAATCAAACTCTCAAGATAACATTAATTTTAAAACATTAACAAATTTTATTATAATTTAACAATATTATGCTCATAACATATAAATTTATGAAACTTTAAAATATTTACAATTTAAAATAACAAAAATCATTTGAAAATTAAAATATTTACACAATTAAACATAATAAATAAACAAATATAAGATAACGTTCATTCTGATTATCTAATATGAAAAATAAAATCATACCGTATATTATAACAATAATCTATTATTTTTATCAATAGGACAACAACATTCTATTGTCACTATGATAATAAGACAATGACGATAAATATTATGATTTATCAAATTAATACTATGCTTCATAGTATTTTTAAAATAATTATAATTATATAATACTTATTACTATAGGTTTAAATCAACGTAAACACTTATCTAATGTAACATTAAAAATTATTAAACATTTCCTTTGCATTTCAGTAATGCATTTATCTTAACCTTTTAATATGCTTTAACATTTCAATGCAAAAATTTTAAATAAAGAAAAATATAATTATTGCATCACTCCATAAAATTAATTACTTATAAAAAACATTTAAAATATAATCCCATAATTGTTCTCTATTTTTATAGGTTCACACTTGTTATACCAAATTTAAACTATATTATTAATTTATATTGCTTGATATATTTTATTGATTTTCATACTTTATATCCATCATAGTATTCAAATATCTTGGTTTCATCATTCTCTTACAATCCAAGCAAAATATGCATTTATATTGAGTTTATCTCTAACATTTAAAACATTTACAGGAATATCAAATCATTCTTTTCCTATTTTTATTATAATAAACAGTAAATAATTCAACTTCATTTGTAATAGAATTTTCTTTCCTCTTGCCTTCACAAAAATTTTCAACTTCCAACAGTTTAGTTATTATTCTAACCATCTTTAAAAAACTATCATTTATGATGCAATACCAGTGGCGATTGATAGTGATTATAGTGAGGGATATGAATATAATAAGAACTAAAATCACTATGAAAAAATATCATGGTTACAACACTTAAGGCCCATATTCATCATGTATCTTAAATTTGGGCCATGGCTTCTATCTAAGCTTGTATTGACTGTGGAAAAAATGCAAATGTCCATGAAAAAAATATTATACAGTCCTTTCTTATCTCTATTTTAAAAATTCTCAGTTTATGATAATATAACTTATATATAATATCCTTTTAAAATATCCCTAACACCTAGGATTTCATTTAAATATTACTTTCCAACCACCATTCTTTATCTTCCACATGCTGAATAATTCTGCTAACATCACAAAGAAATACAAGCCCATGCTACAAAAGGAATCTCCAAACTACTTTTCTAAAACAAATATTTAATATTCACTTCAAGATGGTTCAAAGTATTGCATTCACAAATGATTTTGATAAAATATTCATCATATACATTTATTCATTTACATTATAACATACAATTTAAAGACAATACTTTCATATCATTGTATCTCAACAGATAGCATTCGTAATGATATACTATCAATTCAATCACATTGTAAAATATATGCATATTCAAGTATTTATAAAAAAAATATTTAAAATATATTTAGATATTTTATAAAGTATTCTCTTACATTTACTTTTCCTTTATACAATAAATAATATAATAATAATCATATAAATGATTCATCTAAATTTTAAATATTCAAGCAATATGACAAATAATAAAATATCATTGAAAAATATCATTTTAAAATATTAAAATGTAATATAAAATAAATAACATGTTACCTATAATTCTAACAATTATTAGAATTATAAATGGCAATCCACTTCTTTTCTTGATTGTCCAATATCAAATAAACTATAAGCATTTATTTAAACCACTAAACATCACATGATCACCATCTCTTATACTAGCACATATTATTCTGGTTGGCACAGGGTGGCACTGCTGTATGGAGAGTTGTGCCTTGTTTAAGCATTTATTTACCTGTTAGGAAATTAATTTCTGAAACCTATTTTTATTTATTAAAAAGAACTAAACTATCTTAATATTAAACTAAGAACATATTTATAATAAACATATTAATTAAACATTATATAAAATATTAACAATAAACTTAAATAATAAGAAAAAGAAAAATTCAAAGTTACTAAAGTCTCTATTTGCTTCTGTTCTTCTAGTGTCTTGCTTTTTCTCCTCATTGCTAGAATACTACAAAAGTTTTGAACAAAAATCCCTCTCTTCCCCAGCAACATCAACAAACTCATAAATCACAAAATTGAATCCATAATAGTCTTGGCAAAATATCACTAATCCATATTAGATAAATATATCATTAAGTCCATTTTCTTAATATTTATCCAGATAACCAATATTTCCATGTGAGAAACAATTAAGGATCCATTTTCACATTAAATAAAATATTGTTTACGTACATATATTTTTCATGCTAATTCAAATTTTTCTATAGCAAAAACACATTGTAATAATATTTTCATTGGTAAGCATTTGTAAAATATTTTATAACACAAGTTTATTTATCGGTCAATTTTCTTCTCTCTTTCAGCAAATACACATATTTGCGTTTATTAAAGATAAATATTTTCTTAAAACATTCAAGATTTTTTTCTCTGTCTTCTGAATGTGCACATTTCAATAGTCATTTTTTATAAAAAATTATACAGCTTTCCATCCAGGCACTATTAATATAATATAATGCTAATCTTCAAAAATCACATTATAGTCTACTTTATTTTAAAACAAAGGAAGTCATTTAAAGCATATAGTTCATTGATGAGTTTTTTTTATAATAAATAAATCTCTAAAATATAAAGTTTAAGAGTCATTTTCTATCTATTTTACTATGCATCACTTACAGATATATAATCCATTCAAATGCTCTTTTAAGATAAATTAGAAATAAAGCATTTCATTTGCATTCATATAATAATAAATTATACTCTCACTTCCAAAAGTATTCTCTCGGCTAGGTTTCAATTCAGGTGCAAAATATTAATTTTTTTTTTTCTTTTCCTTCTTTTAAAATTCATAAAACTGTTTGAATAACTTTTTAAAAACATTCTTCTTATACTTATTAGATCAAACGTTCTTAAATAAAGTTATTAAAGATAAATGTTCATTCACTCCAAATATATTAAACATATTAAATTCAAAGTTCTTATGCATATCCAAATCTCTTCTGATCATATGGTTTAACATCCCATGGATTTTGATACACATTTTACCGACGCTCTGTTGACCACAACCAGTTTCCATAAAATTATTGTAGTTCCTAGTTAAGTTTTGAAGTAAAATTTTGCTGATAGGAAATAACTTGTTTATTCAGTCATTATTTAAAAATAGCTACTTAAAATTATATTTTAAAACTTTTAGATAAAACAATTTTTATTAAAAAAAATTACAACTTTAAATAATTGGACAAATGAAACAAAAATATTAATAATCAATTTCTCATTTATACTGTCTAGACTGATCAAACAGCACTATTTATACTCATTTTTATCTAGTAATCTCATTGATTAATCCTACTTCTTAACACATACTAATTTACATAGAAAGTTAATTTCATCTTTACAAAATAATCTTTTAAATTGTGACTTATTTTAAAATATATTGAATCATTTAACACTTCTAAAATATTAAATAACTTTACTAAACTATCTTGTGTTGTGGCTTGGAAGGTCCATCTATCGGCAAAATATGGTTGATTATTATGAATTTTAAAGTGCATTGAATACAGGTTAAAGCCTATTTAATGTATTTACATATGCTTTCTATATGCTCAATAAATTAATTACTACTCTAAACTATTTAAAGTACTTTTAATAACTTAAAATATTAATTTTAAAGCAAAAAATATTATTTAAACAATACAATAAACTTAATTATTACTTCTAAATATTATTTACAAATATTAATTTGCAACATTTAAAATGTGTCTAATTTTATTAACAAAACTACAAATCAATATTTCTGTCTACAAACATGAAAGCTCACATACTAACACAAACACCTTTAAGACATGTGACACTTTCAGAACACTCTAGAATATTTTATTATTTAAATAATAACTTAAACAAATAATTATTTAAAACACATTAAATATATTATAGAATATTTAACACTGTAATTAGATTATTCATTTTATTATTATATCAGTTAAATATAATAAATATTACTTAATTTTATCCTTTAAATGATATATTATACAGCTTATATTATTGAAATTACGTTAAAACAACTTTAATAATATTTTAAAATCTCTTTACAAATATTTAACAAGTTTGAACCTACTGTACTTATAAAATCACTACACAATAGTATAAACCATTATAAATTTAATTTTAAAAAAAAAAAATAGCTACATTCTAAGTTCTTTTTAAAATGATTGTACTATATATATATATTATAACTATCGAAATGAAAGTGAAGATCGAATCTAACCAAATGGAAGTGGAGATCGAATCTAACCGCAAAAACAATATCTGCAACTACCAGGGCGCCATCTAGGCATTTGAGCCTAGAAAAATTTATAGAGTAGGCAGATACGCGCTGTTAAGATTCCACTTTATTTAAATATTCCGATCGTTAGCCCAAGTGACTAGCTCAGTGGAGACGCAGAGATAAAAATCTATATCTTAATTTATATCTTAAATATCAATAAATAAAAGCCACTGCCAGAAATTAACACATAAAAATATTTATTTACGCACATATAAAATAACATTTAAATTTTGAGGAATAAGTTTAACATTTTAGATTTTTATATTAACTTTTAATTTTACATTTAACTAAGTTTCAATGAGTTTAATTTTTTATTTAGCTAGTCAAGTATGAATAGACTGCATAGATCTGCATTTGAAAAGAAAATATTCTTCCCTGATTTAACCTTAGGCAACAAATTTCGCAACCAAACTGGCACCAATCCATCTGATACATTCATGTATTCAATGTAGCATGATACGACAACACAAAATACTATACTGTCAGGAAAGTACATCTGAACAATAAGTAGAAATAGAGAAGACATTGACTCTCCACCAACAGGAATGTGACATCTGTTGGCAAGTAGAACAATAAACAAAAAACTCCATAGGAATGGACTGCGGTCTTCTGCCGACTTACAAACCCATCCATAGGCAAACAGAGGGTGTGTGGCGTATATCTATAATTCTGCCCGTAGCTGACCTCATACTACATCTACTAATTACACAAATATATCTAATCCATTGAACCAATTCAACTACGAAATGAATAACCTAAGATTACCCTCCCTTAATATAACTTTACAAAACTATATAGCCATTCACGCCCGACTTAAATTTAACATTTAAATACGTTCGCACAAATGCATTTTATAAAATTTGTTTTAAAATGTTGAGTACAGATCAGCTGCACAGATTCCACGGTCAAAAACATTCCAAATTAAACACAACCGATCAAAATACAAAGTCATCGATAAACGTCACTTGCATAGGGAATATACAAATCCCATTAGCATTCATCGTAAGATGCTTGCAGTGATATCGTTGACATATATTCTAATCGAATGTGAAAACCACAACATTATCAACCGCTAACGAATCTATGCAACGTCTATACCCAACCTAAATTTCATCATTTAAAATTTAAACAACAAATAATTTATACAATAAGAGAGAGAAAAAAAAAAATGGAAATGATTTTTATCAATCGGAAAACATATAAAATTAAACATTATTAATTGATTTTAAACTTAAAAGTCAGATAGAAGTTCATAAGCTTGAACGAAAGTTCTTAGTTATTTTTAAATTTAGAGTTCATGTCAATATAGCTTACAGTAGAAGAGTCCAGGTTCCTGTTTTTAATTCCCGTGACGTCTCCATTGGAAGATAATGTTCTGGAGGTAGCATTAGCTGGTTCCATTCTTGTATCACAGTCTTTTCATTTTATATTTTTTTTAAAACCAACAAAAAAAAAAATGAGAGAGAACGGCAAGTGCGTCCTACCGTTCTCATCAAATCAAGTCCGAAAAAACCTACTGGAACTCAATATTTCTCTTTTTATAGTAAATCTCCAGATTGAATGAACAAAGACGTCACTAATCCAAATTTTCGTTCGGGTCCGGGCTGAGGCCTGGTGCTTCCATTGGTTAAGCTAATTTCTCTTTTTTTCTTATCTATCTTTCATCAGATCATTTTAATTATACAAGAGCCCATGGCTAGCTTGCTTTTCAAACAATTTATAAACAATCATTTCCATTTACAGATTACAAGAATTAATTAATACCTGTTTTTATTTTTAAATCTTATACTTTTTTTATATAAAAAAGTACGTTCAAATACTTATTTATTTGTTTTTTAAAAAAAAATATTTTTAAAGTTTGGCATCTGTGCGAATGTATATACGTTTAACAAACATTTTAATTTTAGCGTTTAGTTTTTTACTTTTATTTGCGAACTTTTAAGTTTTTATTTTAAATTAATGTAACGACATATTTATATATCGTTACAATATATATATTATAACCTCCATCCAAACAAGAATTATAAAATAACATTATATTTGAAACTGACTTACTAGCATGAGAATAATGTTAAAATAATAAAAAAATATTATTAGAAACAGACTTGGTTAGCATGAACAAATCTAAGGGAAGGTAGAAAGGTGCACCATGGATCTTACACTACATCAGCCTTACATATCTTATAACTAATATTAAACATTGATTGAATTAACTTCCAAGATCTAAAATAAAATTTTAAAGGATACATTTAGTTTGAAATTCTACGTGATAGTTAATAATCAGGAGAGCATCCATCTATGAAATGAGTAGGGGATTAGAATTATAAGTTGGATCATAAATGAATAAAGATGAAGAAGATTAAATGGATGATGAAGAATAAGTAATTAACCAATGAAAATGAATGGACTTAAAAGTGAGAAGAAGATAGTGGAAAATATGTTAGGGTGATGAATAATTAAGGTGGTAATAGAATATGGATCAATGAAGGATAATGAATCAATTATGATAGTGACTTAAGATGAAATTAGGATGAAAAAAAAAAAAAGAAAAATATGGATGAGCTATGATAGCAATGTTGATGATAAAGAATCATATCCTGAACTATCAAGCTAATATCATTTCAAATAGCAACAAGATAATAATAAAATAAAGGTCAGGGGTTCTAAGCTTGACTAATAAAAAAAAAAATTTAGCTTCTAATTTAAAATGGTTTATAAGTTTTAAACTACAGAAAGAAACCTTCATTTTAAAACTATACAGAATCAATTAAACAATAAGAATGAACATAAGAGTTCAAGACAAGACATAATAAATAACTTAAGAAATGAAAACCTAACAATAAAATCAAAGTTGAGACTTAATTGATAACCTAATTTTCTCAGCGTTCAAATAATTTGAATGTTACTATTTTAAAGATATATTTGGGTCAGTGAGAGTTTTTGCCACTATCCAAATATAACAAAGACAGCTACTAATACAAAAATGGAATCCGTAAAGAACATTTAACTATTCCAATAGCAACAAAAAAATAAACTTTAAATTTTATGAGGTATTAATAAATTCTTAATAAAGTAAATATAATAATAATTTACAAATTATCTTTCATTTAACAACCACGGACAATACAATCAAGATCAATGAATGATGTATCTAATAATTTAGATAAAAGATTATTCACATGATCACCATCTCACGCTAGCACATAACTTAGTAAACAGGCAAAAACTCCATACAGTAGTGCCACCTTGTGCTAACCAGAGTAATCAATGGATGCCAGAAGGCTTGTGCATAAAATCCCTATCTAGTGCCTACTCATCCAATATCCCCAGACTAGTTTCTGGCTTGTGGTCTTCAACAGTGCAGAGCTTTGGATCTGAGAGCACTGCACCTAGATCTTAGGATCTAATGCAACCCTCCAGCAGCCACTTTTTATCTCTACTTCACTACAAAACTATGAGAATGAAATTGAAAACACAATAATATTTTCAATCTAAGCTCAATAGCTTATGTAGTCGTATGGGTCTGAACTCAATTCAAAACTAGTCTGGTGATATTGGATGAGTAGGCCCTAGATAGGGATTTTATGCACAAGCCTTCTGGCATCCATTGATTACTCTGGTTAGCACAAAGTGGCACTACTATATGGAGAGTTTTTGCCTGTTTAATAAAAGATTATTCCACAAACTAAATATCTAATCTTTAAAACATTACCTGAAAGTAATCCATATTCTTAACATTAACAGTATTTTGATCAAAAAAGCAATAAGACTGTATATATTCTAAATGCAAGAGCTTGGCAAAACTTATTTTGATATGCTAATGCATAATAAAATCTATCCTATTAACTGATGATGATATTCATGACAACAATAAGAATAATGTGTTGGTAGCAATAACTATATGGATAGTGTTTAGCAATAAGGCCACATGCAACTGGATACATTTTCAAACAAAATTTATTTACATTATTTACAAGTTTGTGAAATACTAATAACAAAAAGAAACATACATAATCTTGGACAATTATGAACAGAAATTACATAGAGCAAGATTTAATTACATCATTATATTACTAAGGGAGGATCTCTTATGGTCTATTTATCATTTTAATAGATCATTATCTTTTAATTAATTGTTATTTAAGTCTATTACTTACATTGAGTTTATTTTGACTTATTACACATTTTATATATTACCTATTTATTAATAGCATGATTTTAAGAACTTATTCACTTCAAATAGACATAGGCAATATATTTCCAAAATTTCTATCCAATGGTTAATAACTTACCAATATTATATTATACAAGATAATACAATGAATATACTTAAGATATAATAATTTATGCTACAATATGTTACTAAACACTATTGACTTCATATTTTATTCATCTATTTAATATTAGACAGTCAATACCTTAAGAATCAATATTATTATTATTCTACCCCTCAATTATTAATTTTATATTATAGGACTTTTGTAACATTAAGGAAAAATATCAGCATTTAAAATATCTTTGGTGTAAATAATAAATAACATAGATTAATGATATAAATGGAATCATCTTGAATGGATAGGCAGTAGGTAATAATCTATTGCATTAAATACCTTTTAACTAATATTATCTCTTGTCATAATTGTGCTCAATGCCAAGTATAGCCTACATTTTTAAATACTATGTTTCAGAAATGATTTTCTTATTATCTATACTAAGCGATTAAACTTAAGAATATGGAATGTAATAAACATATGATATTTCCAGAGATATAATGGGGTTGGGTTAAGGCAAAAGAGAGCAAACAAACAACCTAGACCATGGTCATTCCACAACTGCAAATGGTCTGAAATCACTTTTGGATCACCTTTACGGATATGAAAAAAGGAAGCGGTGGACAATCCCTTACTTAAATAATTATACCAATACACTACAAAAGTATGATTTTAATCTGCTCAAAGTTTTACAGGTATCATTCATGATTCACCCAGGATGATCATTTCTATTATCACTTAGGGTAAAGGAACAAGTATACCTGACATGATGCAACATGGATCTGCCACAGATTCCAAAAATTATACATGTATCATTATAATCATTCAATGTGATAACAGTCAAATCTCATTCTAATATCACTTACTACAAATATGTAAAGACATTAAGCAAAATGGAATATATTACTATGTCACACATGAAAATTATTATTATCAATTCAAGAGTGACCCACAAGTATAGCTGTCATTAGCTATTAATTAGTTAAGTAGTACATATAAAACCATATTTAATGCACTTAATTAGAGTTAGATATTATCCATTTATTACTATTATTTAACAATTGTAGCTTTTATCAACAAGATAGAAAATATTAAGATAAATTGTAATAATTTATTGTGAGAAATTTAAACCTTTTTATCTGTGATCATATTCAAAATATGAATGAAATTTATATTAAATAAGATTACCTTTACTTTTTTTATATATTTGAACAAATTTATATTTACATCACGAGCTTCATTTTCTATGTAGATTAGTTTTTACATCTGTAACAATAATGTATATAATATTACAATACAATACATATATAACACTAATAATAGTAAACAATCATTATATAAACCTTTTTTCACATTTCTTCTTGTGAAATAAAGAGAACAAAACCTTGATTATAACCATTTGAAATCTGCAGCATTATATAATTGATGAATATTCTTTCCCATATGAGTATATTTCATATTTATTTATTAATTTAAATTGTAATCCTAGTACATTGCTGGATCCATGAATAATTGTAGTGTCCATCCATTAACTTTAAATGCTCTGTTATGCTGGAAATTATATAAGTTGAAGATAATCATTGCTTTTTATTATTATCATGTATATAGATTTCACATACTTTATTGCTTCGTGGAACTATTTAATAACTATAACACATTATAAATCTGATTATCACAATGTGGTTAGCATAATAATTAATATACCAAAATTAAAATGATATTTGATTCAATATTAATGAAATTCTATAACTCAATTTGGTTGTGTTCTGATCTATCATGTCATCCACCTGATGATGTTGATGCTAACCAAAAACACATTAATATAACATTCCCGGGCTAGTGATTCTCTATTAATATTGCCTTTTTTTTGTTTACAAATTTTACTTTCTTTTGTTTCTAAATTATTTTTCCCAAATAATATTTTTGACAATGGGATAATAATAGTTGTTTTTTAATTTTTATTGACAAGAGGGTCTTTTTTGGTGTATGTTCAAATATTAATTTGGTTTTTTTAAATAGTATTACCGTTTTTTAAAATTTGATTGACAAAATTCAAGGGAGAACGGGTTTTTTTACGTACCTTTAAATAATAATTTATGTTACTTTTATTGGTTTACATTTGATTAACAACAATTAGTGGGAGGGGTGTTTTTGTTTATGATTAAATAATAATTTATGTTACTTTTATTTTACATTTGATTGCCGACAACAATTATTGAGAGAAGGGGGTTTTTTGTGTATGTTTAAATAATAATTTAAGTTATTTTTATTTTACATTTGATTGACAACCAATTTTACTTTCTTTTGTTTATAAATTATTTTTCCCAAATAATATTTTTGACAATGGGACAATAATAGTTATTTCTTAATTTTTATTGACAAGAGCGTCTTCTTTGGTGTACGTTCAAATATTAATTTGGATCATGTTTAAATAATAATTTACCTTACTTTTTATTGATTTACATTTGATTGACAATCATTAGTGGGAGGGGTGTTTTTGTGTATGTTTATATAATAATTTATGTTACATTTATTTTACATTTGATTGACAACAATTATTGGGAGAAGGGGTTTTTTTTTGTGTATGTTTAAATAAAAATTTAAGTTACTTTTATTTTACATTTGATTGACAACACCAATTTTACTTTCATTTATAAATTATTTTTCCCAAATAATATTTTTGACAATGGGACAATAATAGTTGCTTTTTAATTTTTATTGATGAGGGTCTTTTTCGGTGTATGTTCAAATAGTAATTTGGGTTATGTTTAAATAATAATTTATGTTACTTTTATTGGTTTACATTTGATTGACAATAATTAGTAGGAGGGGTGTTTTTGTGTATGTTTAAATAAAAATTTAAGTTACTTTTATTTTACATTTGACAAAGGCTATTTGGAATCCCTCAAAAAAGCTGCCCTTTATGAAGCGAACATTTCCATTGGCAAGAACAAGACTTACAAATGAAAGTCCAAAGATGTTTATGGACCTCAAGTCACATATATTTGCCTTACAAATATCTCTTTTCTTTCAGCAGGATGTTTTTCTGCTGTAGAAATGTTACAGCGCCGGCTTCCATGTCTGGCAATTCCCATATTTTTAAGTTTCTGTGTTTGAATTAGTCATATTCTTAGTTTCGGAAAATTACTCGCTAAAACGTGACTTAAAGCTTGATCATCAAAAAAATTGCACTACCCCACCCTAATAGAGAATTTAGGAGGCTTACAGCCTTATGAGGAACAATCACGACACTATTAAAAGGCAACAGTACATCAATTCATATGAAAAAAACGGCTCCAATGAAAATTTAAATAATTTTGACTTTGATGAACTTAACACACCCTCGTACGATACTGTTACATAAAATACATAACACAGCATTATGATATAGTGTGTAACACAAACAACTACAGCATTTTACTCTGCTTTTAGCATAGGAAAAAGCCACAGCATTAGCCACCAATCGAGTTAACACTCTTTCTAGGTTTTATCGTAGAAAGAAGGCTTAACTCCAAGTTAACACTCTTTCTAGATTTTACCATAGAAAGAAGGCTTAACTCTGAGTTAACACTCTTTCTAGGATTTATTGTAGAAAGAAGGCTTGAATGCTTGGGTGCGGCTACGGAAATGGCATATTTCTAGAAATAGTGCCATCCCATGGCTGACACGATAGATCAGAACACAACACTCAATTTAATAAACATGTCAATTCCATTTGCTACCAAAAGTTCCAAAATGGTGAATCCAGTTATGTCTCAATGTAAGTTTAAGGCAATGCTAAGAATATCTAGGATTAAGAGTCTTAATAAATATTTTTGTAAACTTTCACAATTTAGTATCTTTATTTAGATTCTTAAATTAAGCAGGTATAGATTATTGCTGTACTTTTATTTAAATGCAATAGAATATTTTGTTTTAATTTTACTTTCTCCATGTAATGAAAATTAATAGTGCATAGTGAAAATTATGGTAACTGGGATTAACTTTAAATAGTATTTCACCTTAGTGAAAACATGTCATGAGTATCTTATAAATTTAAATAGCAATAAGAGACATTAAATATCTATTATCATAGACCTTTTTTAAAAAAATAAAAATTCCAACTGAAAGTACAAAATCATTTTCTCTTTTCCATTCTTCTTGTTATTTCAAATAAATTATAACCATATTTATAATGCACACTGGAAATAATATAATAAAAACATTTATCAAATAAAGAGTAAAATTTCAAGCTTATGAACTTCTGCCGTTGGTTTAAATTTGAACCTATTTTGGAAGGCTTTTCCTCCAATATGTCTACCAATTTTAATGTGAATTTTTTACAATTATCAATTGGTAGTCATGATGTGCTTCATGTGTGCTGGTCAAATAGAGTTTCTACTCCATTAATTACAAGTTACTAATTCAATTCAAATCCAATTCTCTTTTTACTTTTTAATAATTTTCATCTTCCTAGTTCTTTTCCAGACCTTGCTATTCTTTCTCCCCTTTTTGTTCTCCAGTTCTCTCCCTCTAAAAATCTGTGTTGGCCTCTTTATTAACTTTTACCAGAGAGAGTGATTGTAAAAATTAACAGACCAATTAAATTGTTGTATGTGTATACATTAACATACAAATAACAATTCTCCATCTATAAACATAAATGATAACTAATTAAGCTTTTCAAAACTATTTTAAAATTACAATAAAAATATGCTTAAGAATTAATTATAAAGATTAATTTTAAAAAAAATTATAATTTGGAGTCTTTTGATGATAATTACTGTCCAATAAATATTAAATATTTTTACACTTTTCATTTAATCATAATACTAATAAATTATTACTTTGATACTAGTGAAATTAATCCATCTGACAGACTACATATAAAAGTTCTCATATACCATCTGGCAGAGGGCTATCACATCTTGAATAACCTGATTCTTTATTACTTTCAGGAAATTTATTAATGAAACTTACCTATTTTTATAATATAATCTAGCAATCATGATAACACACCACTGATATAATACATGAATTTAGTATATTTATTATTTAAAATTTTATACAATTGACCATTTAAATAGGGCTTGACAAACATCAAGCCCAACCATAAGATTACAATATATATAATAATTAAATATTAAAAAAATATTTAACCATACTATATGGGTTTGTGTTTATCACAATCATATATAAACACATGTCTGCATTGGCAAAAATGTTTCCTATTTGTTGCATTTAGATGTGATCATAATAAACACAGAACTTGCTCAGTTTAATATTTTAAGAACTTACATACAATATATATATATTTATATTTTCTAACTCGTTTTTGGTCACACAACCATGTTATGTGTCAATTCTAAACTTTTCCACCAACTCTTAGACACTTGTGGCCACATTGCGTGCCACTTATAAGTTTTTACACCTTTCTAACATTTTCCTAATTGTATGAATATGATAGCTGTTATAATTTGTAACCAATACAATATCTGTTACAAATTGGAACTTGAGGCTATTCTGACTTCTCAGGTATATGGCATATTTCTAGCCCTAGTTAACGCTCCATTTATAACCTTTTTGGTTGGATGGATCGATGGATGCTTCTCCATTCCCAGCTAACATTATTTCTAAAGCCTATTGGAATCAATGATGATGGGATAGAACATCCATAATCATATTTTCCAGGGTGCCAAATTGCAACTTCAATGAAAATATTGAGGCTAAACCTTATTTCAATAATTATTAATAAATTTCAATAATGATATCTAATGAATGGGTTAATAAATAATCAATAGATTAAGAGAACACTGAGAATGCATTAAAAATAATAATACTAATACTCTTGGAAACTCATGGTTGCCAAAGAGAAGAAACTTTAAGCTCAACTCCCATTACAATTTATATTCTCAGCACACTCCCCATTCACTATCATTAAAGTCACAATTAAAATTTTGTTTCAGATTACAAATAGTTCTATGTCCATCTCCACCCTCCTGATCCATCCCTCCATCATCCTCATATTCATAGGTCTATTGCACTACTCTCTCTTTTACTCTCAAATTTTCCATAGTAGTAGCTCATTTATCTCCTATGATAATCTCTCCTCAGGGTTTTAGAACAATAAGATCTGGAAGTCGAACAAGCTGCTATGGATTATTGGTGATAAACATCCTTCTCATGATCACCTCCAAGGTTGATCTTGGCTGACTTTAATGTAGCCAATGTCCACTTACATTAAAGCTCGAATAATTAAGCTTACATTAAATCTTTTAGAAATAACATATTATAAACACTTTCATAATTAAAGTAAAATCATAAGGAAGTGCATCTAGAGAGGTGTTTGAATACAACAGATGGGGAAAGGATTTTATGCCCACCCACTGCATCCACTATCACCCAATAACCATCCCTATTCATAATCTATATTTCAGCTATAATGAATTATTTCCGGAGTATTGGTAATCTTGAGTATTGCCGTGCTACATAAGCTCGGAAAATTAACCATTTAAATAAATTTTACCTGATATGATTTACCAAAATGATGCTTCAAATATAAATAATAATGTATTGATGTATGATTGGATTTGAGATTTCTAGATTGTAATAACCCACAAAACATTGAGACATACGCAAGTTTTTATTTAAAAAAAATAAATTTTATTAACAAATTATAACTCAATAAAAGAATATGTACATTAATTCTATGGTTCACATGGCTTTCCCCTGTTCTACAACCGTATGACAAAAAAAAAATTCCTAAATCAACAGATAATTTTAAGAGATTTTAACATATAAATATTAAGTATTAATTATTAGGGAATCACGATTGCCATGGAGTAATACTAATAACAGACAGATAAAGATAATAGTTACCTTCATATATATTTTGTTCTTACATTTAACTAAGACATAATGAATATTAAATTCCCTCCCTCCCCAGCGTTTAATGTTTTCAATTACTGATTTATTTATAAAGATAACTCTCCCAATAATAAAATTTAATAATTTCCATTAATTATTTTCATTTAATATGCCTTCACCCTATGCTTTACAATGGAGATATTTTATGTATTGTGGGACTTCTTGCCATTAAGTTAATTTTACTTACTTTTCAAATGTCAACAAATCGGTACCTAGCTTAAACATTATCATACATGCATACAATCTATATTCATGTTCTTATGACAATAATAATATTTCAATAATCTTACCATTCCAGCGAAGTTCTCAGCTGGCTGTGGATATACTTTCTAGATAATTTTATATATGCATTGCTTACAATGCTCTCAGGTTTTATTTAACCCTTAAGTTTAATATTTATTTACGTTATTATTCTTGGCTTTTATTGATCAATTAAAATATATCAACAAAACAATGTTCAAGTATACTAATCGCACACACACTATCCGCACTCATCCTGACATCAAATTGAGTTTGCGACCCTGTATCCAACATTTATAAGTAATAGTTAGCAATAGCTGTAATTCATACATCCATAAGGAATATTAACATTAATATGAGGTAGGCAGTGACCCAACTAAGAGAAAACCTTTTCCTTAAGGTTGAGGTATGCTAGGATTTTATAGCTAGTCATACAAAGAGACTTGGGTATACCTATTAACCTCTGGCCATCAATAAAGAAATCATCTTACGGTGTAGAAAATAACCAAGTGGGAAACTCTTCCATTGTATTTAAATACTTTATAAAATATGGGATAAACATCTTAGTGAGTGAGCTAAACTATGACTCCACTAGCTTGGTGGGGACTCTGTCCATCCACATATATACAGGTCTAACATCAATTTGTACCAGTAAAACTTTCACATCTATATTTATTTTGCAAAATAGTACACCAGAACATTAGCCAACAATTTTTCCAAGCCTTAATTAGCTTATATCTAACTTTAACTTTATGATAATAGTAATAAGAAATGCATATTAATTTTTTAAAACTATCTCTCTGCACTTTTACACCCTAATGGTGATGTTTTAGCCCAACATTCACACAACCTTTATAAAACATATCAATAGGTCTAAGCATTTGATAATAATTCCTGATCCGATCCAAAAACATTTCACTTAACAACATCTCTCGCTCTCTTCATAAAAAAAAATGTAAAGCATTTAATACAGGCACATACAAAATGATTTGATATTAACTTATCTACCCCCAAAAATAATAATAATAATAATTTTAACATAGATTAACTTTAAATGAATATATGTGATTAAAACAATTTTTTTTTCCTTTTTTTTTTTTTTTTTTAGATTAAATGTTAGAAATGAATAACAAATAATAAAAATATATTTAAACAGTCCTCCTTCCAATCTTTGGTTTCCATTTTCCCCTTTTTTCTTTCTTTTGTTTGTTCATGTGCACACATGGCTTTATGTGAAAGAGTCACTGTTATATGAGTTCAATTCTTATGCCAAAATGTAACAAAGATTTCATGCTGATTATAAGATTTTCTCCAATTTAGTTTTGGGGATTAACTATACATTTATAGCTGAAAAGAATTTGCTTTTAATTTTTGACATGTAGAAGTCCATTTATTGATGTACTTCTCAGTTCACTTACGACTGATTTGATGCTTCATATGAGATTGTAGTGTTCAGATTTGATGCTTCATATCTGAAATTAAAATCAATTTTCTCTCTATAGTTTAAGTTTCATCATTCGCTGATTCCTGATAAATTAGGTATATTTAGATGTAAGACAATCATAAAGTTGATTAATTTCAGAGAGAATGGGATGTGCGCCTAAAATAAACTTACTCAAGAATCATTTTTCTGTGAATGTTATTAAATTTGGTTAAGTTATAACATTCAGGAGATAGAATAAAAAAATTAACAACAAATGATTTCTTTTCTCTCTTTTTTTTTTAAAAAAAAAAAAATTTTTCCTTTAACCCATCAACTAGGCTTTCTATGGATAACTGATGATGAGAGAGTGAGCCTACCAACCCTGCTAAAGACAAATCAAGCTCTTATATTGTCTGGGTTCCTTTATCCCCCCCCCCTGAATGGTTGACCTTCCAAACCATTCATGTCAATGTTTTCCTTGATTAATTGTCTAATTGTTTTTTTTCCTTTTTGTTGTTTTAAACTTATCCCCTCCCAAATGACTGACCTAACAAATTCATGTCTGCATTCCAATGAGATTGACCACCCATTGTTTTTAAACTTACATTCCTGTATCACAGATATCACACAATTCACTTTAGTAATTTTCTGCTCGTGGAAATCTCCCCAAAGAACAAATGAAAGAAAACTCTTTTTTCCCCCTTTTTCTTTTTTCTTTAATAATAAAAACAAATGTATAGCAACCCAACTTCAAACCCAGAATCTTGACCGAAATTTTGGCTGCTATGAATGAACTATTAAAACAAATTAATTCTTCTTTAAAGGAGTTCCCCACGAGATAACACGGCATAATTATTATTCAATCATGAACTTTACAATTAAAATTCACAACTAAATCATATACATACATGCATCCCTCACATATACAATTCTAATTAGACTGACTGCTCAATACTTTGATTAATTTTTGATCTTTTTTTTTTTTTTACAATTTGATTTTATGAATTATTGAGCTTTAACCTATTATTGTAAAATTACGATCATCTATTTTCACTCTAGTTTTGCAAATTGCACATCCCCCTCCCTTCTTTCCAATCTCCAACTATTAAAATGATGTATAAATATTGCTAATCTATAAATTTCCCAATTATATCTTTGGCTAATAAATTGTCCTATGAATCAATACTAAATAAAACAATTTTTTGCTTAGAAATCTTATATAACAAAATGTTTAGTTTGCCTACTAAGTAAAAAGTATGCAATCCCTAATAATATGACTTGGATTCAAACCTACCATTGGCTAGAAAGTTTGTCTATAAAAAAAAATATACAGCTCATGAGGAAAATTTTTCATTAAACACTATCTTACATAGCTAAGTCTAAATCTAATGGAACTTTGGGCAAACCCAAGAGCTACAATGTATACACCTGGGTCTCTTTTTATGCAGACTTATTTAACATGATTTTGAAGTTATGTGATTCGTGTTTCACTGGAAGTCGAACTCCGATATTGCACTATTACTTTAAATAATAAATTTTGTGCACTTACGTTATATTGAAAGTAATAGCACATTATTGGAATTTGACTTTCAACTTAGTAATTTCAATATTTTCAGTGCTTTATAATAGTAAGATTTTATGCAATAATGAAATTAAAATTATGATTTCCACATTTTATGTATACACACATTAAATTTTACAAGATTATAATGTAAATTTGTTCAAACATTGTGCGTGTTAATTTTGCATTTTAAATCACATTCTGTTTTTGCTTTTTAAAAAAGAATGTAATCAATTATTAATCATTTAGTGTCCACAAGTTTATTTTTAAAATGTCAGTAATAGCAGTGGGCACAATTAAATTTGACAATTAAAAATTAAAATCTGATTTTTAATTGTAATTAACAATTTAAAAATTACTTATGGTGACTTGAAATAATGTGATGTGAAATTTGATTTTTAAATGGAATTGAAAATTAAAGACAAAAATAAGAATTTAATTTTTAGTTGTTAGTTTCATAAACAATTAATAAAATCATCTCAAAGATTAATTACTAATTACGTTGTCACCAGAAAACCATTGACACAACATGAGTGTGAAGTTGGCGCTAGTTGTTTGCAAACGAACGTGTTTTTCGGCAAATAGCTATAATAATTGAAACGTGTACAAAAAAATGTAAATTGCTGTACTGTAAATTATGCATAAAAATATATTATTTTGAATAAAATTAAATATTATAGTTAAAAAAAGTTTGTCTTGTATCAATTTTTTTCAAATTTGAAATTTTTTATTAGTCATATTTTATTTCCTTATTTTTTTTTTTGCGCGAATTTTAAAGTAATTTTACGTTGGTGCTTTGCTTTTACACGAATTTTGAAAAATCACAGACCGCATTCCCCCCTTTTCAATGTAAGTTACGTCTATTTTTGTGCGATTTCATTTGCACATGTTTTCTGAGGAACCTATCTATCGTGTAAAACGAGACCCAAGTGTGTATATATATATATACTGTAGCTCTTGGGTTTGGCCAAAGCTCCATTAGATTTAGACTTAGCTATGTAAGACAGTGTTTAATGAAAAATTTTCCTCATGAGCTGTATATGTATATATATATATATATATATATAAACATTTGATATACTGTTCATCTGATATCATTAGCTAGGTATAGTATCTATTGCCTAACAACTACTGAAGCAAGGGACTTCAGTTGGCCCTTTAAGTATGCCTGACACCTAAAACTGTACCTTGGCATCTTTCATTGATTTAGTCTCTAGCAGCTTTTGGTTTGGTCATGAATGTGCTTTACTGCCTTTGCAACCAAATATGGGGCAACCAGGGTAATATTGTTGTTGCTTAGCATCACAAAAAATTGACTGCCATTTTATAGATAGGTCCTTTTTTTTTATGAGAGCATTTAGATTCATTACTCATTTTTCACTATTGACTTGTTTCTGGCATCAGCTATATTTTATCTACACATATCTATAATGATGACTACAGAATCCAATCAAGATAAGATTGCAATTTGGCCAAGTCTGTTACTTGAACATAAATTGAGCTATAATATCCCCCCCCCCTCCTGGCTAAAATTAACCCTGGAAAATATAGTGACTGAGATACATTGACAGACATCTTTGTAGCTCCTTGATTTCTTCAGGTGTAGTTCCATTATCAGGTTCAGTGTATTCATCAATAGTTGTGTGTGCTGTTTTTATTAGTAAGCCTGATGACTTTGTAAGCAGATATGGTGTCTTCATCAGCAGGTCTGATGTCTAAATCTTTTCACATGTGGCTGGTGATCCATATTTCATGGTTGGCTCCTGAGTCTTTGGTACAGTTGTTTATATATAGCTTGAATAATCACTGTCTGCAAACCTCTATTTTAATCACAACTGCTGTAACTGATTTGGTTGTGCCACTATGCATTTGACATAGGATTCATGTGCCTACCTGCATTTTAGTACTTCTATTTTCTTTTTTCGCTAGATAAATTAGACATAACAACTAACAGATAGTTCTCAGAGCTCAATTAGGTAGTAGTTTATCTGTCACTTTGCAAGTGACTGCACTAACAGCATTGTTGCAATACAGGTATTCCAACTACATGTGTTAGCTTTTTAAAGAATTTTTTTAGTTTTTTTTGAGTAAATTTTTCAGCCTGGTCATTGCTCTTAGATAGAATGGTGAGCTGAATACTACTAGTTCAATGCTATTGTTGGTACTCATGTGAAGGATGTGCCATTGTTTGACAATATAATTTTAGACAGTCTGTGGTTATGTGTCTAGCCTTCTAAGAGCCTCTACAGTTGCAGTGGACTGTAGTGATGAAACTGCTGTCACCTCCAGCCACTTAACATATGCATCAACAACTATTAATTTACATTTTGTTTTCATGAGATAGCATAATAAACATGAACTCTAGTCCCGGAAACCTAGTCCAGGGAACCTCAGATTCAGGCCACTGACCAATTTTGTTATGCATGTTTTGATTCATCTTGCAAAGCCAAAAGTGATGGACTTTAGACCCAAGTACAAAGTAAACCTCCAGATGTAAGATTTAGCTAATATTTTCATTCTGATAATACCTGGGTACTCATTGTATAAAATCTTAAGCACTTGGAATTGAAAGCTGATGGAATCACGTATATAATCCCAGATAATGTAGCTATTCTCAGTTCAGAGCTCTATCTCTAAGTCCATGAGAATAGATGTAGTTCATTATATGTTTTTTGTTTGGCCAACATTGTCGGATCTATTTCAGTAACCTTTGGAATCCAGGGTCACCAATGTTTCATTGTATAACCAATTTTCTGTTAACAGGTCTAACAAATTAATTGATTGACATTTTTATTTTTATCATATTGTCATTTACCAATTTGCCTAATGTTTGTGAATTAATTCATCTTGAACATTGTGAATCCTAAGTGATTGAACAAATCATGGCCTAAGAGTTTACTATATTCACCTGATGATACAACCAGAGACATATATATAGTTTTTCTTTGACATAATAATTTTTACCTTAGATTTTGTCAAAAGGGAGATGTGATTGCCTTCATAATCAGTAATTGTTTTACTGCTAGATTGTAGCTGAAGTTCTTTAATTTTTTTTAAACATATCCCATGTATCCTTTGATATGATAATAACTGATACAGAATCTAGTTCCATTGAAATCAGTATACCATTAATAATAATTTGGGTCTTAAATACTGAGCCTGCCTTAAACATTACTAGTATTGATACTCAATAATTTTACTTTCTTCATTGGACTTTTAAAAAAGGATTTTTTCATTCCATTTTAAGTCTGTTTCTTTTGAAAACAAGCAGCTTTTATATATCTGATTTATTTACAAAATTTGTGAACCATATTTCTGAGTGGACATACAACATGTAAATGTTCCAGGTTGTTACTGCTGTAACAAACTCTCACTGTAGTATCTTTAGTAGTAAATTCCTTAAGTTGCTCTGTTTAGGTAAGTCTTTGGATTATCCAACTTTCCAATCTTCAGGTTTAATGCTGGTTGCACTTTTATTTAATGGAATGGTTTAAATTGCTATACATTCAGTCAGAATTGCTTATGAAATTGGAGAGCCAATGATAATATTTGGATCCATTAACAATTTGTTCCTGAAGCCATGATCACGTATTTTTCAAATATAATAAACTCTTAGTGCTTCATTTAAGAAAGCATAGAACTCACAAATAAATATAAGCTTTTGAAATTACCAGCAAAATCTCTCACTTTCACACTCTTTACTTGGGTACAAAAATTGAAGTTATCTCTACATTAACATTAGAGATTTTTGGCAAAAAAGTTAATAATAGAAGTAGATCTCCATCAAAATTAAGCTCAAATGAAAGAATCAGAATTGCTTGTAAGCACAAAATTTCATATGTTAACACACTACAAATCATTATTAATGTCACAAATTTTAATTCAGTTTTTCTAATTTGATTAGTTTCCAGGTATAAGAGGATTTGATTGAAGTATGCTGACCAACTTTCTGGATAACCTTGTTGAATTATTCTAAGCTAATTTATTCATTTTAAAACTTTTTTAGTCATGGAGAAAAGAATGTTTTGTGACTGTACCTAATCTGTTGTCTTTATATGTGATCATCATACACACAGACCTGCACTATAAGTTTAAATACTTTATTAAGGGCTTATATACAATATTTATAAATATCTGGTATACCATTCATCTGATATCATTGGCTAGGTATTACAACATCTAATTACTATGTAAATATTGAAGCAGGGACTTCAGGTGCCCTTCTAACTCCACCTAATCTTTCCAAATGTCCTGTAACAACTTGTCTTTTTTCAGGTTTAGTCTCTAGCAACTTCTATTCTGACCACAAATGTGCTTTACTGCTTTTGCTGTCAAATATGAGGCAACCACTGTAATATTCATTGCTGCCTAACTCCATCTCCAAATGAGCTGCCAATTTATACATAGGTCATCTTTCTTAATGGTAGTATTTGGATTTGCTGAGCATCTTCACCTATTGGCCTATTTTTGTCACTGGCTATATTTTATCTATATGTATACCCACCGTTTTGTAGCAATGAATGCTAAATCCAATCAAGTTATGATTGTAATATGGACAAGTCATTACTTGAAGATAAATGAAGCCATAATGCTTTTATTCACTTAGAATTATATACCCCTTGTTTGTTTGTTCTCTGAAATGACTTTAACTATTTAGAATCCAGAAATTATTTCTTAAAATGTTTATCTTTACCAAAAAAGTCTCCACTATAAACCATTTTCTTTGCATAGTTACAATTCGCATATTTAATTATAAGGGATTTGAACATAAATTTTCAAGCTCCCTTCACTACCCCCTCTATCTCGTACAACCAATACACATGACCACACACACGTAAAAAAGATAAATGATCTTGAATTTAGCATTTCATGCTAAAACAGCACTGTTCAGTTTGTTCAGATCATCATCTCCCACACACATATATGTAATCAGTCCTTAGTTTATATAAAGTTAACAAATCTTCAAACTTTAATAGACAGGCTTCAATCTACTCCACCCTCCAACTCTTCAGCCTTTTATACCATTGAAAGTCTGATGATGAGATTGCTAATGCCAATATTATTGTCATGCACATGTTGACTTTGTCACTGTGTCACTGAACAGGAAGCGAAGCTTCCAATGAGGTTATATAACGTAAATAAACTCTTCAAAAACGTACATAAACTCTTCAAAACACAGATGATACCACTTGTCTCTTAATATTTATTCTTATATATGCTTAGCTTTTTTATGTAAGTGAATTCGATTCATTGATTATATATATTTATAGAATAAATGATAAGAATCACTATTTAAATCTTTAAAAGATCAAAGCCGAGATAATAAATGTTGCCTGTTTAATAAGTTTGCTGTGTTCTTTTTTAAATTAGAGCTTAAGCCAAGGTGTAACAAAACAAACAACCAATTAAAAAATTGATAAACTGAAATTATTTTATTCAACGACAGTAGTTGTATTAGCCTGCCCTCGGAGTGAAATTTGATGAAGTAATATCAGTTTATTTATCCAGTTTTTAATTGGTTGCCTACTTTGTTTTCACTGAGTTGTAATTTAAAAAATACATGAAAAATCTCAAGTCCGTGAAAATTTTATTATATATATGCATTCCTCTTCTATATTTGTGTACATTTTTTCAATATATTTATATAATACCAGTATCCTTTCTGTATATTTATAGTATATTCTATTTACAAAAATGAATTATGTACAAATATACATATAAATATATTTTTATTCTAATACAGAATTATATTAACTGTACTTATATATATTTTAATTTTCACTTCATTTTACATGTAATACTTTTACGTGCGAATGTCTGGCGAAGTTGAATATATTTTCTTTTCTATTTCAACCACATAATACAGTAGTAATGAAACTATATAATCATTTCATAAGCATCTGCACATACGTACTAAAAGTCTACCTACATCTATATATCGGATGGCTAATTGAAAATGTAAACCAATTTAAATACCTTGGTAGTTTTATAAGTAGAAAAATGGACTTACATGTTGAGGTACAACAGACACTCTAGTGTTATGCTGCAGCTTTTAAAAGTTAAAATACAGAGCAATTTACCACAGGGAAATAATTCCTACAGCTAAATTAGCTGTACATAAAATTGTTATTTTACTTAATTTATTGTATGGTTGTATGGAAGTGAGACTTGGACAACAGTAGCCACAATGTAAAGTCATTACAGAAGTTTCATTTAAAGATGCTATACAAAATTTTAAAAATACTATGGCAAGATTGTAAAAACAATCAATGTGTTCTTCACCTTTCTGAATATAACACTACAGAATCCACCATTGCAAAACCACACCTTTTATTGGATTGGACATGCAAACTTAATGATCAATGCAAAACTTTTTAAAGGGTTGTTTTATGATAAATTAGAGTATAATTTTTGTGGGAGAGATATTTCAATGATGTTCTAAAGAATCACAATATCAATTATTTTTATTGGAATGATCTAGACACAGAGGCAAAACTCTCCATACAGTAGTGCCATTCAGTGCGAGCCAGAGTAATCAATGGATAAAGGTTTGAGCATAAAATCCCTATCTAATGCCTACTCATCCAATATTCCCAGACTAGTTTCTAGCTTGTGACTTTTGTCAATAAGGAGCTTCTTACACTGAGTGCCACCATATGAAGAGTTTTGCTTCTGTTTTATCAGCTTGTGTAAGCTTAAAGAATGATGATCATGTGTCATTTAGTGAAATTTTATAGTAGGAAAAAAATACATTGAAGAGCTACAATTAGATATAATATTGAAATATTTCAGAACTAAATGTTTTCTGCTCAAAAAAATTAAAGCTAACATTGCAACAGGAAATGCATGTGCAATAATATGTGTTCACACATTAGGTTGTAAAATCATCCCAAAATTGTAAATTAAAGCATCTCTTTCTCTTTCATTTCTTTTTTTAAAACTAAAATATCTGTACTAGTTTTTGAGTGGCTGTTATTGTTGTTATTATATATATATAAAACTTGACACTATTCTCTCTTCATATACATAGAATAGTGGCAAGTTATTGTTGTTATTATATATATATAAAACTTGACACTATTCTCTCTTCATTATACAGAAAGTGATTTTTTTGAATACATATGCAGAAATAATCATCTAGGCATCATAGGGATTTTAAATTTCCTGGCAATTTGGGCATACTATTGACTTGAATCCCTTTACTGTGGGACTTGGTCTACTCTGACTGACATTCACTAATGTTTTAATCCAACAATGTTTATACCAATTTTCAGATATAAATATTGGACTATCATTTTGTGTATTGACTTTCATTATGGTGTCTGAACAATAGATATCCTTATTCTAGAGATATCACATATGGTTCACATGTTTTGTAGCAAAAATCATTTTTCATCCTTTTCTTTCACTCAATATTTATTGTTCCCTTCATAGTATATTATGAAGATTCCAATGTAGAAGAAGCTCTGTGGATGATGAATAGCTGATATAATATATCAGAAGTTTTTGTTTTGGGCATTTTATTATTTTTTGCATTTTTAGGTCCACTTTTTCAACAAACCCATTATAGTCAGTGTGACTTAGTGTCAATATATGCCTTAGTTTTCTTATCAGCCAAGTATCTGTGCATGTATTCTGAAATAACACTTGGCCTCGTTGTCAGAAAGAATCGCTTGTAACCAATGATAAGGAATAGTCTCTTCTAAATGATATTTTTTACAACTCAGTCCTCAACCCATTTTGAATAATCATAAATTACTAGTAGAAAAATATATTCCCTAAATAGTCTGCCTTGTAATGTAAATGCATTGTAGTGGTTTTTACTGTCTTCAGACAAATTTTAAATTTCATTGTTGCCAATGTAGCTGTTGATTAATACATATTAAAAAATTATGTTTTGCTCCACGATGTTATTTATGTCAGGCCATCATATATATGATATAGCAAAGAGTTTTGCTCTTACTGAGGCAGGGGAGGGGATCTTTTGTGAAGGAGTTTGAGAAATTATTTTTGCCTTATGAGGGATAAGTATTTATCCTCCTATTATGGTGCAACTATCATATACAAAGCTCTTTTTTCCACATTCTAAACTTGTAGTAAACATTGTGAAGATAATGATTTGGCCAAACAATTTTCATCTATTTACTTAACAACTATTATTTTTGATTAGCAGTTTGGCTAAGTTGTGATAGCTGATCTTTTCAATAACTTTGAACCTATCATATCAATATAGTTGATTTCACCTTCTGTTTGTTGTAAGTCTGTCTGTGATCCTTGTCAGAGAGTTTGCCTATCAGATCTGTTTTTCAGACCCATAAAGCTTAAAATTTTTCTTAGATTGAAGTGCATTTTTAATTGTAATTACTTTTTTCAAAATGAAAAATTTCTCTTTTCCTAGTATAAATAATTCATTATTAGATGTATTATTCTTATATCTTTTCCTTTACTTTTTTGCAATCCTTCATATATTCGTATATATTACTTTTTATAAATCTCCACACATACACTCTAATGCAAATTTTTTTAATGTAATTCCTTTAATTTTCTAACAATTTTGATTGTTCTGCAGTCTTCATCAGAGCTACAACATTTAAACATATAATCATATAACCATTATTCTATATACATATAAAAATACATATTTTACATTATTATTTACAATCATATTTTATTTTTAACCCTACACCTTTACTTCCCTTTTTTTCTAATTATTATTTTTTCTTTATTATTTCTACGTTCTTTTTACATTTTATTTTGTATCTTTTCTTCCTATCTATCATTCTATATTACTCTCTAATATATTTTATCACATTTTTATTTTACTTTTAATACCTATAAGTCTAATTCCTTACTTTCCTTTTTATTATTTATCTATACTTATTTTTTTACTAATAATTTTTATTCCTATTCCTATCATTATTCTTTATTCTCTTTTATAATTTACTTATTTATTTTACTCACCGTTTGCATAACCTTCCTTTTTCTTTTTAAACTTATAACTGACTTTTTTTTCAAAATCCTTAACCTCATTTTTATATACTCCTTTAATATGACTCCCTGTGTTATCAATTTCTTAACTTTTTGTCCTACTTTTAAACTTTTTATTTTAAAAAACTTTATATATACATTTTCTCTATTATTAATAATATTCCTATAAAAATAATGTCTTTACCCCTCCATCTCTCTCTAAATTTTGTTTTATCTTCTTAATTAATATAGTTTCTTTTATTTTTCTTAGTATATCCAATCATTCTTATGCTATCTCCCTCAAATATATGCCCTGTTTCCATAGAATGCGTATAAATTGGTGACTTTTCATCATACCTTTGCTGAATTAATCTTGTATAGATTGAATTTTTCATTTCTCCAATATATTTAGTTCTTATCTTCCTACATTCTATCTAATATACTTCATTTATATGTTTTTCTATTCCTTTAATACATTTATTATCTAATATATCCATTCCCTTTTTCCTTTTTTATGAGAAATATAATGAATATATTAGATAATAAATATATTAAAGGAATAGAAAACATGTAAATGGAGTATATGAGATAGAATGTAGATCATGTACAAATAATAAGATAAGAACTAAATATGTAAAAGAAACAAAATATTCAATCTATACGAGATTAATTCAGCATCAGTATGATAAAAAGTTAGCCATTTATATGCATGCTATGGAAACAGGACATATATTTGAGAGATATGGCATAAGAATGATTGGATATATGAATAAAAGAAGACATAGAAAACTAAATTTCCCTATATACAACTTGTATTCTGATATAGAATCAAATCCTCACTATAGATACAAACATGGCAAAATAGTATTTCAATTTTTAGAAAATAAGACAAATTATTCAATAATAATCATCTAATTCATCAAAAGTAGAACTTTCAATAATTAGTCTTATTCTGTGGTTGAATACTGTGATGCAAAAACATACTAGTTTATCTTCTCCAACATACTAATAAATTTATATCTTATGGCCAACAATTCATCACATAACCTTAACTTACACATATTATCATTCATTAATATTCTCCTATTCCCCTTGTGTAAGGTTTAGTAATAAATAAATGCTATATGGTAGTGCTTATTAAATCCTTACACAGTGAAGTTCTACAAATATTCCTAGTTTCTAACTTATGACGTTCAATGAAAAACTTTTTTGATTTTTTTAAAACAATACACTGTCCGTGAATATTTTATAGAACAACACTGGATAAGGATTTAATAAGCACTACCATCTAGAATATATTGATAATTAAAGGTTACGCAAGATGGCAAAAGAGCAAGGAAAATAAAATCGTTTTTGTTGATTATAAAAAATTCTAAAAATTCCAGAATGTCATTTAACATTAAGAAATGAAAGGCGAGTTATTTAATTAAATAATAAAAGTACCAAACTCTCCATACAGTAGTGCCATCAAGTGAAAGCGTTCATAATCAAGGGATGAAATGGTGATCATGAGATATTTAATTACTTTCAATAATGGGTCTAATTTTTGTCACTATTATAGAAGCACTGTGTAGTTGATCATAGCAGTTGAGAGATCTAGTTTTTTTTTTTTTCCATATGTCATACATCGGCCAGGACGCGAACCCACAACCGTCTGCAACCAACTATTTGCTTGCATGGCGGCTGCGATACCTCTCGGCTAACAACGCAAGACTTGAGAGATCTAGTTGAGTAATAAATAAAAAAAAAAGTGTAATAATATGTCCATCAAAAGAAAAAAATATTGAAGATGATTATTAGAGATTGTCTAAACATAGGTGGGAGATAGAATAATATAGTGTATATATAGACATGGAAAAAAAGTGTTTCATAAAATAAAACAAGATTTATTAAATTATATGAAGAATTTATATATAGGAATTAAAGAGCCATTTTCGAAAGATAAAAGAGTAGATATTGATATATGAAATCATGCGAGAGGTTTGGTGATTTCATTTTAAATAGACGATATATTTAAATCAAGTAGTCTAATTTGATTTATAGAGCGTTTTAATCTTTCATTATTTTTGCTATATGCTATCTTAATATAAACCGAGCACTGATTATATATATATGAGAGATTATGATCCGGACTAACTCATGAGTGCTGGGCTGGTTCAACATGAAATACGTTTATTGGAAATCATTTACCTTGTTCACGTGTATGTGTTTGTGTGTATCGGTTATATTGGATAGAGTGAGTAACTGTAGGAAGCTTGAAAGTCTAGGTTCAGATCCCCTTTAATTAAATAATAATATCCTTGCTTTAGAAAATATTCCTAGTATGAAAAAATAAAATAAAAAGGATTAGTGCATGCAAATTTCCTTAAACAAAGATGTTTACAATTAAGTCTAATAGATCGGCACACTATGATATGTAGCAATTTCATTTTAAAATTAATTATTATAATGTACTTACCGATAAAATAAACTACTCTGTAAAATAAATTGATCTATCTATAAAATTATGACTGCAAATCTATAAAATTAAGACTGCAAAGTCAATAATACATTAATTTGTTTGCTTTTTCAACTAATTAAATAAAATAATTGAATGACTATTGATGGAAAGTTCATTAAAAGTTCAAGCCACGGAACTGCTAGTACTAGGATCGATCTGATTAAATCTCACAGGGCGTTTTTAGGCAATGATTATAATGCAAGATTTATAATTATGATGCCTATTATAATTTCAGATTTGTTCATAAACATGAGATATACACACACACACCCCATTGTTTTAGATATAGACATGGTACAAAATTGTGAACATTATTCTCATTGTCATAAACTTAGATTGTTTACACGTGCTCTTAATTTCATCTATTCTCATGTCCCTCTGAATACTTTTGATTCACCCAGTTACTCCGCTGTGACCAATATTATTAAATTTACGTAGACTTAGATAGACTTATGATTTGGTTTATATATGCGTCGGACACTATTATTATATAGTTTCTATAACAGTGAAATTATTTATATTACATAGCCGATAAGAATTTAAAAACATTATTTTTACTTTACCGACAAAGATTTCATATATCTTAAAAGAAAAAAAAACAATCTAATGAGCGACCACGTAACTGGCTAGCGGGCATACCTTCAGAAAATGTTATGTTAGCATGCAAAGATGTGTTCATTAAGAAAGTAACAAAACAATATAGAATAAAATTAAAACCATTTATTGGATTTTTTTTTTTAATCAAGAAAACATTAATTATTAATTTTCTCTGATGCATTATCAGGCTTCATATAATATAATAAATGTATCATGTTTGAAGTTTTTTTAATTAACTTGATTTGCTTATTAATTTGTATTTTAATGAGGCCCCTAATTTGCAAGTTTTGTATAATTACTTTAGACATTTTTTTTATATTAAGGTATACATTAAAGTACTTATTTATATGTATCATAATAAAATAACGTACTATATATCCGACTATCTTTCTATTTTGTCTATCTTTATCTTTGAAATGGGTAGTAATAATCTTTCTACCTAATTGCTCTACTTAAAAACCAGGTGAACATTAACATGAAATTTTAGTTAGTATTAAAGATAGTAATTACAAATGTATACTTCTGTCTACAGTATATTTTATACTACTGATAAAATAAATAATCAAATGGATCTGTTACTCAGGAATTCATAAGAAGGTCGAGCATGTTGAAATGACAGTTACACATGACTTTATCAGTATTTTAATACATGCATGATAATATTACTTATCATTTCAATGATGTGGTTTCAACCTCTTAAGACTCATCTCAAATTAAGATCCCCTTTTTGTGTCTTTAACTAAGAATCTATAATTGAAGATCTATGCCATACAAAATAGAATTCTTATGAAATTCCAAACAAATTTATTTTTCCAGATCCAGCAATAAAGTTCACCAAATTTGATCTTCCTACATGCAATTAAAGTCTTAACAGATGTGGGATAATCCATGGTTGTTGCAATGATTTGCTTCATAAATGAAATTTGGCAGCCACTGACTTATGTAAATGCAGACAAAAAACCAAAGCATAAAGAATGGTGATCATGTGATGTTTTATGGACAATTCACATACAGTGATTCTTTCTAAAATGTCTTTAATAGCTTATGTGATCCATTGGTTAAAGTAGCTTATAAATCCAATGTGTTCTTTACGTTGAATAGAATCTAAACTTTTGTGCAGACAAATTGTACTTACTTTGGCAAAGATTTTTTCTATAACTGATACATCTGGAATATTTTCTTTGTCATATTTCTTAAATCTCAATATTTTTACTGCGTTATTCCAATCACTTTATACAACTTTATTCTTAAGCATTTGTAATATAGCATTGCCAAAAAGTTCTCATTGTGATGAAGAAGTAAAAGATTTTTATATGGATGTACATGTTTTTGGTCAGACCAAACAACATTTTAAAATTGTCATGAGAGATTTTAATGTGAGAATTGGTAAATGATTTTAAGACAATGCTTGCTAAACAAACTTATTATATGCTATAAATGTTTGCTCTGTAAATTTAAAAGCAGATATAAAGAGAGTCATGGAGGTTGCTTTGACGAAATTATAATTTTTGTAAGCCTTGGGCATTTTTAATATTATTAGATTTATTACATCTTATTTCTAAGTTTTATATAATACATATGTATACATAATAATGTACATATTTTGCAAGCCCTCTGAATCATTAGCTGCATGGATCAGAAATTAAAGTAGTCACATCTATGTTTGAATAATTGACTATGAACTCTAATTGATAATTGCTTGTACTCCTAAATCTTAACTATTGTTAAATATTATTATGGCATTAAAATTAAAAATAATGTTTTTTTTGTTTATTTCCTTACTCCAACTATTCTTAAAATGCTGACACAGTGTTTGGGATTAAGTCTCTTGCCAAAAAGGAACTTCGATTGACTTAGTTTCATTATTGATAGGAATTTGCTGCTGGGCTCAAATTACAAGGAAATATAATAGATTTCTAAATAACATATTAGTACATTATAATAATGAATTGGCTTCATTGCTTATAAATTCATAAAAAGCTCAAATTTTTAAAGTGCCAGACGGAACTTGATCTGAGTACCTTATATTACCGAGTCTGACATTGTACCATTGCATTAAACCATGCAATCACATGAGATGAACCATAAAGAAATATTGCACAGATTAGTAGAGTTTAATATAGTATTGTACCATGATGCAATATAATTTTCTACACTAAAATTTAACAATGACAATAATAGTAAATTGTATCAGTAAACATGGCATAAAAAGACACTGGAGTGACTGCTATACAAATTGCTTTTGGAAAATTTTATTGATGAACAATATGACATGACAAAATTAATCACTAGTTATTATGTATTGCAAGTAAAGAAATAAGTGAAGAAACCAACTGTCTGTATGAGCCAAAAATTCTGGAAGACATGACTTTTGATAAAGTTATTAAAACAACTAGATAATTATTCTAATCTCTGGCTATAATAAATATCTGCTTCTATTTTGGAAGAAGCAATACAAGATAGTATTCCAAAATACTATGCATCTATTTATAGCCTAGCAAGGAGAGTTTCTTGATAGCCTAACAAAAATATATATCTATGGAGGCAAGAATCTATCCAAAAATAATTATTGTGAAGAATGATTTATAACACAATCAAGGAGCAGTTCTTAAATGAGTTAGAATTTTATAAAACTCAATTATATAAAGATTTAATGTATGAGACAATATTGGAAGCTACCAGAGAGTTACAATGTCTCAATGAAAAATTTAGTTGTCTGAGAATAGTAAAGTGGCATGCTATTGTTGTAGGAAAATAGAACATGCAATAAAAATATGTGAAGAAATAAACGAACATACTATTGACACAAAGATTAGGAGCAGATTAGATATAATAGTAATATATGAAGGTATTGGTGCACCACAACAGCAAGTTACCAAGAAGTTCTGCTCATAGCTAAGACGAATGTAAGAAAAAATAGTATCTGCAGAAATCTAATAAATATAGATAAAAATGATAAATCCTCCATCAAAATTAATAAATAATAAAGAATGATACCATTTTAGATACAGAGTATTCTAGAAGAAATGTGATTGATGACTGGTTTCCTTTTCAAGATATCCATAATGTTATCTATGAAAGGGAGCATGTGTTATTTAATGACATTGTTTAGTTATTTACCATTAAAAATTTAAGGGTATAGCATGTCTGTATCACAAATTACAACATCTTGCTGGGTCTTTTATAGCTTAACTTACAATGGAACAACATATTAACATTAAATTTTGTTTGAAATTGGTCAAAACTGTTACTAAAGTGTTTAAAATGATATAAACTGTGTATTGCACTGAAGTTGTAAATCATGATAATATTAAGTAGTTTACAAAATTTTGTGATGCCAGTAGTAACATTGAAAATATTGATTAGAATATAAAATACATCATCAGATTTTAAGTTGTAACTTTTGATCCAGAAATCATATATCCTTAATCATCTTAGGATGAATATCTAAATGATGTGCTAAATAAAACATGTTTAATTTAGAAATGGTGCCAAGTGGCTTGGAGAGAACTAGTTATATTTATACTAGGACTCATTAAACCTAATAAATATAGATAGAATGGTAAACCCTCTTTAAAGTTAACATAAAAAGAAAGAATCTTGACATAAATAGTGCCTCTCATGGCAAGCAGTGGTTAAGAGTATTAAAAATCAGTATAAATACAGTTAAAAAGATTTCCATGAATATAAAAACCAATACTCAAACATGTAAATGCTAATTATTATGTAGTCATATAAAACAGATTAGAAATAGGGCAAAACCATTCCTATTTCGGTTGAAACTGAAATAAGTAACAAAATTATGTTGTCTAATTAAACTCAAAATAAATTTCACAAAAAGGTAGCAAAAGGCAACATTTCTGCAGAATTGTTTTGCCAAGGGCATGTTGATGAAAAAAGAAACCTAATACAGTTTTGAAATTAAAGTAAAGTATTGATAATTGTTCAGTAATCATGAATTATTTACATTAGGAAAAGGGAATTTTTTCATTTTGAAAAAAGTAATTACAATTAAAAATGCACCTCAATCCAATAAAAATTTTAAGCTTTGACATATGCCTGAAAAATAGATCTGATAAGAAGACTCTCTGATAAGGATCCCAGCCAGAGTTATACCAAGTAGAAGTCAACTATATTGATATGATAGTACCGAATATCTCTGTTGTAATAAGTGGACAAACTGTTACTCAAAGATACTAGTTGCTAAGTAAATAGATCATTATCTTCACAATGTTTACTACAAATTTGGAATGTGGAAGAATGAATCTTTATAAATAAGTGTTGCATACTAATGGATGACTAAATACTCATCTCATCAGAAAGCAAAAATAACTTCTCAAACTCCTTCATAAAAGACCCATGCCTTAGCAAAAACAAAACCCCTTGCTATATCATATATATGGTGACCCGGGTGTAGATAACATCATGTAGTAAAACATAGTTTTGTAATGTGTGTTAATCAGCAGCTACATTGGCAACAATGAAATTGAAAATTTGTCTAAAGATAGGGAAAACCACTACAGTGCATTTACATTACAAGGAAGACTTACTTATGGAATATATTTTTATACTAATAATTTGAGAATATTCTAAACAGGATTGATTACTGAGTTGTAAAAAATATCATCTAAGAAGAGACTATTCCTTATCATTGGCTACAAGAAACAATTTCTGACAACTAGACTATGTGTTATTTCAGAACACATGCATGAATACTTCATCAATGAAGCCAATAAGGTATATATTGATATTATATCATGTGGACTCTAATGGATTTGTTGAAAAAGTGCACCTAAAAATGCAAAAGTAAATAAATGCCCAAAACAATAACTTCTAATATATTATATCAAGCTTCGGCATTCACGGGGTTTTTATTACATTGGAATCTCCATAATATATGAAGAAGAGAACAATAAATATAGAGTGAGAAAAAAGATGTGATTGAAAAAAAAAATTGAGATAATAAGAGGATAAAAAAAAATTAGAGAGAGAGAGAGAAAGAAAAAAATGCAATGAAAACAAATTTTGTGATAATTATACAAACCAATATGTGAATTACAAATATATCCATATATAGAACATGATGGTCCATTTTTCTGTTAACATCATATTTTACAATGTTACCTTTTATTTTTCTGAAAAGAAAATATTTCTTCCTGAAATACTTTAATATCATGTCTAATCATAGCTCTTCAATGTATTTTCTTTCTTGCTATATCATTCCAATGGAAATAATTGGCTTTGCACTTCTTTAGAACATATTTGAGATAATCCTTATAATGTAAATGGAGTTAACTCTCCCACAAAAATCAGCCTCTTGATTTATCATAAAACAACCTTTTAAAAATTTCAATTGTTCATTCATTTCACAAATCTAGTCCAATTAAGGTATGATTTTGTAATAATGGATTCTGTATTATCACATCTAACAAGTGGAAGAACACATTGATTGATTTTAAGATTTGTCATTGTATTTTTTAAATTTTTATGAAGAATCCTTAAATGAAACTTCTGTAATGTCTTTACATTGTGACTATTGGGTGCCCATGTCTCACTTCCATACAATAAATTAGATAAAATAACAATTCTATATATAGCTAAGTTAGCTGTAGTAATTATTTCCCTGTGGTGAATTACTCTATACCTTAACTTTTAAAAGGAGCAGCAGAACACTAGAGTCTATGTTGTACCTGAACATTCTAAGTCCACTTTACTACTTATAAAACTACCAAGGTATTTAAATTAGTTTACATTTTCAAGTTGATAACCATTCAATATATAGATATAGGTAGATTTTTGATACCTATGTGCATATGCTTGGTGAAGTGATATATAGTTTCATTTCTATCTTATTATGTGGTTGAAATAGAAAAGAAAATATATACTACTTCACCAAACATACACGCAAAAGTATTACATGTAGAATGAAGTGAAAATTAAAATATATATGAATACAGTTAATATAATTCTGTATTAGAATAAAAATATATTTATATGTATATCTGTACATAATTCATTTTTGTAAATAGATTATATTATAAATATATAAAAAGGATGAACTTAGTATATAAATATATCTATGTAAAAGAAAACTACACAAAAGTAGGAGAATATAATATAATATAAAATTTTCATGGAGTTTGTAGGTTTTCCGTGTTTTTTTTTAATTAGAACTCAGCCAAGATACAACAAAGCAAGCAACCAATTAAACACTGAATCAGTAAACTGAAATTACTTCACAAATTTCACTTTTATCTTGGAGAGAGCAGGTTAATGAAAATACTGTTGCTGAATAAAGTAATTTCAGTTATCAACTTTTTAATTTATTGTTTGCTTTATTACATCTTGCTTTATTTCTAATGTAAAAAAAATTCCAGAAAATCTTATTAAACATTTAATATGTATATAAATATGTAAATTGTAAATATACAAATAAAATGGTTGAAATGAAGTCTTTTATGGTAAAGATAAGCATTTCTAAGAACTAATGTCTTGATTCTAAATAGCTATGGTCATTACAGAAAACAAACAAATAAGGATATATAAATCTGGATGAACAAAAGTATTGTGGTTCCACATATCTTCATGTAATGGAATTTTCCAGATTATGATCTTATGTTTACTGAACTTAATATTCATTGCTACAGGTCAGTGGGTATAAGTATGGATAAAATATAATCAATAGCACCAATAGGCCACTAAGTTAAGATGATCAGTGAATGTACATGTTTCCATTAAGGAAGGAAACTTGCTTATAAATTAGCAGAATAACTTGGAGATAGAGTAATGCAACAATGGATATTACACTGGTTATTCAATATTTGATTGCAAAAGCAATGAGTCACATTCATGGTCAGACCAGAAACTTCTGAATACTAAACTTGTCATGAGGCAAGTTGTTACAGTCCATTGGAAAGGTTATGTGCACTCAGAATGGCAGCAATTTATATGGCAGTGAAAGCATGCACCACAAAAATATTTTAAAATGATTTGCAAGATTTCATTCTGGCAAGAAAAGTATTGAAGATAATCAACAAAAATATAAAACACAATGTCAATTTATATGTTGTATATTCCTTAAACATTTTGTGACGAATAAATAAACTATGTTGCTATGTAATGCATGTTTTGATTCAGAAATGGTGCTGTAGACAGCTTGGAGAAAGAGACTAATATCTTTTTACTTGAACACACTGTTTAAACTGTTTTATTGATCATTGCGATAAAAGTGGGAAGTGACATTCTTGTTTAACTGGCTTTGATTTTATTTGCCTTACATTTATAACTACAAATAGTAGTGCCTCATTTCATGTTCTCCAAATATAAAACTAACTTCTAAGGACCATTAGACATTTTCAAATATTGCTTTTAAAATTGCCTCTATTATCTGAGTCAATTGCGTTCAATGTGTTATGCAAATGCAATGTATAAGTTACCAATTTTCTCATGAACATTTCTTGCATTCACAGTAGAAACTATACTGACAATGATTTCTAATATGTTTTATCTTGGTCAGTCTCTGGTTATCATTTAGATCATGATTGGAAATTATTTATTCAATAGAATTATTCACATTACTTTTTCTTTAATAGATCACTGTAGAAATTTGGATCATTACTGAAGTTTTTCTATCCTCGTTATTTTTATCAACTGAAATAATTAGAAAAATCACTAGTAAGATATAGTATAACTTCATGGGATCTAGTACTATGTGTTCCCCATTTGCAGCTTTATCTCAAAATTAAAATATGTGTTACTTGGCAACATAGTTTAGCTATTTACCATAAACCTTGTTACTAGTATGTGTGGTTCATGGGTTTTGACATAAAATACACTCTAACATTAAATTCATTTTAAATTGAGTAAAACTGCTATTAAAATGTTCAATAATCCAAACTGTATATGACAATGAAGCCATATTTATAATATATTCATGTGGATTTCAAGATTTTGTAATAGAGAGAGAATTGTCTTCCTTCTTTTAAAAAACAGGCCAACATTTTACAAGGATTTCATAAAACTATCTGATGCTGCATTCTGATACTTTTCACTCCACTGTCAAAGGGATTTGGGGAACAAAAGAGGCTAATAACTCTTCCATACTCCAGCAATATATATATATAAAGGTCCATAAAATCCTAATTAGGCAACAAACGATTTGACATGAAAATCTTATGAAGCTTGGATAATGAATCTAGATAAAAAGGATAAATATGATGTTTCCATCTGGCATAATTCTAAACTCACATAGTTCTTTAATTATCAAGAGTGGTATCATATGACTTTTTCACATGCCCATTCATGCGTTTCAAGAGTAGTTTTCTTCCAGTTACTCAATCTTATTGCTGTTGGCCCTCGTAGATACAAAACTGAAGTTTCTAATTACATATAGAAACTAATCTGGATTCAAAATCTTAAGATTTTTTTTTAATTTTGATCTAGTAACTTAAGTAATGTAAACGAGTAAAGAAATGCTTTCTAAATATACAAGGGCATTATTTCTACCAATCAATTTTCATTTCCATGGATAAAAGCACTAAAACCAGCATAAGAATAGCAATTAATATTCATGGATTCCTCAAGTTCACATTAAATGGCTATAGAATAGAAAAAAAAAAAAATCCAATTTTTCTAGCTTCATTAAAAGAGGTTAATTAAAATTAGTGTTATCTCTAATTTTAAAGGAAATTAAAAAGATATCGAATATAATTAACTTTTTAAAATAAGTTTTTAATACAATTTTTTATTGCAATAATATAAAAATTTGAATTATCGCTCATTGAATTATCTTAATTCAATTTCATACCATCTGCTTTTCCCATCGGTTTATGGCTGTTATATATATAATACTAATAAAAGCAGATGTTTATTTTATATATGACAGGATAAAATTTTATAATGCGAAGACATATATTTTTTTAAAAAAAAGATTAACTCTTTTACAACGGTTAATTTATTTTATATAATAAATTTGAATTTTATCAACTATTTAGTTAATTTTAGCTCGATAATAAAACGGAAAAAATAACACTAAAATATATATTTTACTAGCTTATCTTCATAACTATATAAGCAAAGTAAGTGTCTTGCGTTGACAGCCTTAGGATTAATTTGAATTTTAAGATATTAGATTGGAAATCTAAAAAAGATTTAAAGCCATTTATGTTGGATATATAATTTTAAGTCTGAAGCTCTTTAATGACAAAAGGCATTAATTAAAGAATAACTTACAGATATGAATATAACACTACAATGTAATGAACTTTAATTATTTGAACGTACAATAGATGATTCTGTAAGAGTAGATGTGATGAATTATTTTTCTAAAAGTAAGTGATGCATGTAAACAGATAAAATCATGTAAAGTTTTATTGATATATACCAAAGAAGATTGTCATTAATTGAAAGGAGATTCTACCGTTTCTCTTTGAGGTTTTGAAAAAGTGAACTTCGCAAATTATCTAATGTCTGTTTCATATGTAGATGATGCAATTACTCATATAGTAAACAAACATGGATAAGTACCCTTCCCATATACACCATCCTTCATCATGGTAATTTTATTGACTTTTTTCCTAAGTCCCAAGGAACATCATAACCTTTTATTCAATTGCATGATACTTCTTAACTGGAATATCAGTTGAGTTTTTTTTAAACCAGAATAAATACATGAATATGATCTCTTTTTAGATATTGAAATTGTGACTGATAAAATTAAATTATGACTTCTTTTCATTAGAAGGATGTAAAGTTATCTGTTAAGAACATCAATTGGCAGCTGAAGACCGGATGTTACTTTGAAATTTCTGTTTGTGGATTTATGCTGTCTTTCGGTGATGATCTTTAATTCAGTATTAATAACTGTAGATCACTTTCAAGTGCAGAAAGATTGCATGAATTGAAGGATCTGTTTAATATTAAATATGAAATGAAAAAGATATAGAGACAATTGATTTGAAAAGTTGATAAGTACTTTAGTATAAAGACAACAAGTATTGGAAGCACAGCTTCAAATGAAATTATTACAAATAAAAAATGTAAAAATATGATTGTAGGGGTTAATGGCATATCAGAAAGAATGTTAAGATTAATTATTCAACTTCATCAAAAATATCAAATGCAGATAATTCGTGTTTTTCTGAAGATTTGTAATGATGGTGTTTTAGTTGTATTTATATGTTGGACTATTTCTATTATTTATTATTATAGGAGTATTGAATGTCTTTTAAAAAAATTAACTTTATTTGAATATTTCAAATACATTCAACTGTTAATAATAGCAAATCAAACAGCTTAGTGTATGCACAATGTTTCAAGAGGTATTATTCTCCCCTCTTCTTCAGGTGTTGCTGGCCTGACCTGTGACAGTACTAGAATGAGATTCCAACCTGGACCCTTGAATTTTTGAGTATTGAATTTTAAGTTAATGCTGTAATTAACTGACAAATTTTAGTGGAGAATAATACCTCTCAAAAACATTGTGTATATACTAACTTGTGTGCTATTACTAACAATGGAGTGTATTTGGAATATTTAAATAAAGTTAAATTTTTCTAAAGACATTCAATACTTATATTAGATTATTGAAATAGTTCAACATATAAATATAGCAGATAATTCTGTTTGTGCTACAACACGTTCTCATTATGAAAATGTAAAGGACTTTTATATGATGTACAATATAAGTTAGAATGATAAAATTGTCGTGAGAAACTTATGCTGGAATTCTAAAAGAATTAAAAGATGAAAATGCTCTGAATACATTTGATTACCTTAAAAAAATGAGAGGGGAATCAAACTTTTGGAATTTGTAGAATTTCTAAATTGAAATGAACGTAGAAACATGCAAATGAAGATACAACAGAAGTCGATTAAATTTTGATTAACAGAAATTACCTTTTTCAATATTGTAATTCATTAATAGATTCAACACAAGAAGTGATTGTGGATAGTATAAATTATGTGTTGATGCAAAACTAGAGAGGCAAATACTAATAATAAAAAAACAGTTTTATTTATAGCCTTCGGAAACCTTTCACCAAATTTAAATTAAAACTTGCAAATCATTTTAAAATACTAACAGATTGTCAAGCGCCGGTAGTCGAGAGGTCAGCATAGCTTCCTTACAAGCAGTTGTCCCGGATTAGCGGGTTCGCTTCCCGGCCGATGCTTAGACACATGAAAAAAATTACTAACAGATTTTGAAGCCAGTTCAAACCTGAATGAGATCTTTAACAAGATAAGTAACAGAGTATTAGGAAAGAACAACAAAGATTATCAAAAGTCCCAGCTCACAAGTAAATTTTTAACTATAATGTTTGAAAAAAAGAAAGAATATGAAAATATTTAAAAGTAATTTATTAAACAGAATTAAATATCTGGAGACGGTAAAATATTTTATATGATATAAAAAGATATATATAATATTCAAATATAAGTATATTGTCTATGCTAAACTAATGTAATTAGAAATGACTTGAACTCAGACTTTCACGCTAACTACAACTATGCACTTTATCTTATACAACCGATATACTTGACCACATAATGTGATCATATGTAGTTGTAGGGAACTTAAAAGTCTGAGTTCAAGTTCTTTAAAAAGGTATATATGTATATTTTATTCATAAAATTAGTATTTCAGTTTGTTTTTTTCTTTATTGTGATAAAAAAATTATTGATAATATTTTTTTAAAAAATAACATTAATATATTATTTAAAGTTGTATTTTAGCTAAAGTTACACATGAATAATCCGGAAAGAAATCGTATCTCCTGAAAAAATTCAGTTATTTTATTTCAGCTGCATTTTAATCTAAATAAAATTATATGGGATGGAAAAAGAAAAACTCCTATATCTAAAAAAGTAGGGTGTTTGAAACTGGAAATAGATAAATAGAAAATTGTAAAAAGCTTTGTTAGTACTATATAGTTATTTTTTCTTCTATATAAATAAATTGTCTTGAATAATCTCCGGATGTGAGGGTGTGACCTAGTCTAACGTACATTGATGATTTTAAAATCGTTTATATTTTTTAGTTTGTTTTTACATTATTTATTTTATCATTTTATGTATGTCATAGAAAAAAAAGTTTAAAACATCATCATAAATTATTAAGATCATTTTTTTTTTTTTTTTTAAATATCTAAAGCATGTATATAATAAATGTGAAAATTTTACGGTAATTCATTGATGATGTCTCGCGGTTTTGAGTTTTATAATTAAGATCTTTTACTTAGTTAGGTGTAATTTGCACTTATGTTTTTAGTAATTAATAATTAGCTTGAAGCACTCCGATTTAGTTCCGTTAATTAGTAAGTTTTATATATATATAATCTTTTTTTTTTTAATTTTTTTTTTTTTTTTTAAATATAATTTTCAAAAATATTGCATGATTATATATATACAGTAGTTATCAATTCTATAAGAGTTTCAGAACATGGTTACATGTTTTTTTAAAAAAATTATGTGGTGCAATAATAATGCATCATCCTGAAGTTCGAATTCGAGCTGAGTAAAACTTTTCAAAAAGGCTTAATTTTTTCTCCTCAAGTGACAGGTCCATTGCCAATTAGATTATCTTTCAACATTGATCAATAAATGGGTATCTAGCTCTTCTTATCTATAGAAAAAGAAAAACAAGCATTGGACGTTGTTCTAATCTTCATCTACTGGCGAATAGAATTTTTGGTGAATTCTGTTTTCTCAGTCTCTGTTTCCTTATAAAGGACCATTGAAGAGAACTTTGAGCTGAAGTGGCCTATTTATTGCGAATTTCTTTAACCCCATCTCTCTATCCAAAATTTTGATTATTAAATCATCTTATATATATATTTCATATTTGTCTGTGCACCTGTTAGCTTGTGCTTAATATAAAGATTATATTGACTATTTGAGGCCTATCATACTTAATTGTCTTGATAGCCGAAGTCATTCAAATAGTGTTGCAGGGCAATCTCGAAACAGAAAAGTGTTTCAATTGCTTTTACAACAACTGTTTGAGTGGCCCCAATTAGTTTAATGATGGCATGTTGATCAAGCAGAAATGCTAATACACAATATTGGTATTAACAACAACCAAATCACAGAATGATTCAAAAATATGTTTATATCTTCTATCTATAAAAAAAAAAAAAAAACATTTCTTTTAATATATATATATTGATTTTTCGCTTTGTTGTATTCATTTTATTGATAATGATGAAGCAAATGTAGACAGACTAATTACTGTCTATTGTGAAACAGTCTTAAAGATCCTGTTTCTGCTAACTGATGTCATGTGATATCATATATCATTCGGAGCATTAGCTTTAGGAAGAAGAGTTTTCTGGACAACCAATACTTTTCTCTTAATTTTTCTATGTCTGGCAAACTTCATTGAAATTGTACTTAACATTAGATTTTATAAAGAAGGAAGAAACTATTTCATACGCAGACAAACAAACGTTTGCAAATTTGATTATATATATATGAGTGTGTGTATCTCCTTTATAGACATTTGATCAGCTTTTTCTATATAATACTGCAAGTTTTTATACATTTATATAGAGGGTATATCTAAAAATTAATATTAATAGATTACATATCTTATACATAAGAAATGAAGCATACACCTAATTGTTTTTTTACATGATAGATTGGTTCCTAAAAATTATGTGTAAAAGAAATTCATGGAAAAAAATACATTGTATATATGGAAAATGAAGAAGTTATTTTCCGATCTAAGAAATTGTATATACGGAAAATAAAGAGATTGTTTCCAGATCTAAGAAATCAAGAAAATAATTAAGTAAGCCATATGAAAAATTTCGTTAGAATGTTGTATTTTTTGTGTGCTGTCAAATTTTACTTCATACACATTGAACATAAATAAAAAATGAGTTGTAGGAATGTAAATTTCATTTGAAAAATAAAAAACTTGAAGGTGATAACACTTACAAGGAAACACTCATTGGTTTCTCTACACAAGTCATCGAAAATTTTAAAGTTCAAAGTGTATCATCACTTGCACGTTATAAGTAAAAAAAATAAAAAATTGAAAAAAGACTATTAATGTAATTTATCAGCATTTATTACTTTTATTTTATTTAAGTTATTAATTTATTTTTAATTTAACAATTACCACATTCGAAAAGAGAAATTGTAGGCTCCCAGAACTGTTCATTTATCAAAAATACAGGCGATATCTTGTTTGTCGTAAAACAGAAAAGTATCCAAGGTTTTATTCGCTGTCATTGTCTAATAATAAATGTGTACATTTGCATGATTGGAATACCATTGCTAACTTACCATCTATTGATTTTTGGAAAAATTAATAAATTTAAACAAATTAATCAATTACATTTTTAAAAAATTCAATTTTTTTAATATCAATACCAACAAGTTATTTTTTTTTAAAAAAAAAAACAAATGTCAAAATGCAAACAAAGCATCGTTACCGAAAAGGTGTTTTCCTTTCAAAATAAAACATTGCAAAAATGACAAATAAATTTCTCCATTTACAGGAATATTATCAAAAAAGGGATTTTTGTTTTTAAAATAATGAGAAATAAAGAGATGAATTTTTTTTGTAATTAGATGATAATAATTGACTTTTTTTTTGTTTTAGTTTTGTGCTACTCGACCTTAGAAACAAATCTGTAAATAAACACTGAATTGAAAACATTTACAATCTTCCAAAAAGAAAAATAAATAATTTTATATTAAAATTATTTAGAATTTTAAAAAAATGTTTGATAACAATTTAAGACAATTCAAGAATTTGTTTGAGAATATAAGATGAATTTTTCTTAGCCTTCCATATACTAATGTTTGTTTCTTTATTCCATTCATGAATATGTCATAGCAGTTCTAATCCCAAAATCCCCCCCCCCCAAATCGTGTTATTTTAAAACCATTTTGTTGAAAGAGAAATATATTTTTTAATCTCATGTTATTTCAAAGTCATGCAAAAAAAATTGTGTAAAAAGAGAATTAGGTGTACTTATCGTTTTTTATAATGCTGAGTTATATGTGATTTCTTTTATCATATTTATTATATAAATTGATCCAAGAAGAAAAATTTTCTTTGGTTTCAGTGCATTAAATAAAAGCAATTTTTATAAACTATTTTTTAATACATTCTTTTTTTATTTTTTAATTATGTAATATTTTATAACAGATTTTTTTAAAGAAAAATATAACAATGTTTCTATATTCATATTTTTGAAATGACATTTTCATGCATTAAAAAATTTTTGCAAGATTATTTTACATTTTAAAAAATGCAAATTTTATTTAAACAATCAAGAGAGGTTAAGATTTCATCCTTCACCTATTTTAATTAACTACAATCCTTCTACAGGGTAACAGCTCCATTGTTCTCCCTGGTGACACTTTTTATAATCTTTCAACTTTTGATTTTTATTTTAAACCATTATATCAGAATTCAATAAATTGGACTTGATTTGGTAAAAAGATATATATATTATAAATGAAATATTTTGAAAAATCATATTTGTACTTTGCAAATATTTAATAAAATGTGTTCATAATGACAACAAAGGTTGTTTTCATCATTCAATAATTGGCAAGAAAATAGTCTAATTGACCTATTCCAGTAAATCAACAAAATCTTCTTAGAATGAAATGTATTTTTAAAATGTTAACAAGTAAATGCTAATTTCTTATAACTCTATCAAATTCTGCTTTGAAATATTAAAATTGCTTTATAATTTTAGAATATCTCAAAAGATCCTAACACAGAGTTAGTAATGATATTAATTGCTTTAGCTCAAAACTCTGATTATCTATTTTGAATATGACCTAACAAATGTAGCATTAAATATTTCTCAATATTTGAACCTTTTTTTTTTTACAATTAAACCTTTTTTCTATATAATATACTAATAATTTTAATTTTATTATGTAAGTTTTATAAGTGGTAGCAATTTTAAAAATAAACATTTAATATATATATATATGAAGTTCTTACCCATAACAATAGAGCATGGCATCATTGAATGTAATTTACATATTCAAAAGTTAGAAGAATGAAATATTATCTATTTAAATTTTATGTTATTAAAAGGATATATTTAGGATTAATTATTGTCAAAGAAAAAAAATCTAAAGTTAATACATTATTTATTGATATTAAAATTTTAAAAGTATTTTGTTACTGTTTTGACAAAAGTGATTTATTTTTACCCAGTTGAAACTGCTTCCAGTTGCCATAATAATTTTTTATGGGTTGTTCTTTTAAAAATAAATTATTTTTATAGACAATCTCTTATTAGTGACATGATTTTGTTTTAAAAATAAGGAAAGTCTTTTACAAAACATTGTATCATAAACTTTAATTTGTAGACAAATTAATGAAAATTACATATTTTTTGCAAATCTACAATATTCAGTAATTTACTCTCAGGATAAAACCCTTCAACCAATCAGAAATTCTCATTTCTATTGACTTTTAGGTCACTCCCCTCATACCTTTGTCATGTTAATAGAGTATTGTCAATCACACAAAAAGTTCTAAATAATGCTGACATCTTCAGATTTTTATTAAATTAATACATTAAAATTGTAGCTGCAAGAAAAAGGCAAACTGCAAGTCACCACAAATTACAATACAATGTTATAGTTGGCTTAAAATAATTAAAAACCATCAAAATCTAGGCATTGATACCATGGAGCTAGAATGTTAAATAATCATTTTACATGGCATTGTGATCATACTGCTGCAAATTTCTTTCCTAACATTACAGTCAATTATTCTAACTTCTATTTTTAAAAATAAACCATATACAATGAAATCAAAATGTATACCTGTATTGTTTTAATTTTAAATAATTATTATACAATTATTGGTAAAAATAATTATAAATATTTAATAAACCATACAAAAAAATCAAGCTTTTGCTTATTTGAAAAATCTTCTTAAAGTAATCCTGCAAATGCTGTGGAAAAAAACATTACAAAAAAGTAAAGATTTCACCACATGAAAGCAGGACTAAAATACTTTGACATTCCTGCCTTTTAAAAATAGTGATCTCTTGAGATTTTGAAAATTAAAAATCCAATATTCAAAAGTTTGCAATTTTGCACTTTTAACAAAATATATTAAAATATCTCAATAGATAGTTGTGTACGCAGGATTTAATTGAATGTGACAATAGACATTTCTCACTAAAGACTTTCATCTTGCTTTATGAAAGAAAACTATAAATACCCTTTAGTGACTATTCAAGTTTAGCATATTTTTAAATAAATAGACCTCCATCTAATGAGCATCACAGAAAACATACTGAATCAATATTACACATTTTCAAATTCAGTCTGCCAAGATTATTAGTATGGACAAATGAATGGACAATTTCAAGATATTTCAATGTCATATTGCATTATCATCAATAGTTAATAGATGTACAAAATTTAAAGCAAATCCATATAATAGAAATTTGTCAAAACTTGATTGCAAGATTTAACATGGACTACCAAGCACAATTTCTAAGATAAATGCATTTAATTAAAAATCTATGATAATTGCTACCACAGAAGTGTACTAAAATGCACTAATGATTATTTTTAATGTTTTCAATTGTCTGAAGCCATGTATTTGTAATTAAGTGATATTCTTCGAAAAATTAATAACCTTAAATAACAAAACATGAAAATTGTTTAACATTTTTATAAGTTTACCAAAGTAGTAGAAAATTCAATAATTGAACAAACAATGTAACTAGACTCCAGATAGCAAGATGTCAGGAGAATCATAATTTTGTTTTTTGTTTGAATTTGTTTAAATAAAAAAAGACGACTGTAATGAGTTTGAGCTGATGGTAAAAAAGAAAAAGAAATCTAGTGAAGATTACAAAAATGTTATTCTAATGCTAGGAAAAAGTCCACCACTATTCTCTTAATGCTTTATATTGTAACAATAATATGTCATTGATTTAAAATCAATAGGGCATAATATAGCAAATAAGACATTAAAATGAAGTTAATTAAAGATATTACTAAATTATCCAATTCTTCTACAATCTAATCTGGAGGTATTTGAATAGAACAGTACTGAATAAAGATTTATTAAGTACTGCTTTTGGCATCTATTGATTACTAAATCTTACATCAAATGTGATAAAAGTAATAAGAAAAGAAGTCTATGTGAATGTAAATGGTTTATTATCTTGGAACTCATTAATAGATTCAAGTCCTAATAATGACAAAACTGTGATCCATGAACTGTGAGTTCCAAAGTCTGCCACTTTTTAAAGCAATGTCATATTTTAAGTCAATGAAAGAGAAGGTATTGGATGTTATAGTAATTGTGGTGATATTTATATGTAAGTCTGAATTGCAGTAAGGTGAAATTAGGAAGTTTGTGATAGATTTGTGATTCTTTTTATACAACTTATAGGTAGGAAATGCTGTGCTTTCAGTTAGAAAATTAATAATGGGTAGCATTTTGTGATTGATTGATGCAGAAATCTAAATTCATAAGCTATAACTACTGTGATACATCCTTTAGCCAAACAAATAAACAGAACCCCAATATTTAAGTTTAACCATGGAAAACAAGGAAAAAATAATTTTTCTTTATCTGTAAAATTAAGTTATGGATAGTAGATTGTGGGACATCTATGGGAATAACTAGTAACATATTCATAATTTGCTGGTAATGTTCTTAGAATTTGTGAGCAATATTGACCTATCTCTGAACATAGGATAATAAAATAGAATGTAAAGATAGACTATCATTTATGAAATGGGGTTGCTTAATCAGTGGCTAAGATATTAAAAGAATGGCTTAATAATTTTTCATGTAAACCAATTGATTAAAATACCTACCTTAATGAACAGTCTCAGTTGCGAGGTATTACATAGTGATGTCACTCCTGTACTTCAGCTTTAAATTATTCCTTTATAGATATTATAGTGCTATTTTTCCAGTTGTCCATTCATTTGACAATAAGAATTAGAACTAAAATAAATATTGATTTATTAGTTTTAAACAAAAATCTGAAGATGGCAGTAGTATACAGAGAAAAACTACAAATGAGACAACAAAAGCCTAAAACATTGCTGGTTAATAGATATTTTGATCTTGGATGTATTAACAAACTTAAAACTCCTCTTTGGTTGTTGTTATTGCTAGCAATGAACAAAAAAATTGTATATTTTTTATAATTTATTTAATATTTATGATTATTTTTACAAAGTATTTACAAAGTAATTATTAAGAAAGAAATATTTTAATGTTTATATGTAGACTTTTTGAAACATGTTTCATTTTTTAAAATGCAAGTTAAGAAATTTGAAGCAAATGGAAATTACAATTGCTATGCTTTGTTATACAGCTTAGTAAATAACTTTTGTGATATTTTAATGATAGTAAATACAATTTTAAATTTTTGAACAGAATTTTATAGCTTTATGATGACTTTATAATAATTTGTTCATATTTAAAAAATAAATGTCAATGAACAAAGATTTTGTTAATTTTTTTTAATCCGCTTTGCTATTATTGTCCAGTAAAAGGAAACTTATTGTTCTCATTATATATTAATTTTATTACACACACACACATATATATATATATGTGTGTGTGTTAACTTATATTTTTAATAAATCAAATACAATTTATTGATTCATAATATAGAATAAAGGTTTTAATATTAAAATGTTAAACTATTAACTCAAACTGCCATTAGGGGAAGGATGGAAAATTGTTGAAATGTAAAAGGATTAAATAAATAAACTTTTCTAAGTGAAAACTATTAGACAAAAACATACATGTAAATATGTATATGTAATTACCCACTATATAATACTCATACCAATTATTCTTAAAATTTTAAAGGATTCAAAGTAGGGATTGTAAATTTATTGATGTTTTTCAATTATTAGTAGCTTAATAAAATTTGTCAATAAAGATCAATTTATCGGTAATTTAATGGAGTGTTTTTCAAGTAAAAAATTATCATTAAAAATATAAGAATAAAGAGTACATAAAGAAACATTTTATTCAAATCCAATCAAATAATTAATAAAAAAATATATTCAAAATACAATACAACTTGTGTAATGAGATATTAAATCACTAAACATCAAATAATCACCATTTCTTATGCTTGCTCAAGCTGTCAAAACAGGTAACACTCTTCATACAGTAGTGTTACTCAGTGCAAGCCAGAGTAATCGATGGATGCAAGAAAGTTTGTGCATAAAATCTCTATCTAGTGCCTACTCATCCAATATCCTCAGACTAGTTTCTAGTTTGTGGCTCCTCACTGATGAAAACCACAAACTAGAAACTAGTCTGGGGATATTGGATGAGTAGGCACTAGATAGTGATTTTATCCACAAGTCTTTTTGCATTCATTGATTATTTGGACTTGCACTGAATAGCACTACTGTATGAAGGGTTTTGCCTGAAATGGTATGATTACTGATAAAATTTATTCCTAGAATAAACTCATAAACTGTTTATAGTTTGATGCAACAGTTTATTTAATGCTTCTTTATTACCATAAATAATTTTAATATAAATAAAAGTATATTTTAAATTCTAAGAATGTATTAAACAGATGAGCTTCAATTCACTTATGGGTAAAATAAAATTATTTTTTTAATAAAAACAGAAAATGTTTGACATAGGCATTGGTAAGTGGCAACTGCATATATTTACCTTTGATTTTTCTGATTTTAACTGCATTGTGTTATAAAAAATAAATAACTGTACATTGCACAATAGTAATTCTATGAAATACAGACCATTGACCACTATTGCTCTTAACTTCCTTCTTACTTAACAATATCATGTGCTGTATATTGTGCATTTTGTATTTGTCAGCAGCAGAAGTAAAAAGACATATATGTGCCATATTGATATATGCAATTTAATTATTGGGAACAATTTTGAGGTATATTTTATGATTTATCAACAGGTGTTATTACAATCCCTAATCCAAAGTGATTAACTGAATAAAATATTTTTGATCTTTGTATTTATTTCATTGCATTCAGTTTAATTATTAAACAATATTCTATGACTGGCATTATGTTTATGAATGTATAATGCCGAGCTAAAGTATCTATTTTAAATTCTATTTTATCAACTTTTAACTTTTTCATAAGACTAAATGGTTCTTGTGTGTTATCCTGTCTACCAAACTTTGCTGATGCTTTTTTAATATAGTTTCAGGGACATACAATAATTGTTATAAAATAAAATGGCTGACAAGTAGCAGTTGTATTTAATATTTCCTTTATTATTATTATTATTATTATAACATTACATTTCTATCTTTTTTATATTAATCGAAAAATAAATTAAGTGGTGATATTATAATTAATTATAATTAACAATAATAAATAAAAGATAAATATTATAATATGTAAATGCCAATGTCTATATATATTAAAATAGTAATCAAGTATCCTCATTTACCTTTCTTTATAAATAATGAAACATCTTTATATGCATAAATGTAATATGTTGGACTATTTCCATCATCTATGAGTGAATGTTGAATGTATAGAAAATGTTAAACTTTATGTAAACTTTCCAAATACAAACAACTTGTTAATAATAACACACAAATAGACAACACAGGTTAGTAATTACACAATGTTTCAAGTACTAGTGTTTTCCACTCTTCTTCAGATGTTGCTGGCTTATATGCACAGTGACAATATTCCCTCAGAAGTTAAACTTGCACCTTTTGAATTTAAGACAAATGCTCTAACCAACTGAGCTATTCTGTCACAGTTTCTATACATTCAACATTCATTCATAGATGATGGAAATAGTCCAATATATCACATTTAATAATATACCTTAATCACAAACCTTTACACAGATCTTTATATGCATTATTTATAAAGGGTAAGTGAGAATATTTGACTACTGTTTTAATATATATATATATATATATATATATATAGACATTAGCATTTATCATTATATATAAAAATACATGAAGTCTTCATATGCAGTTTTTATAAAGAATAGTAAGGATATTTGATTACTGTTTTAATATATATAGACCTTGGTGTTTATACTTTAAAATATTTAACTTTTATTTATTATTGTTCATAATATTTCCATTTCATTTAATTAATTACTTTTTTATTAATGTATAAAAAATAGAAATGTAACATAATAAAAAAATGTAAATATTAAATATGGCAACTACTTATATGAACTGAAATTGTATATGTCAAAAAAATATTCTCTGTAAAGCTTGGTAGACAGGTTAACACATAAGTACCAACTAAATTTACTTTCAATTATATATACTTTCAGATAATTGCATAAAATTTTATAAATTATTTCTGAAATGCTTTTACCATCTACATATCGTTTAGAATTAATTATTCGATGATGAATTAAAATCATATCATTTTATTATCTAATAAATGATTATTTTATTAATTAGTATATACATTAATGACGTAAAAGGTAAAGAATTATTTTTTTCATTACAATTATGAACTAACTTGAAATCAAAATTGTAATTATCATTAACTATGCAGACTGATTTGAAAAATATTAACTTGTTTCCTAAATATTGTTACACATATTAATTATATAGAATCAAAGTCATGACTAGCTGTGTGTTTGTAGGCAACTAAAAGACATAACAATGTAAACCATCAGTTTGGTTATAATATCCAAGAGATTCCACAAAATCGGATGTCAATGTTGGAGCAGATATAAAAAGTATTTATGCTTTTAACATAGTAATATTATTTGCGATGACTATTGCAAATGTTTTGTAAATTCAATTATTGAAAATTCTGATTAATAAATGTTAAGATCTTTTTTTTTTTTATTGTATTTTTTAACAATATCCATATTTCTCTTATGTGAAATATATATTCTGTATACTTTTTTATAATAATTTCTAGATTGTAACTGAAAATAAGTAAAAATAAATAAAATACGCACTTTATTATTTTTATAATAAATGCAAATTTGCAGCGTTTTTTAATGTTTTTTTTTTTTCGTATTTTATGGCATATTAGAAAAGAATGGTTCTCTCAGATACATCTGATCTATACTGGAATTTGTGTTGGCTGTGACCTCCACAGGCTTTATGATATAACTTTTAATAAATATAAGAAAGTAATCTATACCGATATTATCATTACATAATTGTTGTTGTTTTTTAATCTAAGCATGACTTTCAAAATTATTATGCCACATGTATTCCTACATTCATCAAGAAAGACTTGCTATGAGCTAATTTCAGGCTTCAGCATAGTTCTTAAACTTTTATTTTTAATAAAACAATTACAACATAAAATACAAGTAATACTTTTTAGTTATCTCAGCACACAATACCTCTTGTTTCTTCAGCATATATATTCGATGTTTATCATTATCAAATTACATCAATTTGACTTATGAGAGCAAAATTTCTTGCATTCGCACGATTGATACTATCCACTCTAATAAATAAATTAATGATTATTTATAATCATTTGTTAGGCTACATATTATCATATTAAATGTTTTTATTGATGTATTTCAGGTATATGAATGAAGAAACAGAATATGTTGGATTGTTTCCATCATCTAAAATTAATTGTTAAATGTCTTTAGAAAAATTCAAACTTTAAATAAACTTTTCAAATACTTTCAGCTGTTATTAATATCACATACCACAAATGGAATAGAATTTATTCTGTTCTTCAGATACTGCTAGCCTTAGCAGTGACAGTTCTATCATAGAAATTGAATCAGGGACCTTTAGATTTGTGAATTACTGAATTCAAGTTAATTTTTTAACCAACTTTGTGACACTTTAACCAATTGGATGAATCTAAAGTCAAGTTTGATTCCTATGTTAGTGACTGTCACAGAGCAGTCCAACAACATCTGAAGAAGAGAGGAGAATAGTAGGACTTGAAACATTGTATTATATATCAACCTATGTTCCACTATTTACTGGTGAATGTATTTGAAAAGTTTAAAAAAAGAATTTTTGTAAAGACATATTAATTCTGATAATGGAAATAGTCCATTGTATAATTATGAGTAAAAAAACATCATCTACCAAACTTATAGATAAACACTAAGATATAAGTATGTATAAATATTAGGCATGGGTGGAGGGATATAGTTTGATTAATAATAATAAAAATTATTAAATAATTTATTTCTTGGCAGTTCATAAGGCTATAGAATCTATCATTTTACTATTATGGCTTAATCACACAGAGAAATTGTATTAATGATATTACACCCGGGTCTCGTTTTATGCGGATTTATTTAATGCGATTTTGAAGTTATGTGATTCATGTTTCTTCTTAATATCTTTGTATGCGGTTTTCTTTTATGCGATAAAAATGATTAGAACAGAAGTTGAGCTCTGATAATGTGCTATTACTTTAAATATTATAATTTTTTCGCACTCACGTCATATTTAAAGTAATAGCAAATTATTGGAGTTAGACTTCCATCTAATAATTTCAATATTTTCAGCACTTTATAATAGTACTGTAATAGATTTTATACAATAAAGAAGTTCATAATTCACTTAAAATCAGAATTTTCCCATTTTATATACACACATTAAATTTTACAAGATTATAATGTAAATCTGTTCAAACGTTATAGATGAAAAATACTATGTATGTTGTTGTTTTCGTATTTTAAATCATGTTCTATTTTTGCTTTTTATAAAAAGAGTACATACGTAATCAATTAATCATTTAGTGTCCACAAGTTTATTTTTAAAAGGTGAGTTATAGTGGTGGGCACAATTAAATTTGACAATTAAAATCTGATTTTTAATTGTAATTAACAATTTAAAAATTATGTAACATTAAGGTGATGTGAAACTATGAAATTTGATTTTTAAACGGAATTGAAAATTAAAAAATCAAAGACAAAAATAAGAATTTAATTTTTAATTGTTAGTTTTAATTAAATTTTGCCCAACAGTGACGAGTTGGTGTCTTTTTATTATCGTAAGTCTAAGTTCTTATTTTTATTTAAAACTTTTAGTTTACTCTAACAGAGAGAAAAAAACACCCAAGAAAATGAATTTCTTTGTAAACAAAAATTTTAATTTTAGATCGCTTAGCGAAATGGGAAGGATCAACAGTGATTGGAAAACGTTTTAGTTGTATTTCCTCTTGACCTCGATTAAGGGGAAGCTACAGTACTTCATATCACATCACATCATGACGAATCTGATGTCTCGAATAGCGTTAATGATTAAAATATCCTATATGTATGAAAAAAATGTAAATTATGCATAAAAATATATTGTTTTGAATAAAATTAAATACTATAATTAATAAAAAAAGTAAAAAAAGTTTGTCTTGTGTCAATTATTTTCAAATTTAAAATTTTTTATTAGTCATATTATATTTTGTTATTTTTTTTTTATGCAAATTTTTAAATAATTTTACGTTGTTGCTTTGCTTTTATGTGATTGTTGGAAAATTACAATACGTATCCCCCATTTTTCAATGTAAGTTAAGTCTATTTTTGTGCGATTTCTTTTGTGCGTGTTTTCTGAGGAACCTGGCTACCGCATAAAATGAGACTCAGGTGTATATGATTGTAATTAATAAGAATACAATGTATTAGTGGTTACTTTAAGTTTAAAATTTATACATAAGCTAAACATAACATAATATTCTCTAGCTTACTAAATGATTTGTAATCATTATTCCTGCATTTTCTTAGAGTAGATACTCATTTTCTTAGAGTAGATACTGATAAATATCTGAATACATTATATTTGGCATTTGTAAATCAAATTGCAGTAATAAACACTTTTACAACAGTTAACTTATATGTAGTTCACTGCATCAGGGCAAGAGTGCTTAAGTTTTTTTTATCAATTCTCAGTAGAGGAAAGTGGAAATAATCTCATTTCCATCATTTAAATGTTACTTCATCTTACTCTAGAGACATCTACTGTAAATCTATATAATCAACATAATATCATAATCAAAACTTGTGCTCCAGTCAGTTATTTGATGTTAAAATAGCATTTGAGCCCCTATATATCTGATAGCTAATGCATATTAAAATTTTGTTAATATGAAAATAAAATATGAAAGAAAAGATCATAAAAATTCAAAAAATAGGCCATTGTTTAAGAGGTAACTATTGCCTTTTTCTATATTTTTCAAACTCTATATATAGTCAGAAGTCATTGATTCACATTTATTTTACTATTAAATACTTCATAGATTAATCACATCTGAATAGTTACTAGGACAAATTGCAAGCAGATTCTTAAAAAAATATTTTAAAATAACTTTGCAAATACAAACCCTTTCATATTTCAACACTAATTCATTTTATCTGCTGAAAGGATATATCCCTTTACATCTGATCTTTTTCCATATATATTGTAAATAAATTTAAGCATCGATAGACAAAAAGATTGAAAGTGTATATTAATGATGATCTTTGTTTACAAATCAATCAAGCCCGCTTACCATTTCATATTTAAATTAAATACTAATAATTTTAAATGATATATGAAAGTGTTTTGATTGTTTCATGAAGTATTTATATTCTTAAATATACATATTTGATTAACTGTAAAAGTCATTTACATGTAATTAAAATTATTAATACTTTACTATTAAAATAATATTGGAAAATAATAGAGAAGATAAATATTTCTTATATTAGATGCTTTTATTAACTATGCATTAAAAAGACATAAAATAACTGTTTCTTTAACCACAATTGGAGTTTTTAGATTTAACTTGAAATAGAAGTGTGGATGATTCAGAAATTAATTAATTCAATCCCCTCAAACACAATTTGAGTTTTTAGATTTAACTTGAAATAGAAGCATATGTGATTCAGAAATTAATCCAATTGTTGTTGAAGAAACAATTATTTTTTTTTAGCACACAGTCAATAAAAGCATTTAATATAATAAAAAATTATCTCTATTATTTTAAATTTTTAGTACTGGCACATTGATTGGAAATGCAAAACTATATCATACTTTAAATTGACTGAACTCTTATAGTTATATATATATATGTAATAAATTTAGTTTGATGTCTGTGAAGTTTACTGTATTTTGATATATATATATATATATATCAGTGGTTATTTCTGCTACAAGTTGAAATGTATATTCCTTATCTATATATTATGTTTAATATGTGTACATAATATATATATATATTAAAACAGGCAAAACTCACTAAGGCTTAAAACATATATATTATAAATGAACTTATAATTTTACTTCAAAACAATATCACATATATAGTATATGTAAGTCATTAGATATTTCTACAATAAGTTAATATATATATATATATATATATATTCATAATGTTATATGAATTTCTATTTTATACTCTTAATGTATATATTATATTTAGTATGGTGCATAATTATATATATATATATATAATCATTAAAAACCACTCAACACTTAGACAATCCCAATATCAACAACAATCAACAATCTCAAACTATTGTCAAGTCAACCTCCTTTAACAATAAAGATGGCATCTCACCTTTATTTAAGGTCCAATATATTTATATAGACACTAAAGATTGCAACTTGACCATAGAGATAAACCTATTTAATCTTGAACATTATTATACTTGTTATTTTAATAATATTTTAGGGGCAATTTGAAAATTATAATTGCCGTTCATAATGTTATAATTCACTATTTATTTGTCTGCATTTAGAATAGGTTATATTCAGATGTTTAAGAAGATTTATTCAAACTTCTGTATATCAATAATCTTAGACTTTGTGGTCAAGTTGCAATCTTTATAATCTATATAAATATATTGGACCATAAACAAAGGTCCATCTTTATTGTTAAAAGAACATTGCCTGGGACAACAGTTTAAGATTGTTGATTGTTATTTATACTGAGATTGTCCAAGTGTTGACTTGTTTTTATTGATTACTTATAAACCCATTTAGCCTTTAACATTATTACACTTATTATTTAAATACACCTGGGTCTCGTTTTGCATGATAAATAGGTTCCTCAGAAAACACATGCAAAAGAAATTGCACAAAAATAGATGTAACTTACCTTGAAAAAGGGGGGATACGGACTGTGATTTTTCAAAAATCGCATAAAAGCAAAGCACCAATGTAAAATTACTTTAAAATTCATGCAAAAAACAAATAAGGAAATAAAATATGACTAATAAAAATTTCAAATTTGAAAAAAAATGATACAAGACAAACTTTTTTTAACTATAATATTTAATTTTATTCAAAACAATATATTTTTATGCATAATTTACAGTAATTTACATTTTTTTTAATACACGTTTTAATTATTATCGCTATTTGCCGATAAACAGGTTCGTTTGCAAACTGGTAAAAAATCAGATTCTTCACAAGAGGAATACAACTAGTGCCAACTTCACTCTCATGTTGTGTTAATGTTTTTCTGATGACAACATAATTAATAATTAATCTAACAACTAAAAATTAAATTCTTATTTTTGTCTTTAATTTTTTAATTTTCAATTCCGTTTAAAAATCAAATTTCGTTTCACATCACATTAATTTCAGGTCACCTTAAGGAATTTTTAAATTGTTAATTACAATTAAAAATCAGATTTTAATTTTTAATTATCAATTTTAATTGTGCCCACTGCTATTACTCACCTTTTAAAAATAAACTTGTGGACACTAAATGATTAATAATTGATTACATTCTTTTTTAAAAAACAAAAACAGAATGTGATTTAAAATGCAAAATTAACACGCACAATGTTTGAACAAATTTACATTATAATCTTGTAAAATTTAATGTGGGTATACATAAAATGTGGAAATCATGATTTTAATTTCATTATTGCATAAAACCTTACTATTATAAAGCACTGAAAATATTGAAATTACTAATATGAAAGTTGAATTCCATTAATGTTCTATTACTTTCAATATGACAAAAGTGCGTGAAATTTATTATTTAAAGTAATAGCGCATTATTGGAGTTCGACTTCCAAAGAAACATAACTTCAAAATCACGTTAAATAAATCTGTGTAAAACGAGACCCAGGTGTACGTATATATGTATAATAAATCAATACCTAAGTTTCTATCTAAATTGACAGATTAATTTTTATTTTAAAACAGTTGTTCTTTTTAAAAAATGCTTTAAAAAATGTTTTTTTTTGTCAAGCATTGGTGGTTGAGAGGTCAGCGACAGCTGCTTTACAAGCAGTTGTCCCGGGTTAGCGGGTCCACTTCCCGGCTGATGCTATGACACATGAGAATAAAAAAAAGTGTTTTTTTTTAACTTTTCAGATTGTTTTAAAATCCTTGCCCCTTGAGTGCCCCATGAGTCTAACTTAACCAGTCCTTGACTTTAAATCATGACTGTGCGCATAAATGGAGAGTCCCAGACACGTGACATATGCCGTCTTGTTTGTTATTGTATCGTCTTTCTAACAGTGTTATCGGTTTTTCTGTATTTTAAAAATTGCATTTTTATCAACATTTTAATAAAAGCAGATCTTAATTTTTTTTTCTTTGATATTTTTTAAAGTTTCATGGAAAAGAATTAATGGCAATGTTTTTAAGCCGAAAATAAAACGTATTATTCTGATATATAAGCATTGAAATCAGAGGATTTAAAATCCAAGTAATCGAAATTATATAAAACTGCAGGGTTCATCATTTCCACCAACTATAAATAAATAATAATTTTCATATTTTGTTATGTAAATAATTTATAATGCTATAGAATAAAAGTTTATTTTGTGTTGTAGAATGTCTGTTTGTATTCCGATAAGTATATGTGTAATTACTTGGGTTTAAACCTTAATCAATTATAAATATGATATTTCAGAGATAATATTTTTATTACCTGTAAGTATACAATATTTTTTATATAATTTATAATGCTGTAGAATAAATGTTTGTTTTGTGTTATAGAATGACTGCTCTGATCCAATACATATATAACTTTAAATGCCTAGATCTTAGCCAATTGTAATTTTATATGAAAGTAATATTTTCTATCAGTTGTAGTATATATATATATTGTAACTAATAATTGTAATAAAAAGATCAAATTTATTTCATATATCTTACTGTAAGTAGTACCTGGTATGTCTGTTTTATATGGATCCGTATCATATATCTTTGTGATATCAATTATACTTTATTTTTTGCAATCTATGGGTATTTATTTCTACTTACATTAATATTTTATATTGTACTAAATTAAAAATTATTTTTTTCTTGTTTTATGATCATTATGTACAGAAATAATATATATATATCCTGAAAAAACTTTAATTTTTCATCTTGTCACTTTTCATCTTTGCTCTTTTATATATATTGTTATTTTTTGCAATTATTTATAATTAATTTTATTTTTATAATAAATTATAATTAATTAAAGTTCTGTTTCCATAATATATAATATACAATGCCTAATATTTGATATACAATACCTATTGTGAATTTTTTTTTACTTTAGAAAGAAAGATACTTGCAGCAGATGACTACTTAGAAGGACAAGATCTGCATCAGCTAGAAAAAATAAAATTCTTCAGTGTGTCTCATTTTTAATGCTTTGCAATTAAGAATTATCTCAAATAAGTCATGTTATATACCTTTTTAAAAAAAATTTCATAAGAAATCTGATTAAGCTATCTGGAACAGTGTCAGATTAAAATTTAACTCTCAACATTTAAAATTTGTGAACTTATAACAAAATAAGCATTTGTAAAAGTGTTAAAAAGTTAATTTTTCTATTTTTTTTTTTTTAAGAATAATAAGTATATATTCTCAGCATTATGATACTCCATAGTATTTGATTCTTTTACCACATACAGCACATCACATTTAGTGTATTAATTCTGAAGATATTGTAGAAATTGTATCTTAATCCAATTGCTTAAAATTCAAAATGGCATCTGTTCAGTCTCAAAAGGTTATTAAATAATGTGATTTTTCTAGTTTCCTTTTTTTAAAGAACAATTGTTTTAAAATAAGAATAGAAACAGTTTTGAATAGATCATCCAGTTACTGATTTTTATGCATATATAATTATTGTAACTGATAAAATTGCACAACACACATGCAAATCACCTGAAAGCAATCTGCATGTGCGTTCCACATTCTGACATCACAGACTAATATTTTTTTTCTATTTCAGCCTGCTGGGGTCAGAAAGAACCAAATAACAAAATAATGAGATATACCATTTAATTAATGTATAAACATTGAAATGACCACAAGCAATGGCATAACTTTACTTAATTGACTTATTAATTTTGATAAATTCATTTATGTGAAATAAACATTTATAAAACATTATTATTATTTTATTCTTATCTAATAATTTAGATTATGCACACATATTGTAGACAGTAGTATAAAGCTTAAACATTTTTAAACAATTAATATTTGATGATATTTAGAATAATATTAATATTAGTTATTTTTGAATGGATCCTAATCCATTGTAGACACCTAATAACAACACATCTATTATCACCATTCTAAAATTAGACAACTCTACAAAATGAGGATAATACAATATTATAAACTAAGATAAATAACTTTTAGACGATTTAGCTAATTGACTGTGGTGTTCTACATCAGGCTATGATATTAGTAAGTAATTAAGATAATAAAATAATTGTAACATACAGGAAATAACATTTGTACTACAATAGTTTATGAACAAGAACAAATACATGTATAAGGTATACACAAACAAGAGGAATTAACTTCGACATGTACTACTGTTTAGAATATATGGTATAGTACGTATGAGTGACTGTCAGTCACAAATGTATCACAATAAGACATGTAAAGATAAAGAAGGTAATCTATTGTAGGAAATTTTTATCTACTGCACATCATCACACTAAACAAATAATGAAAGTAAGAAGCCAGTGAACTGTAAATAGTAATAAATTATATAAGAATGAGTTTCATATATAACTAGCATAATCTGAATTGACTGTTAATAGCTGTCCATTTCTATCAATTATATTTTTTCAAATAAAAGGGTAGTTTGCTCAAACTAAAACCTATACATATAAATAAATGCAACCTTAATCTGGCCTATCTCATACAAGCACAATTGAACTCCATTCTTAATTTATTAATTTGTATATTTAACATACTGCTTATATTTAAATTAACATACAAATCATTTTTAGCATGACCAGAAATTGCTAAATTATACTTTAACTGATTTAGATAAACTTACTATTTTAAATGATCACCAACTAAATACTGTCATTTATAAAGAAAACAACAAAGCAATCTCTTGTCATCCATGCCCATAAACAGATTAAACAAATAATTATTTAGGAACATATTTTCACTAAATAGGAGATATCTATTATTTCAGTGTAAAAAGTGTCTCATCAGTCTTTTAGATATTGGTTTATTTTGGAAGAGTTTATTCTTTGAACCATAGCAATGGTGGATTAAGGTTTAAATCACAATTCCGATTTAATTAGGATGCTTTGGCAGTATTTATTTTTGGTTTGACAGGTGGTTTTTTCCTGTAGTCATATACATCAGATTTTATGCATATAATGTTAACACATAGTGGAAACACATTTGGGTGGTTTCTCCATTTGTTGACAACTCTTACCCCTGGACTTGGCTTTGGCTTTTCAGCTTGTGCTCTGCTGCTTGACTGAACAAAGCTGATAACAATTTCTCTACTCCTGAATGGCTTCAAACTATGAAGTTTTGCCTGAGAATAGCAGAAATTTACAGCACATGGCAGAATAATAAACAGTTGTAATGCAAAATAACAGAAGATTAATAATCACAAATAGCTGAATCACAGAATAACAGCAGAATAATTGCAGAATAATAGAAAAATCTTAAATCTAATTGTAAGCACTATTTATAGTGTCTAGACTTAGATCATCAGTAAACATTGAATCCATCATTCATCTTTTGGATCTTTTAATCAACTGGCTAGAAATAACTTCAGAAACTCCACTGAGGTCTGTGGCTTATTTTTCCAATACTTTATTTGCAGATGTTCTTATTTTTGACCTGGGTTTACAAAATAATAGCCTGTTTTTAACTAAATTATGTCAGATGTTTATCTCCTTAAGAAGTTAATTCATCAATCTGTTAGAAAGCATTTTAATTAGTTTTTACAAATGTCATTTCCACTTCTAATTGTTAATAACAAAAATACCTTTTGTTTTTAACGTACTTTTAGATTAAGTTTATACTTTTATAATTTTTAAAAACTATTTTGTTTTAAATTAATATAGCTTAATAATTACCCATACCATATACATTTATTTGTGCATGTATATATATAGCTTATTAAAATTATTTAAATAAAATATTTCCTTTTTGCATTAACTTAGTAATTTTTAATTTACTGACATGAAGTATTTATTTGTATTCATATATTTAGCTCCATTATGTACACATACTAAACATAACATATACTTTAAGAGTTTTAAATGGCATTTTAAATGTTATTAAATTGAAAGAAAAAAAATTAAACTGCTTTCTCACAACTATTATTTAAAAGAAATGAAAATTCCAAAAATATTTGTTAACTGCTAAACATAAATTATTGTATATTTTTAATATTTTGTCCATCCTCTTCCATATCTATCAAACTAGTTGACATACTAAAAATATAATTATTTCAAAATGGATTAAATGTTATAAGTTAGTTATATATCAATTTTCTAGCAATTCTATTAAATTTAAATATATTAAACCTTGATTTTCAAATTTTATTTTAACTTGAAAAAGGTTAAAAGTTAACAAACATATTTTTCAAAATCAATTAAAGCATTTTTTTAAAAAAAAAACATTTTTTGAAACATATTCCAAATCAATTATTTTTGAAAATTAATCATTATGTTAATTTGCAATAGCATTTGCTGCCTCCCAAGGTTTCAAATCTTTTAATCATCTTTTTCAAGAATGTAATAAAATATTAGGAGTTCATAAAATAGTCAATCACCAAAAATGATATAGTTGGAACACCACCATGAATTTTGAACTCCAGAGTATATCATTCTACAACTGCACACAACCTACAAAGGACAGGGATATAATAAGATAATATTAATACAAATTTATTATTATAATCCTGAAAACTTGGAAAAAATAAATCAATATTATATATTACCAACATAATTCAAAATAATTTGTTGTTTTTTTTTTCAGATATTTTTGTTCGTATATTTCAGGAATATGTGATGGAATGGAAGACCTAAATATATATTAAAATATACCTTTTGCACATATACAACACACATGCATATAACACATACAAAATTTTTTCAATAAAAATTTCAGATTTTTTTAAAATTATAAAAATCTATAAATAATATTATTTATAGTAATAAAAAAATAAGAATAATGCTATAAAGAAAGTAGTTTTAATAATAACTTAATCATAGAAACCTAAAAATTCCTCATAATTTTCATACATTTCATCACTATGTTCCACATCCAGCTCACATTATTTTATTTAAAAATTAGCTTATCTTTTGCACCATCAATTACATTAGAAATTCCAATCTTCTTGAAAGGGACACTATCCCAGCCTTTCTTCACCCAATCACAATGCTGACTTTTCCTATTTTTCTTGTTACTGTTAAATTATGGCTTTCTGATATCGTGTAACTAATCCAATTCTTTTTCTAATATATGTACATAACACACATTATTTTTTTCCACTCTAGAATTTAAAAAAAAAGCATAGCATAATCATGAAAGTTTAATATGTATATATATCACATGGTAATGGCCACGAGCTTATCTAAACCATGAATCTTCAGTCTGTTGTCAAGACAACCTCAAGAACTATCTTGACAATAAATTGAAGAGTCATGATTTAGATAAATTTATGGCTGACATGTGATTACACTTAGACAATATCAATCAACAATTTCAAACTGTTGTCAAGGCAACCTTTTAACAAAACAGGTGAAATCCCTTTATTCTTAAAAGATTACCTTGACAATTGTTGATGGTTATTAATATTGCGATTGTCTAAGTGTTGGCTGGCTTTTGATGATATATATATATAGTCAAATTTAAATAGAACTAATAAAAATATAAAATTAAAACATTCCATATGTTTATGTCTAGCTCACCTGAAAAGTGAAGTGATTTCAAATTGTATGCAATGTGAGAGAAAAGTCTAAGTATCTGTGCTGATAATTGTTGAGATGAAGAATGCGTTTGAATAAATACCAAAAACCTGAAAATATATAAAACTTAATTGAAATATAATATTTATAAATATTTAATTTTTTAAAAAATATATATAATTAATAAATTGAGTATTCATTTATAATTTATCTTTAAAGTGCATGTGCATTGGCTTAATCGCTAATATTACTATTACATAAAAAACATAGCGCTATATAAAATAATATTTCATTATATAATTATTAATTACATTTTATACTAATTAATTTTTATATTTGTTAGTAAGATATATGTACCATTTTTTCACTTTTCAGAAATACAACAGAAAAAGTGGAGCCGAGGTGCAAATTTTTCATGCAGGGAGGAGAGACAGGGATTTCTTTCATATATAATAAAAATCACTTAGATATTTAAAACAAATATTATTTTTTGCAGATATAGATATATTGCTTTACTATTAGTATAAATCAAGACAAGAACGATTATTAAAAATTTATTTATTTTGTATTAGAATTCGAAAAAAAAAAACATTAAAAAAAATATATATATATATTTTTTGCATTACATGTACTTTTTGTTTATTCAAATATTGATTCAATAAAATTGTACAAATTGATGCTTATAAAGTATTAATAATCAGTTATTTATTATTTGCATTTAACATTAACATGACCAAAATATTGCGAAACAGAAATATAAGTTGTATATAGCTGAAAAATATGTGACAGTGCATCTACAATTGTATTATTTCGCATGTGATAATCATAGTAACCGCATATAAATTATAGTTTTGATAAAAAAAAAAGAAAAAAAAACATAGTTATATTTAACAAATGATAAAATGTGATTTATGTTTTTGATTTTCGCAAAAAAAAAAAGAATGTAGTGAATCACGCAGATCCAAGCCATGTGCCATCATGTCCTTCAAAACCCTGGGGCTGGCCTGACTCTGATGGGTTTGACTAAAATTATATTATCACACCGTTTGAAAATAACATGTGATGTAATAAATTTTCATATATGACTGATTTTTAGATTTCCGAATATTTTCCTAAGAAATGAATAAGATTTCATAAGAAAGTATTTTTTTAAATCAAAACACTCTAATGTTCAATGACTTTTCTCAGAAGAAAATATAGATTGATATCATGAACTAAAAGAAGTTAACAATTACAAACATCTTAATTACATTACTGTTACAGATGGAAACATAATAGATGAAATTAGTCAAAAATTAAACTTGGGTAGAGGGCTTTTGTGAGAAAAATTTAATATTAAAAATAAACATGTCTACTGTTTGAAAAAAAAGTTTTTAATAGAAATATTTTACCAGTTATTACTTATGGTTTTAAAACCAAACAAAAAAATAGAATTAGGCTGGATATATTATTGGAAGAGATTACAATAGATAGGTAATTGAAATCTTAAATGGAATTCTAAGAATTGTTAAAAAACCTAAAAAGATATACTACGTATGAGATGGATGGGTGGAGGAAGTTCATTAGTATGATGTTGAGAAAAGAATTTATGGTTCAGAAAAACTGAATTAAGCTAGGACTTCATCCTGTAGGGAACCACTAATATTTGAAAATGATGATGATAATTAGTGTAATAAATTTTTTAGATCTAAGTTATTTATATTTGGGATTCGAACTCAGACTTTCCCACAACTCTCAGTGCCATCTTATATTGCTGACCCATCTGATCACACACATGTTGAAAAGATAAATAATTGCCAATATTAGTATTTCATGCTAAACCAGCACTAATCAATTGGTCCAGATTACTCCATACATATATATATAATCAGTGCTCAGCTTTATATTAAAATAGCTAATCTTCATACTTTAATGGACAGGCTTCAAACTACTTCAACCCACAACTCTTCAGCCTCCCATTTCATTGAAAATCTGATGATGGAACATTCAAAGCCCATGTTAGTGCCAAGGTTGTCATCCTACCCATGTTGATGTTTTAGTCATTCTGACCCCTCATGTACAGGAGAATAATCCATTTATACATACATACAAGGATGGGCAGACCTTTTACACACTATTTATATAAATTAATACATTGTTCAGGCTTAACCCTGCATTTTTATATGTAATATATGTGGAATTCGAATTCAGACTTTCACATGATCCATACCTCTCAGTGCCATCTTATATTGCTGACCCACCTGATCACACACAAACAAACATTCCTCACATATGTATGTATAAATGCATTATTCTCCTGTACATGAGGGGTCAGAATGACTAAAACATCAACATGGGTAGGATGACAACCTTGGCACTAACATGAACTTTGAACATTCCATCATCAGATTTTCAATGAAGAGTTGTGGGTTGGAATAGTTTGAAGCCTGTCCATTAAAATATGAAGATTGACTATCTTAATATAAAGCTGAGCACTGATTGTATATATGTGTGGAGATGGTAATCTGGACAAACCAATGAGTGCAGGACTGGTTTAGCAAATTTTGTGTGATCAGGTGGGTCAGCAATATAAGATGGCACTGAAAGTTGTGGGTCGTGTGAAAGTCTGAGTTCTAATCCCGCACATATTATATGTAGAAATGCAGGTTTAAGCCTGTTCAATGTATTAAATTTATATTATACCTGGCTTTTCTACAGGAATGTCTCATTACATGCATTTATGTAAAAGGTATAGGAATATGGAATGTAAGTGACTATCTATGAATAATTAAAATGTAATTTAAAAAAAATACTCATCATTAATCTAATTAAACAAAAAAAATAACCAATAATTATTGACTAATAAAAAGTTCATAAGAAGTTTAAACACCTAACATGACAGAACTAGTTTAATTCATAGATCTTAAACTCTAGAATTTGCCATTTTACCAATGCAATAAACACTGCAGGGAAAAGTAATCGAAATGATTATTTTTCGGGACTTCATAACAAGTTGGAGCTCTGTGTCAGACTGGGCCATGATCGAAGTACTTTTATCTCCAAAAACTGCTACTCTACCATTACGCTTATCCCCTGTAAAGCATTAAACACATTTAATAATGGTTAAAACTTCAACATTTCAAGTTTGAATAAGATATTGTAAATTTAAAATTTATTTTTACTGTTAAATATATATATATATATAATATCTCAATCCATCAACTTCGCTAGTTTTCTATTACTTTTTGCTGTTTTATTAAACATTCTTTTTCAGCAACAGATTCCAAATTTCATTCAAAAGTAAATTTTCTAGTGAGGAAATCATTTGAGCGAAACTAATATTCTTTAAAGAATGGAAAGCTTTGTTATTGATAGATTTTAAATATTTGCGACAAGAAGGCCAATTTTGAAGAATTAAATTAAAAATTTAATTTGCATGAAAATTACAAATTGTTCCCACCAAGTAGACTGTAAGATCAGTCCAGTAAGATAACTTATTATTCCACCTTGAAATATTCTGTGATTTATTGACTCTACCAACCTATGAGGTAAATAGTATCGCTCCCAAGACAAAATCAATAGAAATTATTTTTTACTGTTATCTGAACAGCAGTAGTATTAGAAGTTTTGTGAAATAATATATAAAAAAGAAATTATATGTGTGTGCGTGAAGGCGTATAAGCAAAAAGTAAAAATAACTTTCCAATAAATGCCCCTAAAAATAAAATAAAAATAAAGGCTGTTATCGCTATATAGTGAAAGAGAAGATAACACACTAGACTTGATAAGAGTCGAATGATGAGGGTTTGAATAGTTTTCATTCTTGTTTTATCTTTTAATTAAAGATAAATAGATACTATTGGCTGACCAATGCTTGAAACAAATTTAGCGTGACCTGGATTTAAACCCTAAGTCACATGCATGGCAGAGGAAGATGCCATTTTTTGTACTATGAGTTCTAAATAAATAATTAAATGGGCCAAAATAGCTCAATTTAAGGTTGAGGTCCTTAAGTGGTGCTCAACAGGCTAATCAATGCTGGCTGATGATTTTTATAGGCGTTGTTTCCCATTTCTTGCAAAATCTTTTTTTTTATATATAAAAGCTTCAAAAGTATGTAATTTGCACAAAAAAATTTTTCCAAAGCAACTTTGTCAGGATATAGTCAAAAATCAGAATGAAGGCAGAAATTACTTAAGCAGCTAAAAATTTCCAAGTAACATCAGAATATTTTCTCTAGCCAACTCGGATAGTATCTAATATTGATCAGAAAGTAATTTACCCAAGATTTACTTAGATAAAGATTTTGAAATTGTTTGTTATTAATATATTGATTTCTTTTGATTGGGACAAATTAGCTTATATATTTTATTAAATACTGCAAAATGAATGCTATCTATCCTTCAATTTTAAAAATATTAATGCAAGTAATAAATAAAATCAATTGACACTAGATAGCACAGCAAATCAGAATTCTAGCTGATTTCTCCTGCTAGGAGATCAAATTTATACTGATCTATTCGATAATCACTTTTTATCTGTTTTTTCCTTTCATTCAAAATTTAACTAAAAATATGAATCTTAGCTTTTATGCTTTGTTTACTGTTAAACTCACATGTTAAATCAATCATTTAGTAACCACGATCTTAAATTACTAAAATTCATCTTTGATCATATTGGAAATACATATTAAAATCAACACCTAAACAACCATAATATCAATAACAATCAACAATCTCAAACTGTTGTCATGGCAACCTCCTTTTAACAATAATATAGACACACATTAAGTTCTCTACCTGTTGACAATGCAAAAGATTACTGCAACCAAGTAATATTTAATTATCATCTTCAGTATTAGTTTTTTAAAGCTTGTCATCTTTTTAATGTATTTTACTTTGGTATATCAACTTTTGAGGTTACAGCACAAGTTTCAAAGAAAATCTTTTCTATTTCTCGTTTTCATCTCGTTTCTGAAATTAGAAAAAAAGCATGTTGCTAGTGGCAGCAATTACTGTGAGATACAGACGATATTTAGATATTGTATAACCTTGGAAAGGGGTGTTTGGGTAATGACACCAGGCAAAAAGAAATATAAAATTGTGCAAAAAAAGATATCTAGTAAAAGCTCATGATTGTCCTCAGAATAAGTTGGCATTTATTTTAAAAAACTTTCAATATTTCAGTATTTGAAAATGTATGAACAATATATCTGTATATATACATTTCAAATTCATTTTTGTATTCACCTGTTTAATAAACCTTTAGAAATATTTATAAATATAAATCTTTTAACTTTTATATTAGTCGTTTTCTGAGCAAACGCCCTTTGATTTCTTTCACAAGAAAGAATCCTAAGAGTTAATGTACAGTTTCAAATTACAGATTTAAAAAAAAAAATATCTTATTACCAGATCTTTTTTCCACTTTTAGTAAAAATTAGTGACAATTTAATAACATGAATATATATATGGCTTCTATTTAATTAGCAAAACTGTTATATTATATGACGCCAAGACAAATGTAGATTTCAAGTAGACAAAAGGACTAATAAGGTTGCTGAAAGTTTTTTAAAAAAAACCTTCAAATCTTATTGTTCTATATAAAGATGAAATAAATTTTATTCTAAAATATATCTTTAGATATTTATATATTTATATCAAAACTCATTATAATTTAAGATATATAATTCTGAATAGATGTTAGAATAAATTATTCTAGTAATGATATATTACACAACTATGATCATATAAAACATCACATGATCATAAGTATTACAAATTTTGTCACAGTACTCCATATCTTTGATAATCATATCTGGGAGTCAGTCTGAAACTTAATATACATACGCATATATATAATAAACAAAAGTTATAAATTTCATAACTTGCTTATAGCTTTCATTTTATGATCACTAGATGGAGCTTTACCAATAGCCCACTATCAAGATTTGTTTACATAAACGCTGAGAGAGATAGAATTCAATATCTCTTTCATTGTTCTCCAACCTTTAAATCATGGTTTTGAGCTAGTTGTCTCACGTCAGTAAAGGGTAGGAAGACTTTATGAGAGCCAACTAGCTCGAAACCATGATTTAAAGGTTGGAGAACAATGAAAGGGATATTGAATTCTATTTCTCTCAGTGTTTATGTAAACAAAGCTTGATAGTGGGCTATTGGTAAAGCTCCATCTAGTGATCATATATATATATATATATTAAAAATCAAATGGATCCCTAGCTCCAAAGTCTGTCACTCTGCCAAACCATGTAGGGCAAATAATAGATTGAACTTATGACATTAGTATATATAATGCAAATGACCCTCTGACTAATATACTTTTAACTTAGCACCCCAATCATGGGTGTCATATAGCAGAGTTGTCCAAAACATGACCAACAGTGAGCGTTCATGCAACCTACCAAGAGTTTTGATTTTTCTGAGTAAATAAATAACCAAACAGCTTTAGGCGAGATTTTTTTTTCCAAATGGAAAAACAAAATAATTTGAATTGAATGCTTGCTTAACATTTTAATCCTATCGCAAAGCTCTAGCTAAAATGATATATTATAAACAGTTATTGTATCTTATCTATTGTTTCAGTAAAACTTTTATAAACAACTATATATTTTTTTATTATTTGATATATGTTAAATGCTTGGCAAATTATTTTGGATGGAGCCCTCCATAAATATTCTTTTAATGTGGCCCTTAAATTATTTAATCTTAAAGATGGACAGTCTTGAATTAGATAATCAATAGCACTCACATAAATAAGAAATGTTTTATTTGAATGTTATTTTTGAGTTGAAGTGGTAAAATTTTGTTAAGGTGTTTTTTACATATATACATTTGTAATGAATGAGATTTAAAAAATGAAGATTACTTTTGTACCTATATATATATATATATTGTAATAATGTTTACTATGTCCAAATTAATAATTATAAACAGAAGTTCTAAAAAAATTATTGGCTTATCAATATAACAAATATTACTAATTATTACTACTATTGTGTTTGTTCATTTAAATACTGTATTTAAACTAGATGTAATTAGAGGGAATTTGAATCCAGACTTTCAAATCCCTTCAATCATCCACTCCATCTTATACAACCGATACACAAGACCACACATATATGAAAAAGATGTTATCTCCAATATATGTATTTTATGCTGAACCAGTACTCATCTGTTGGTCTGAATCATCATCTTCCACACATATATATAATCAGTACTCAGTTTATATTAAGATAGTAAATCTTCAAACTTAAATGACTAGGCTTTAATCTTCTCCATTCTCCAACTAACTCTTCAGCCATCCAAGTTGAAAATAAGTTAATCTGACCTCTCACATGTAGGACCTTAAGACCATTTTAAATACACAGAAGAGGAATGGGCAGCATACAGATTGAATTAGTAATATTTAAATACAAGTTTAGTATATATACTTAGGCTAGATGTAATTAGATGGGATTTCAACCCAGACTTTCAAGCTCCCTTCACTCACAAATTACATATAATGGAGATCATTTAGTTTTTTTTACATGTATGTGGTCATGTGTATTGCTAATGTAAAATGAAGTGAATGACTGAAGGGAGCTTGAAAGTCTGAATTCAAATATATATATATATATTATAGCAGGCAAAACTTTCCATATAGTAGTGCAACTCAATGCAAGCTAGCAAACATAAAGAAATGGTGATCATGTGACCTATATATTATACTTGTATTTAAATATTCCATATTCAGTCTGTATGCTGCCCATCCCTCTTCTGTGTATTTAAAATGGTCTTAAAGTCCTACATTTGAGGGGTCAGATTGACTTATGGCCAACATGGATATGATAACAAAATTGGCAAAGCAAGGGGTTTGAACATGTCACCATCAGATTTTCACTGATGTGGATGGCTGAAGAGTTGGAGAGTGGAGAATATGAAAAAATATCCATATAAGTTTGAAGATTCACTATCTTAATATAAAGTGAGCACTGATTATATATATATGGGGGAGATGATGATCCAGACCAACTGTTTAGCACATAATACATATATTGGAGATCATTTATCTTTTTCACAGGTATGTGGTTATGTATTGGTGTTATAAGATGGAGTGAATGACTGAAGAGGACTTGGAATGTCTGGATTAAAATCCCCTATTATTGTTATTAGGGTTACAAATAATATTACTAAAGTGATACTAATATTATCATATAAGGCAAATTATTAAACTGATAAAGGATGTCCTCTCATACATATTTTTTATAAATATAGTGTTTTCGAATATGTGTATCATTTTTTCTCACACCTTTTTTTTAAATTATAACAACATTCACACACACAAAGTTAATTTAAAAAAAAAACACATATAAAATAAAAAGGCACAACACTAACAATAATAAGAATAAATTATTTAAAATTAGTATCAGTATAGTAATAACTTTATTATTGTACATACACAATTGAAATTACACTGAATTATGATAGAAAGTTTTAACATAATTTTAAATACATGTGTGTGCGTGCTTAAATAGTTTTAGTTTTGAATGCATTTAAATTTAAAAGAGCATAATAACAAAATATTTTAAGTGAATTTATTAATATTGGTAATAATAAATTAATTGTAATTATCTGATAACTTAAAAATAAATAAAGATTTTATTTTAATATTTACAATTTAACTATTTATTTGCTAAACGATAATATATATTTAAAAAAAATATTTTGTAATTTTTAAAATAATTTCATTACAAATTTTTAAAACTTCCAAAGATCATGTGATATATACTGTATCCTGGCAACAATGATAAAATTTCTCTGCAAAAAGCCAAAAGAGTGAAGAATTTTGAATGAAAATGATGATCTCATTTATCATGTGATACATACTTATAAATACACATACATGTTCAGAATTAGAGAGTCTTCTTTATTAACTGATTACATATTGGAATCCCACAGCATCATGATAATGGAGTAGAAAACGAAATAAACATTTACTTTAATGGTAAATGTAATTCAAACCTGTTGTTAATGGAGAACTAAATATCCAACCATGTTCTTCATATTGTAATGCATTTTAAATGGAATGAATATTTAAAACTTGGATTTAAATATGAAATTTGAAATTATTTTGAGAGTGCTACTTTTATTTAAACCATGTTATTCATGTATCTATTTTTCAAATATTTACTTGATGTAATATTTATGACAGCAACCTAACATTTTTCTGTACAATTACCTATGTATTGGACAATTATCATTAAAAATGAATTGTAACTAATGAATTTTATTTTCATCTGGAAAAACTCTTTTATATTTGATAATTATTGTTAAAATGAATTTTTAACTAATGCACTTTATTTTCATAAATATTTTCTTAAAAAGTTATAATTTATGATGCTATCTCATAATAGATTAATAATTGTTTCACACCTAGGAAATAAAACAATTTATTGCTATTTTTGAATGTTTTAAACTCATTATTATTGTATTGTATTTAGAAAGCTCAAATATTGTTACTAAGTACTCTATTACAAAGTATATTTTTGTTTCACCCATGCATTAGAATTTTACAACCTACAATGTCAAAGAATTTAATCCCTTTCAAATATTTTGAAAGATTGCACCAGGATAAATATTTTGAATTTTATAAAAGAATTAATTTTAAATTATAAGGTTATTTTATATTTCTCATATTTATTTAATTGTTATAATATCTAGAGTTATCTTGTTCAGTGAAAATTCTCACAAAAAGCAAGAAGGCATAACAAAAAAAAAAAAAATACACAGATAGTATATTAAATTTATGATTATCATTTAGTAAAAGTATGTGTTATTGATTTTTTGTACTATGGAGACCAGTTGTTAATAGTTAAAGTTAATTATTTTTTTATTTAGAGTTAAGTGTTAATGCCTGTCAATTTTATATGTTTTATTGATCTATTAATTTAACCCTATGTTTCTATAATTAAAGGTATCTAAAGTATATAGTTGGAATATTTATAAATATTAACTTCTAAGCTAATAAACATCACATGATCACCATTTCTTATGCTTGCTTATAACTGTTATTAAAACAGGCAAAACTTATATACATATTGCCACAGTGCAAGCTAGAGTAATCAATGGATGCCAGAAGGCTTGTACATAAAATCCCCATCTAGTGTCTAATCATCCAATATCCCCAGACTAGTTTCTAGCTTGTGGCCTTCATCAGTGAGGAGCCGTGGATCTGAGAGCACTGCACCTAGATCTTAGGATCTAATGCAACCCTCCAGCAGCCACCTTTTATCTCTATTTAACTACAAAACTATGAGTTTAAATTGAAATCACCTTAATATTTTCAATCCAACATCATCAGTTTATATAGTCATATAGATCTGAACTCAGTTCAGTACCCATACATTTTTGTGTCTTTGGATCTTTAATAACCATAGTCACCATTATCCTATTAGGCAGGATTGGTTTTAAGCCAATAAACATCACATGATCTCCATTTTTTATGCTTGCTTATAACTGTTATTAAAACAGGCGAACTCACTATATGTATTGCCACAGTTATAAGCAAGCATAAAAAATGGTGATCATGTGATATTTATTGGCTTAAAACCAATCCTGCCTAATAGGATAGTAGTGGCTATGGTTATTAAAAAACCAAAGACACCAAAATGTATGGGTACTGAACTGAGTTCAGATCTATATGGCTATATAAGCTGATGAGCTTGGATTGAAAATATTAAGGTGTTTTCAATTTAAGACTCATAGTTTTGTAATTAAGTAGAGATAAAAGGTGACTGTTGGAGGGTTGCATTAGATCCTAAGATCTAGGTGCAGTGATCTAAGATCCAAGACTCCTCACTGACGAAGGCCACAAGCCAGAAACTAATCTGGGGATATTGGATGAGTAGGCACTAGATGGATATTTTATGCACAAGCCTTCTGGCATCCATTGATTACTCTAGCTTGCAGTGTGGCAATACATATAGTGAGTTTAGCCTGTTTTAATATTAACTTCTTATTTATCCACATAGGTACTCTCAAGATTTTATAAATATTATATATATTCAATTATACTTGTGGCACATATAAATATTAGGTTGTTTTTTGTCCAGCCACATGATGGTGCTATTTCTAGGTCAATTCCTAGAAATATACTGTTTCAGCAGCCTACACCCAACCTAAGAGGCCTCAACCAACCTAAGAGGCTACTTCCTATGATAAAACACAGAAAGTCCCCACCAGGTAGCCAGTCTGGCTTTTTTTCTATGCTAAAACTACAGACAAATGCCTTATTGGCTGCCGTAGTTGGTTGTGTTATTAACTTTATCGTAATGCTAGAATGTCTATTTTCTCTATACTTTCGTGTGAGAGTGTGTGGATTTTAGTCTGTCGTAACTATTTAAAATTTCATTACAAAGGTTTTTTTTTCAAGTGCTCTAACCTACGGTTACATTGTAACTTTATCAATAATGTCGTGAAGGTTCCATTATAAATGGGTAACCCTCAAAAATTGCTTTTAAGGGTGCGCCAGAGCAGTATTTTGACGATCACGTGAAAAGTAATGTTTTCGCGAGAATTCATTTGTGACAAGTTACTTTTGATATATACGCACAAACAAAAACAACCCAGTGTCTGATTATTAATTACTGTCCAAAAAAAAAAATTAGATATTATTTTTACATTTAAATGTTTAGTTTTTATATGTACACACATTAACAAAAACAACCCAGTTTCTGATTAATTACTGTCCAAAAAAAGAAAAGCAAGTTAGTCAGGTTTGATTTTTAAATGTAGTATTTGAATTATGGTACTTTTTATATATACACACTAACAAAAAGAGTCCACTTTCTGATTCCTTACTCTCTCTCAAAAAAAAAAAAGCAAATTAGTCGGGTATCATTTGTAAATTGAGTATTTCAATGACGGTCCTTTATGTATATATACACTAACAAAAAGAACCCACTTTCTGATTAATTACTGTCAAAAAAAAAACAAATTAGTTGGGTATCATTTGAAAATTTAGTGTGAATTTTAAATGTTGTGAGTAAATTGAATAATGTAGAATTGAGTATTATTTTCTGTTCAAAAAAGACCGTAACTTTTTCTATATATATACACAAAGAAAATAAAACCCACTTTCTGATTAATTACTGTCAATACCAAAAAAAAAAAAGTTATTCCGGTATCATTTTTAAATTTAGTATTTAAATAATATTACGTTTCATATCTATACACTAACAAAAACAATCCATTTTCTGATTCATTACTGTCCAAAAAAAAATTGCAAAATAGTCGGGTATCATTTTTAAATGTAGTATTTAAAGAACAGTATTTTTTATATATACACACTAACAAAAAGAACCCACTTTCTGATTAATTACTGTCAAAAAAACAAGCGAATTACTCGGATATCATTTTTAAATTTAGCATGAATGTAGAAATTTTGTGTAAATTGGAAAATGTATAATTGCGTATTATTTTCTATTAAAAAAATACCGTAACTTTTTATAGATACACACAAACAAAAATAACCCATTTTATGATTAATTACTGTCCCAAAAACATTAATTATCCGGCTATCATTTTTAAATTTAATGTGAATTTCTAAATTTTTGTTTTTTAAATAGTAATATTATTTACTATTAGTTCCTCTAATTTCCTATTACAAAAGTAAAAAAAAGCCGATATTTATATAAATAGAATCACAAGCCCGGCCCAGAATGGTAATATGTATGTGTTTTTGATTAGCATCAATGCCATCAAATGGCTAACATGAGAGAATAGAAAACAACCAAATATTATTGGTCAGTTGAGTTAAACTTCTGACAATATTGTATTTTCATTTCATTCATAATATACCTCTTATAGAATGCCATCAGTACTTATTGGGATCAAGTTAATTAAAGCCATACTTTAGGAAAAATATTATAACTTGGGCAAATGTTTTGTTCTGGGATGAAATAATTAAGTTTATAAATCAAATACCTAGAGGAAACCGGTCGTATTATTTAATTAAAGATACAATAAAACATTTTCTTGTTTCATTAATTATTTATAATTGGTTTTTTTTAATAGATCCTGACAATTTTCTCTTATTTTACAATTTTTCTCCAATAAATTATTTATTTTACATAATATCAAGATACACCACACATTTAGTTATTAATAAAATAGAATTATTTTCTTAATTAATTAAAGACATCACAAGAATACTGATAATCATTGTGGAGAACTTATTATTATTTCATTTATTTAAATACTTTTTATTACTTATTGTTAATAAATTAATTATATATTTTGTTAATTATCTTGTCTTTGTCATTGATTAGTTAATACTTATCATCTACTAATTTTATAAATAAATATGGTCACATGATTTTATATTTTACATTATTGAAAATGCATGTTGCTTTATAAGAAATGTTCATTATTTTATACAATTCCACCTTCTTCATTTTTTATATTTAATTGCTTAAGATATGAATTAAATACAATAAAATGCGTTTTGCTATTTAATTATATCAATAAGAAGAATTTATAATTATTAAAGATTTAAAATTTTAACATTTATATTTACTATATAACCCTGAGTTTTAAACAATCTTCAACTATCCACACTATCTTAAACTACTGATACACATGACGACATACATGTAGAAAAGATAATTAATCACTAATATAGGTATTTCATGCTGAACCAGCACTCACCAGTTCGTCCAGATTATCATCTCCCATACACACACACACAGCTATTTTTTGTATGTGAGCATAGTCTAATTTTTGTATGTATGCACATATGTATATTTTAATTTTGGATTTTTTATTTTTATATTTATTTTAATTTAAATAGAATTTAAGCTTGATTAGGAGGGAATGTACTTTTTTTCCTTTTTTGTTTGAATTTTGTCATTGATTGGGTAGATATTCTGTGTTAGATTTTGTGACCAATCAGGAGGGTTTTGTTAAATTTTTAATCTTTTACCAAATCTGTAATTTTTGATTATCGCCATTTTACTGTGTATTTTTTTTTCTTTCTGATGAAAACCAGTCCTCTGGTTGAAATATAATATTATTTATTGGATTTATAAGTCTTTTTTTGTTTTTATATGTATTTCCTTTGGTTAGTTTGTTTTATATATATATAAAATCAGTGCTCAGTTTATATTAAGATAGAACGATAGAAAATCTTGTGTGGGAGATGATAATCTGGACTAACTAATAAGTGCTGGTTCAGCATGAAATATATATATTGGTGATTATTTATTTTTTCTACATGTGTGTGGTCATGTATATCAGTAGTATGAGATAGTGTGGATAGTTGAAGGTTGCCTGAAAATCTGACTTCAAATCTATATTTACAATTAAGTTCCAGCTATAAGAATACCTGTATTTCAAATCTTATATAACCCTGAGATAACTTTAAATTGAATTTATGTAATGTGAAATCTTAGACCAAACTGACAAGCCTAAATATATTAATATTATAGGACTTATTTATTCTCATAAATCCACAGTTATAACTTAAGTTATAGTTGAACCATGAGAACAAATATTTCTTTATTATAAAATGTCTTATAAAGTGATCATCCTAATATTTGAAAAGTTAATCTCAACATTAAAACAATCACCAGTAAGTAGGAGTCTCTGTAATTATCTTATGGTTTGTAAATTTATTTGTGTTACAATATATATTGAAATAGATACTTCACTTGTAGTAGGGAAGTTGGTTAGAAACAGAAAAATCTAATCTTAATTGGTCATAAATATAATTTTATTTATGTCTAATGATAATAATTTAAAGCCCAATTAAGTAAATGTTTACACACAGTCACATTAAATTAATCATGTATACATGTTTTGTTGTTAGCAAAATTTTTAATTTGTAACATTAATTTAATTAATAGCACAAGTCAAAAGTCAGTTGTAAATTCTAAATAAATTTTAGATATGTTGTTTTTGTTAACTATCAAAATTTTAATTAAATCTATTTTTGGTTAAACAAAATAGGATGATTAAGGTTCATTATAAAAGGTTGAAATTGGAAGTTTCAATTAAATTTCTTTTTTGAAAAACAATGTAATTAGTAATTACATTTAAAACTAGTTGGTATATGGATTTAATAAATAATCTACATATGTTTATCATTTCATATGAAGAAAAATTATAGAAAGGTGTTATCTAATAAAGTTATATAAATGTCAAAAGAACTTCGATGAGACTTTATCCTAATAGGAAGTAATTTGACTGTCTTATTTGGTGGTGGGGGGGATTCTCCTTACAACATAAATAGCTTGGAAAAAATATTCATATTCCAGATATTGTGAAACACCAGCAAAATCGCAGTGCTAGCTAAAATATATATTAAATGGAAAAGAAGTCATCAATAAATAAATAAAAACTCTTAGTATCCTTTTTTCTATTATTATCTGCCTCAGTTCATCTCCAAACCAACTATAAAAATTCAATGAAGTAGAAAAATTTCTAAGATTGCAACCTTTCTCACATATATGATACTATGTGTGGAAATATCAAAGTGTCAACAATATTTCAAATATTGAGGATTTCACAGATGATTTGCATGGATATTCAAATATCATCTGAAAATTTTTTGCACATAACCAGATGTTTGTAGTAAAATTATAAGTTAATTATTTATAAGGTTTTACATAGAGTTAAATCAAAACTTCAGGAGAAAAAAATCAATAATCAATCATTTAAAGATTTAATGGTATCAATCTATTCTGCTATTTACATAAAATAATAGTTTTTACTTCACCTTTGATTAGTATTGCTTTATGTATTTCTTTGAAACACTGTATCTACATTATAAAATAATTTTCAGATAATTAATCAATAAACTTAAGATTCAACATACTTTAAATACTTAAAACCTAGATTCATAAAGAGTTTTTTTAAAAAAAATACAACAGAAAACTAAAAGATAAAATGGAGCAGTGTATTACAATAAATACTTTTTTTTTAAATTTGTTAGAAACTAATTTAAAAACAAACTTTCTGTTCTTCATTGGTTATATGGTTAAAATGTTTTTTTATTTGAAAAGCAATTGGAAACATTAGATTTGAATGTGTTCATTTAAATCGTTTTATTGTTTTTAATTTTTAATTTAAAAAACAGTAAATATAAGCCTCTTTACAGTCTTCATTTGAGTCATCTGTGATGAAACAAGAAAAGTGGGATAGTTTAGAGTGATTTTTGCATGGTCCATGCACACTGCCAGTAAATTACTGAGTTAAAAATGAAAGTAATGATACCTTTTATTTTTGGATTTTTGTGAAGTCAAAAAGTAAAAAACTGTCAGGTAAGCAGTGGAAATGCAAATAAATAATAAAGAAGGTTTATTTTAAGCCATTTTTCATTGTTAATCTGTTATTATTATTTATGTCAAAGCATTGCCCAGGATGCGAACCCAGGCCAGTTGCTTGGAAGGAAGCTATACTAACCACTATGCCACCAATGCTTGACTAATATTATTGTTGTTCTAAAACCAATTAGTTCATTTTTATTTGGCCTGTTAGTTTGATATGTAATTTGCATTGAATGCAATTAGCAATTACAGTTTTTTTTTTTTAACGCCACTTTTGACTTATTCCCACCCTCCCTGCTTCCACTCAGTTTTTAAAAAGCAAATATGAAAGAAGAAATTTAAAATGTTAAAGTCAAATAATAAAAATAAAAATTTCCAAACAAATCTTACAATTACAACTACTAAAACAGTTTATTGAAAATTATACATCAATTAATTTTGTAAGTAAATATTAAGTAGTATTACAATCTAGACATCCAAAGAAATCTTGAAAACAGAGAACTGATCTTTTTCTTCTCTCTCTCTCACTTCCCCACTCTCTCCCTTCTTCTCAAAATCAAAAAAAAAAAAAAACTGAAAAGACAAATAGTACTAAAAGTTCACAAAAAAGACCTATCAATGAAAATTAATAAGAGTTTTAGATTCCACTTTGAATTTGTAAATTATGTTGTATTATGATAAATCCCATTTCTAAATACAAAGAATCTTCAATTTATCAATTAATTACTCCGGCATTGTTTCATGAAGTCAAAGCAGTGTTTTAAAGAAAACAATTAAGGAGAAAATGGGATGTAGATAGCCCACTAGATTGGTAAAAATTTAGTGATATATATTATAGATGTAGTTTATTTATTTTTCTCTTTTTTGCTCTTAGTTTATTTTTTTTATTAAAAAGAAAAAAGTATTTTCATTTTATATATTATGCTACATTTATTTTATTTGATTCCATAATCTTTCTGTTATTTTTCTTTTGTTGCAGTCAAAATAATTAAGATGATATACTAAAAAAGGAGGAAAAGAGGATGCAAAATAATTCTGCCACTAATTGTTTTACATAATAAATAAATAGCAGTTGAAAAAAATAAAAAGAAATAATCAATTTCAAAGATATTTCTATGAACTGATATATATGATGCATTATTTTATATCTTATTTTTTGTTTATTGACATATATTAGTATTAAATGAGCTTGCTAAATAGATTGCAAAGTAAAGTTTTCACTATTATTTTATATGTTATAAGAAAAAAAGGTTTAAATAAATGAACTTGCTAAATAGATTGCAAAGTAAAATATTCACTATTATATGTGCATTAAAACCAATTAAAATGATAATATGTTTCTTAATTACTAAAATAAAATTTATTTAAGATTAATGTATGAAAATGTGTATGCACATGTATGATTGTAATGATATAAGCTAAAAGTGTTATCAATTATTAATTTTAAAAAATTATATCAATACTATAAATATTTAAAATTGTTTATGTCCTATTTTCATTGAAGGAATTAGAATTGAACAGAAAGATAATGTTGAATAATAAAAATTTATTTTGATAATAATAATAAGTTATATTTTTTAAACGGTATTGCATATTTTTTGGATTAATTATAGTTGAATTCTAGCAGAATGATTTGTAAAGTTGTATATGTGTTTATATTATGGAATATTATAATCATTTTTCATTCACTGGCATTGAATAAATTTAATGTTAGCCATATCTAGTTATAAGAGTTAAGAGAAGAATTGATTAAGAATATTTATCTCTAGTTACTTGTTGTGGATAGTTAGCATAGTTTTGTATTACAAACCCCATTCAAATAATTGAATTAATGAAGTTATGAATACCATATTAGTGATAAAATGATTTAAATTTTTCTGTATATAGTTAATGTCATGAAAATAGTACGAGTTATTGTTTTGCATGACTATTATGTATTTGGTTATATTTGATAAATGTTATTTGATAATGTGAATATATATATATATATATATATATATATATATATATATATGTGTGTGTGTGTGTGTGCAATATACAAATCAATATATATATATCAAAATACAGTACAATTTATATAAATTATATTATTTTAGAAGTACTTTCAACTATACATTTTGTAGTCTTTATCAACTATATAACATTGAATAACGCTCTAAACAAGCTTTTTTTTATTATGATAAATGCTACTACAAGAGAAGGCATTCAAATCTTTATCTTAGCATGCCCTTAAGTTTACATGTTGGTAAATGCAAGCTATATATAAATCATGTGACATCTGACTTTTTGTTATTACTATTATTATTTTGCTGTTGGGGCTTTGGCTAAATTAAATGGCTAAGCTTATTAATATACAGAGTATCTGAATTAAGTTCAGGCCCATATAATTTTTTCAGTTGGAGAGCTGACTTTAAAGACATGCAGTTGTCTAAATGTTTATATCTTCTTCTTGAGAATTACCTTTTAGACAAATGCTTAGCTTAAGTTGGTTTTTTGAATCTAATGTCCCAACTCCTCACTGAAGAAACCCATATGTCGAAACCGGTCTGGGGATGGGAACAATCTAAGATAAAAATGATTTGAATGCCTTCTCTTGTAATAGCATTTATCATAATAAAAAAACCTTGTTTAGAGCGTTAGCATGCTCTTAGTTTACATGTTGGTAAATGCAAGCTATATATAAGTCATGTGACATCTGACTTTTTGTTATTACTATATTTTTTGTTAGTATTTTTAATCAAGCCATTTTTTTTATTAGTAGTAAATAATGAGCTAGTTGTATGTTAAATGAATATAAAGATAGATGAGCCAATTAATTAATTGAACCCTAATTACTTATTATTGTCATTATTATTTTTGATTTATTTATTATATTTAATTATTATTGAAGTATTAATTTTATTAGATATAGTATTTTAGAAATGCATTCTGAACTAGTTAAAGTATTGTTTCACTAATTCCATAATGATTGGGATGTAGTAATTCAGAATTTAATTGGAAAGTTTCCAATATTATTAGCCATTTGGTGAATTTCATAACAAGGAAGGGTACAATATATATATATATAATTAAAACAAGGTATACATTTTGTAACTTGCCTTTAAGCTTGCATTTTATGATCACTAGATAAAGCATTACCAATAGATCTAATCAAGCTTTGTTTACATAAATGCCAAAAGAGAGAATTCAAAATCTCTATCATGTATCGCCACCTCCAGACCAGCTGGTTTTGAGCTTATTGGCTTACATCAGTGAAGGGCTGGGAGACTAGAAACTAGATGTAAATACCAATTCTATCTAGTTTGTTAAGCTGGGTTTGAAGACATTTATGTGTCTGATAAATTCATGCTTTCAAATTGATAGAAATGTGTTTAATAAGTGCTGACTTTAGAGTTGGTATTTAGATCTAGTTTTTATTCTCCCAGCCCTTCACTGACATGAGCCAATAAGCTCGGAAACCAGCTGATATGGAGGTGTGGACACATGATAAAGATTTTAAATTCTATCTCTTTTAGCACTTATGTAAACAAAGCTTGATTAAAGCTATTGGTAAAGCTCTATCTAGTAATTATAAAATGCAAGCTTAAAGGCAAGTTAGCTTTGAAGGTTTTTGCAATGCTATATATTGTAGAGGCTTTTACTAGTGAAACTGAACTGAATTCAGACCCATATAGCTATCTAGTTTGTTAATTTGGATTTGAAGACATTTATGTATCTGATAAATTCATGCTTTCACATTGATAGACATGTTTTTGATAAGTGATGACTTTAGAATTGGTATTTACATCTAGTTTCTAGTCTCCCAGCCCTTCACTGACATGAGCCAATAAGCTCAAAAACCAGCTGGTCTGGAGGTGGGGATACACGATAGAGATTATGAATTCTATCTCTTTTAGCACTTATGTAAACAAGGCTTGATTAGATCTATTGGTAAAGCTTCATCTAGTGATCATAAAATGCAAGCTTAAAGGCAAGTTACGATATTTATAACTTGTTTTAATTACTATAAGTGTACCTTTGAAAGTTTTTGCAATGCTATATATTGCAAAGGATTTTACTATATGGTGAAACTGAACTGAATTCAGACCTATATAGCTATCTAGTTTGTTAAGCTGGGCTTGAAGATATTTATGTGTCTGATAAATTCATGCTTTTAAATTGATAGAAACATGTTTGATAAGTGCTGACTTTAGAGTTGGTATTTAGATCTAGTTTATAGTCTCCCAGCCCTTTACTGATGTGAGCCAATAAGCTCGAAACCAGCTGTTTTTGAGGTGGGGATACATGGTAGAGATTTTGAATTCTATCTCTTTTGGCATTTATGTACACAAAGTTTGATTAGAGCTATTGGTAAAGCTCCATCTAGTGATTACACACATATATATATATATATATATATATATATAAAAAATTCCAATGCATAACACTGTACTGAAATAAATATACAAATATTAAATCATCCCACATGGTTAAGAAATCCAGCATCAATCTTTGTGAATTTTGAGTGGCTATTTTGAAATACAAACTCTAATGGATTTATACAAAGGGGGGGGGTTTTTAAAAGGGGGGGATTATATATATATATATATATATATATATATATATATATATATATATATATATATATATATATATATATATAAATGGTCTTTCGTCTCAGTGCCTGATAAGGCAGAATGAATGTTTGTGTAAATGATAAATATTTTTCCAATACATATATACAATTATGACAGACGAAAATAAAGCATGGCCCTTATTCCCAGGAGGCTGTAAAGTCACGAACCAAGGCAGCAGTTGGTGGCTGAAGGCGGAGGGTGCTAAGAATCCCCTGATTGTGGACCCAGGCTGCCATTTGATGACGACATTTTATTTAGGTACTTACAACTGCAGATCACTTTCAAGTGAAGGAAGATTGCAAGAATTAGAAGAAGAACTGTCTTATATTAAATGGGACATTATTGGACTTTGTGAAGTTAGAAGAAAAGGAGAAGAAACAATTGATTTAAAAAATGGACATATACTCTATTATAAAGGCACACATATTGGAAATACAAGTGGAGTAGGATTTATTATAAATAAAAAGTGAAAGAACAATATTGTGGAGATTGATGGTGTATCGGACAGAGTGGCAAGATTAGTTATACAACTTAATAGCAGATACCAAATGCAGATAATTCAGGTTTATGCCCCAACAAGTTCTCATAGTGATGAAGTAGTAGAAGATTGTTATATGGATGTACAAAAAGCTTTTGATCAGAGTAAACAACATTTTAAAATTGTTATGGGATACTTTAATGCTAGAATTGGTAGACAAATGAAAGATGAAATTGCTGTAGGTAATTTTGGTTATGGTAATAGAAATGAGAGAGGACATAGACTTGTGGAGTTTGCAGAAAAAGAAAAACTTTATATTATGAATTCATTTTTTGATAAAAATGTTAAAAGGAAATGGACATGAAAGCATCCAAATGAAGGTACAGCAGAATTGGATTATATTTTGACTAACAGAAAATACATATTTCAAGATTGTAATGTTCTTAATAAATTTAACACAGGAAGTGATCATCGATTAGTAAGGTGTAAGTTACATGTTAATGTAAAACTAGAGAGACAAAAATTATTAAGAAAAACAATATTTACAGTTGATATTCCTAATCTTCAGAAACATTCTAATGAATTTAAATTAGAACTTACAAATAGGTTTCAAGTGTTAGGCGATTTTGAACATGATTCAGATTTGAATGAAATTAATATGAAAATAACTGATACACTTTTAAAAACTGCAACAAACATAGCTGGTAGAGAAAAGCAGCAATTGACTAATAAAATTTTTACTGAGACTAGAGAATTTATGAAGAAAAGAAGGAATATGAAGATATACAAAAATGATGTATTAAAAAGAATTGAATATCTCGAATTTTGTAAAATGGTACGGAAAAGAGTTGAAAATGATATAAGAAAGTATAACTGTGAAATAGCAAGGAAAGCTGTAGAAGAAAATAAAAGTCTCAAAAATGTTAAACAACATTTTGGTATTGGTAGGAAATTTATATATGCAATAAGAAAAAAAGATGGAATTATTACTAAAAAGAGAGATGATGTCATGAAATTGGTAGAAGATTTTTATCAAGAATTATATAGTAATAAAGAACAAGTACCTCCTATATCTATTACATCTTCCAAATTGCCCAGAATTTTAAATGAAGAAGTAAGACATGCAATTAAGTGTATGAAGAAAGGAAAGGCTCCAGGAAATGATGGAATTATAATTGATATATTAAAAGAAGCAGGTGAAGAAATAGAAACAATTTTAGCAAAGTTATATACCAAATGTCTAAATGATAAAGATGTACCAGAAGATTGGAAGAATGCAGTAATAATATTAATATTTAAAAAAGGTGATAAAGAAGATATTAGAAATTACAGACCTATCAGCCTTTTATCAGTTTTATATAAAATTTTTACCAAGATAATTACAACTTGTCTACAGAGAACTTTGGATTTCCACCAACCAAGAGAACAAGCTGGATTTAAAAGTGATTTTAGTACAATAGATCATATCCAGATATTGAGAGAAGTCATAGAAAGGACAAACAAATATGAGTTGTCATTATGTTTTGGATTTGTAGATTATGAAAAGGCATTCGATTCTATACACATTTCTTCAGTGATTAAAGCATTGCATCATCAAGGTATAGATCCAGGATATTGTCATATTTTAAAGAATATTTATAAAAATGCAACAGCAACAATTAGATTACATAATGATACTGGAAAAATCAACATTGAGAAAGGTGTAAGACAATATGACTCCATATCTCCAAAACTCTTTACAGCAGTGTTGCAAGAAGTATTTTGTGGATTAAAATGGGAAACTTAAGGAGTGAAAGTAAATGGAGAATATTTAAGTCATTTAGATTTTGCAGATGATGTAGTTGTTTTTGCAAATAATGCTTCAGAGCTGCAGGAAATGTTGCAGGAGTTAGCAGATGAAAGTAGAAAAGTAGGACTAAAGATAAATGTTAAAAAGACTAAAGTAATGTTTAATCGATTTGTTCAAAATATGAAAATAAAGATTGATTATGAAGAATTAGAAGAAGTTAACAGTTACAAATACCTCGGTCAGATTATTAGTACAGATGGAAGCATAATGGAGGAAATTAATCATAGAATTAAACTTGTTTGGAGTGCTTTTGGTAGAAATAACTTGATACTGAAAGGAAATATGCCTATGTATTTGAAAAGGATGGCTTTTAACAAATGCGTTTTACCAGTTCTTACTTATGGATCTGAGACTTGGACACTTAATAGAAGAGCAATACAGAGACTTCAGATCACTCAAAGGAGTATGGAGAGATGTATGTTGGGAGTAACAAGAAGAGATTGAAAACGCAATGTATGGGTAAGACAACAAACAGGTATTACTGACCTTATTGAAAAAATTAAAAGATTGAAATGGAGTTGGGCTGGACATATTGCTAGAAGAGATGATAATAGATGGACAATTGAAATTTTAAACTGGATTCCAAGAGATTGTAAAAGACCCAGAAAGAGACCACATGTGAGATGGATGGATGAAATAAGAAAATGGGCAGGGGTGTTGTGGAGAAGAGAAGCTAAAGATCAGAGAAGATGGATTAAACTTGGAGAGACCTTCATCCTGCAGTGGATTGATAATGGTTGATGATGATATATATATATATTGCCCTTTCTACTGGTTGATGATGATATATATATATATTGCCCTTTCTACTAGGACCAGATAGGTTTAATGAGTCAATTTTTTTAAAGTTTTAAATTAAGGGTACATTTTAAATAGTTTAACTGCTGTATAAGGTTGGTAATATTTTTCAAACTTTGTTAAAGTAAAGTGACAGTAGTAAATATATAAAAAACTATATTAATATGTTAAAATAATAAAGTAAAGCTAAATATTATGATTTTTGTATGGTTGAAAAAACTGGCCATAATAAAATAATATACTAAACGTCTTCTTAAACAAAATGCTAAAAGTTAATTTTAAAATAATGACTTAAAATTAAATAAACTAATGTATTTTAAATAAAAATTAGATTTAATATTTGTGTTATAAATTATTTATTAAAGATATAATATTTTATGGTGGACAAATGTATTTAATTTAGTATTGCTTAAATAGTATCAAAATTATTATTCCAAATTCTATCATTATATTATTATTTTTTTATATAATATTTTATTGTAATTGTTGTTTAAGATATTTCTGTTTTCTGACAGTAATTATAAAATTGACAATATTGTCTGGTTTTTTTAAAAAGTCATGTAATAAGCAAATACTCGTACTTTTGTGCTTACAAGATTTCTTAATAATGTTTCAAAATTATTTTAGAATTGTTCTAAAAATTGAAACATTTGTTTATTATAAGATAAAAATAAATGTTATAAAATTATCTAATTGATTCGTTTTAAAACAAATGTAATTAATAAAGTTAAATTTTAAAAATAGATAAATTGAAAATAAATATTGGATAAATTACTAAAGTATTATTTTTGAAATTTTGTTTTAAAATGTTTAGTTTGTTTAAATAAAATTGTAAAATTATTTTAGAATTAAATAATGTAATATTTAATACTTTAAAATGAGTCATAGATTTTATTTATAAACTTTAATTACATAAACTTGACTAATATGTAAATTAGATCACAAGTTAAAGATTTAATAGCCAATCAAATTGCCAGTTCAATTTAGTATAAAAAGTAAATGCTCTCATTTTTTGTGATGTTTTTTGACTTAATAATTGCTTAAAAACTTGTATTATCAATATTATTATCATATATTAACATCGAAGTATTGCTTAGTTTACTACTTAAAATTTTTGTTTTAAAAGAAGGGATTTAAAGGATTATAAATTTATTAAGATAAAGCCATGCATTAATAAATTAATAAATTCCCTATCAATTATTTTATTGAAGCTTAAGCCAACTTCATGATAAAATATGGATTTAATACCAAAAACAATAATATATTCAAAAGAATTCATGATAAGAGTACAGCTAATTAAGGAAGGTGCAATTTTAAATATATTTTGGAAAAAGATATATCATTATTTATTTTTAATATTTTGGACATTAGCAAGAAAGTTGAATAGAAATATTCTTCAAAATTTTAACATTTTTATGCATTATATTTTAAAGATAGATAACCGTATTTGGAGAACAAAAAATTAGGTGGAAAAAACTTAAATTTTTAATATTTAAATAAGTATATTTTTTTTAAAAAGTTGCAGTGAATATTTTAAAAGGAAATATTGTTTTTAAAAAGTTTATTATATATTTTTTTTTTAAAAAAATGATTCAAAAGAAAAACTGATATTATTATGGGTATATTTTTATATGACAACCGATTTTTAAAGTTATTTGTAAGTAAAAGAATAAATGGGTAATTAAAAGTATTATCCTGACTAAAAAATATAACTTTGTATATGACTTTATTTGAATTACCATAAAAATGATAATTTTAATGGAATATAAAATACGTATTTTCTGCAAAAATATGTGTGGATTTATGTAGCCATCACTGATGCATCTGAACCCAGTATAATTCAAGTACATGGGGAAATTCTGGAGATTGTTTTAATATTTTTCCACGTGATATCACATTTAATAATTATTTTTCCTGGAAAGCTGCAGATATTGGACTGTGATTTATGGACTTTCATAGCAGGATTGATGATTATTTTTAAAAAAATTTTGGATTTAAAAGTTGACTTCATTTTTCATTTTCATTTTTTTTAATTATCATTTATGAATTTATGCACACTGGGGAAGAGCTCTGTGTTTTGTTCTAAAGCTTTGGTCAGTGGTTGTCTTAGCAACAAACATCGGGGAGAAAACTTCTATGAAGAACTTCTAATAAAGAAATATTAGGAGGGAGAAAAAAACTTTTAATTTGAACTTTATGGAGAAGAAAGAGTTGGAGTTTTTGTAATTATAGTTTTATTTATCTTTTCACATACTAATTATAGTATTAAGTTTTATTAGTGTTAGGTAGGAAAGTTACATTTAAATATTTATTTAATCTAAAATAATTAATATTTTAAGGAATATTTTAATTCTTTGTAAAGTTTTTTCATAAATACTTTTAAAGTATAATAGTGTTGTCTTGCGTTGTTAGCCGAGAGGTATCTCAGCCGCCATGCAAGCAAATAGTTGGTTGCAAACGGTTGTGGGTTCGCGTCCCGGCCGATGCTATGACATATAAGAAAAAAAAAGTATAATAGTGATTCTGAATAGATGATGTGATTATTTAATATGTTTTTATATAAAATATTGGATCAGAAAATATCTAAGAGTGACTGACAAGATTTAAAAAATATATATCCAATTTATATGATGTATATTTTATTGCTTCTAGAATTGCTTAGAATATATTTATGGTGTTACCTTATCATATGAATGTATGAACATGTGTTCATGTATTAATTACACATTAAACTTTGTTGCTATTCTAAAGGTATGAGATAGGATTTTTTAGAAAGATATGCATACTTTTCTTTTATATTACTAATGTAATATAACTTATTGATACTTATAATTTTATATGAGTCTTTAATGGATAAACCTTATTTTTTAGAGATATTTTAAAATATTGATTTAATATCTTAAAACAAAATCATTTGTATTTTTATTGCTGAATTTTGAAAATGAATAAACCTTTTCTTATTGTAGTTTCTTTTTTTTTTTAGATTGTTAAAGCCATATGTGAATTTTGTTTATTATTTAGAATAATGCTAGATAATTTTGCGATGTAGGTTGATAAATCTATTGTGAAGTTTTAAGTAATAGTGACCTTGGGATTATGAAAAGAAACCAATGGGGATGCTTATATGTAGGATTTATGGAGAGAATAGGAAAGTAACTTATATCTTAGTAGTTTATGCAAGTACAAATAATGTAGCCCTGTGTCTTGTATATATTTTCCATGAGCAGTGTCCTTCTTGGTATTACATATTTTAATGTTCGAATGAGCTGAATAAATAGCCTGGACATTATTGTTATATTTGAGGTCATTAGACAGAAAAGTCATACCACTTCGTTTACACTGTATCCATGTAGATTATCCCATATATTTTATACTATTGAGTCTATACTCTAGTTAGTTCTTCATGCCTATGCAACATATCGCTATCTTAATTTGAGCAGTTATTGCATCGTACAACATTGTATTTATGAAAGAAAATAATGAATAATTTTTGAATTGTAGTATCATTATTTTGAAAGAAGATAAGGTAGGTTTTTTCTTGCTTCGGTTTATGTTGAAGTTAAATACAAATGAGATTGAAAGTAAATGATAACAGTAATAATAAAGAATCATAGATCTTGTTCGTATTTTATTAAACTATTTTTAAAAATATATATAAGGGATAATAAATTATTCACGAGGTTTTGAATAATTTTTGATATTTTGATTATACATGGTAATGCATATTTTTAAAGAATAGAACATTCAGAATGAACAACATAAAATAGAATGAATGCTTATGTTTTTGCGAATATTATTTTATGTTTTAAACATATATGAAAACACACACATAGGGATTTTATTTAGAGTAGTGCCAAGCCAGGTATATGAAAGAACATCAGTAATATTATTTTATTAAAGTCACTTTAGTTATTGAACAAACCAAGATAAATATTTAAAATAATATTAGCACTATCATATTAGAAGTTTGATTAATTTATTATAAGAATCTGTGAACATATTTTAAAAATGAATGTTACTTCATTAGTTCATATTTTTATATTTTCGTGTACACTTACGAAAATCATATATTTTAACTATGTCAATTAATGGATATTATATTAAACTATAAGTGTATTCTGAAATTAATATTATTATTATTATTTTAAATAAATGTGCAAAAGTTTATAAGTTGGAGTAAAAGCTTATTTGTTGTTTTTATTTTATTTTTATTTTCAATGTGGAAATATATAATTTAATATTATTTTATTAGTTTAGTATTTGTTAGGTTTTATCAAATACAATTGTAAATAATGTAATATAGTTTTTTAAAAATACAGAATAATAAATTTTGGTAAATTTGCTTTTATAAAACTTTGTGTTGTGTCAATTATTCACCATTACAAATACATGATTGCCAGATACCAAAAGAAACATAATATTTACACAGTACAAATATAATCATTTACTTAAGAAATCATAATGCTTCAGCATATAATACATTTGAGAAATTTCTTTTTGCATTAATGTTATTATTATGGTCATAATTAATTGTATAATTTATTGCATAGAATTATAAAGTTATTTGTTGCCACATATTCTCAGATTATATCAGATTATACCACATATTCTATTTAAGATGCCACAAGAGAATGAAAAGATTATATTATATTACTTATTGTTGTTATTATTGTTGATAGTTACCATAACATTGAATAGTAGATAAGATTGATAATTATTTATTGAAGATTATTATTATTGTGATTATTATTATTAGTTAGGTTTAGTTGAGGATGATACAAAATCCCTTATCATACTTGACTACAGAAGATTATAAATTGATTAGAATTATTTTAAAGAACTGAGATAATTATAATTATATTGTTTAAATAAAGAGATTAGTATTTAGTTAGTAACATCATATTAAATTGATTATTATTTTAAAGTTGTAAGAATGCTATGAATTTATTATTATTTGAAATAATGGGGGGGGGGTAATATTATTATGCCATTGAGATAGTATCCTGTGGGATATTGGCTTAATGTAATTCTTTACTGCTTGTACTTCACTTTATTGTCTCATGATTTATTAATATTTTATTTATTTAATTTTATAAACCAAACCATTTACTATTTATTAATCAGTTAAAGCTAGTTAAATATTAGATATTATCATAGGATATCGTATTATTGATTATATGTATTTTAGCCGAGCGTAATCATTTTATCTGAGCTAGTCGTATTTTCTTATTATTATATTTCTGGTTAGTGAGGGTATTATATATATATTGTACCCTCACTTTTAGGAAAATATATAATAATATCAAATTGGTCTAGCTCAAATAAATAATTATGTTCACTGAAAATGTATCCAATCAATAATAATATATTCTCTAATACTAAACTAATATTAAACTAGCTTTAATTAATAAATAACAATACGGTTCAGTTTCATAAATTAAATGAATAAATATCTAATAAAAATCATGAGACTATGAAGTGAGTTTACAAATGGCAAGACGAATACATTGAGCTAATATCTCATAGGATATTACCTCAATGGCATAAGAATACTATCCTCCTATTATCTCTAATAATAAATCTATAGCATTCCTACATCTTCAATAATAATTAATTAAGTACAGTTATACCTAATAAGTTAATCTTAATATCTCTATCAAAATGATTTAACTCAAATAATCTCAGGTTCTTTTAAAATAATTCTAAACAATTATAACTTCTGTAATTAAGCATGATAAGGGATTTAATATCACTCTCAATTACATCTAACTAGTACTAATAATAATTAAATAATATTAGTAATACTAATCTTCTTCAATGTATATTTTAATCTTATCTCTTTTCTCATTATAATATGAATCCTGAATAATAATATAATAATAATAATAATAATAATAATAATAATAATAATAATAATATACAATCTTTTATTCTTAATATGGCATCTTAAATAATATATGGTATAATCTTATAATCTGAGAATATGTGGCAATCATTAATAATATCATTCTGTGTAAATATCTTATAGTTACTATATGACCATAATAATAATAATAATAATAATAATATGATAAATGAAGTTTCTTAAAGGAAAATCATATCAAGAAAATATAACTCTTAAATAATAATTTTATTTATGTTGTGCAAATATTATATCTTAATTCAAATTATCTGTAATTATATAATTGTGATGTGGAGAAATTGAGTCAACACCAAGATTTATAAGAACAAGTTTAACAAATTTTATTAACAAACTTCAACAATAAATTGTGTACATTATTTACAACATTAATGAACTTTGTTTACTCCCATTTATGTACCTTTTTTAAAAAATAGATTAAATAAAATAAAATATGGAATACAGAATATTGTTTTATAAAAAAAAATATCTATTACTAAAAATATTATCATAGTATCTCTATTACATCTCCATTAGGTTTCATCAAGTCAGTAAGTTTTAAAAATATAAGATAAATTAATTAATTGAATATGCATTTATTGTTGTTATTTAGCTCTTTTCAAAAATAATTTTACTATTCCATATAGTCATTCCTAACTTATTAATGATGTGAATAACTTTAATTAATAGCATAGCAATTAAACTAGACTGCTTACTAATTATTAATTTTAATGTCAAATAGAATGTACGTACTGATGTATTGTTATTATAGAATAACTCTTACAAAACTTATGATTACTTATATTCTTTAAAACACGATTTAGTTTTATCCCTTTACTTGTAAAAAATATGTATCATAATTGTCTTTTTAAAACTTAATAATTAAACAACATTTTTATACACCCACTTTAATTATCATTTATTCATTTGTACAAAAAAAAATAATCAATTTCAAATATGAAAAGTTTTATGATTCTTTTACTGACAAACCATATTCTTGTAATCTTTGCATTTATTTCTATCTTTACTCTAAATAATATAACCTATCTTATCTTCTTCAATAACAATTTCCACTTCAAACTTATTCATCATTTCATACTTTAAAGACTGTCCTTCATGATGTAATCTGAAAAATTTTGATAGTAAATAAACAATTAGGTATATGGAATAAACTAGAGTTTTAATTCAATACTACCTCTATCAAATAATCATCATGGTAACAGTGTATAAGAAATGAGGTATTACTTCTTTGTCTAATAACCTCTACTACTAAATATAATGTCCAGGCTATTTATTCAGCTCTATGGAACATTCAACTTCAACACACAGAAAACACTGCCATGAAAAATATACAAGCTATAGGGCTAAGTTATCTATACTTGCATAATCATTATTATTGACTACCCTTATTTCCATATAAATAAATCCTACATAAAACACTATCTTGGTTTCATTTAACCTAATACCAAGCTACTATCATTAGAGATCTATCACTCTACATCACTAAATTCCTTCCTACATTTCCACAACAATAAAAAAATTTATGTATAAATAACAATCCAACTGCTCAACAAGAAAAGATTACTTCATTCTTTGATAAATCTTAAACCCAAAAATATAAACAATCAGTATCGATATACCACTTTAATACCTTATTCACTTAAAATAAACACTTAGTCCAGTTATATTAGAATCATATACTTATATTTCCCTTATATTAAAATATACTTATGATATAAATAAAAGTATGCATATTTTTAAAAATGAATAAATAAACCATAAGCTATGTGTATGCATCGTGTTTTCATATAAGTTCTCATACATCCACACCAAAAAATAATAAAATACATTATAAAATCATCAATATTCTTACAATTGTTACCATAAGTAATATGTCTCCACTGGCGATTACTTAATTGGTGTTTCTGGATCATGAACTAAATAAAACATTACATATTATATCATTTATTCCACATTATCACACTTTAAAAATATTAAGTTTTTAAAAATTATTAAAGATTTTTTATAAGAATCTAATCACTAGGTTAGTAAATAATTTAATGTTTTATGTTCCTTCTCTATTTCTATTCTGTGAATAAGCATTAATATTAATTTTTTTTAGTAAAAGAAATAATTTAAAATCATATTTACAAAGTCCATCGATTAACGTTTCTTAAGGAAAAATGTTTTTTTCCCCTCCTTCAGCTTCCATTTCACAACACTGTTGATCACCCTTCTGTCACCAAAACCATGCATGCTCTGATGGTTTCACATTGTACAACAAAAATAAATGATAATGTTCCAAAAATAAAAGTACGGTAAGTTGACTTCACAATATCCGGATTAATGTAAATAACCATGGCTTTGCCTCTAAAAGTTTTTAACTAATTTGTAAATTCCATCACTCCATAAATACTGTATTAAAAGTTCTTTTGGTATTATGCAATAAAATATTTTCAAAGTTTTTCAACTTTTATCCAAATTTCTGGATGTTTATGTTCTCTGATACACCAATAGGGTTTAGTGTTCCTCGGTATTTATGATGTAGTTAAACTTCCATAAATAATTTTATAACTTTTATATGACCAGCATACGTTAATTAACTTATTTTAAAAAATTTCTTTTCAATATGATATAAAGCATTTTGCTAATAATCTTAATTTTTATATCTTTTAAAAATCATAGTTTTAAAATTGATTCTCAATATTTCTTCATAAAGATATATTTTTCAAAAAATAATTATTTTTGTCAAGTTAAAAGTTTTTTTTTTAAATTTATTTTCCTAATTTAAACAAGCTTTCTGAAAAAAATATTTTATATTTTTTTTATTTTCCATTTCTGGTGAACTTTTTCTTTTTTAATCTCCTCCATGATGTTCAACTTGTTATTCCCCATAACAAATAAAAATCATTAATTATGATAGGCAAACTTATGTGCCCAATGAAGAAATCATCATTCTGAGATTTTCCACATAAACTAAAGTTTAGTAATGGTTTATTCATGTTTAATGCGACATTAATTTGGCTTAAATAAATTGGTCAGTAAGGAATTATTTAGTTTTTAGCCATGCATCTCTGTACTACATAATCTTATAATAATAAATGACTACACTTTCTTTACGAATTTTAAAATAAAAAAAATTGACTATTACTATTAGTCCTACTTTAAACTATAAATTACTAGAGATTAAATTGTTTTATAGCTTACTCCATTGATAGAAGTTAGAGTTGTAGTAATCACAGTAGTAGTGGTAGTAGTAGTAATTGTAAAACTTATGCACCTCTTTTATACCTAAACAATTTACTTCCCTGATTGGTTAATTAAACAATGCTTAACTTATTACTACCCTGGCCAACAATTCAGCCTTGAAATTAAAAATAAATAATGATTTACTAAATATTTATTATTTATGATATTATTTAATTTTTAGTTAATTTTCATATTTTATTTACACCTACCAAACACTTTAAAATAACTTTTAAAAATCATATCATAATATTTATTATTACTTTTAGCCTTCTTTTAATTTAAACATATTTATTTTTCAAAACAAAATAAAAATCTAATTTTACTTATTACATTCATTTTTAAAACCCAACTTAATATATATAATAACTAATACTATTTTTATCTGGGATAAACAAATATACTATTTTTAAATCTTATATTAGAATTTTAAAATAGTTTTGCAACTTTACTAGAAAAACTCTGCAAGCACACATGTGAATATCTACATGTCACATGACTTTTAAAAATAAATGAAACGCTTATTATTTAACTGAAAATAAAATAAATGATTTAATTTACAAAATATTACATAAAAATAATATTATAGCAAAATTTAAAATAATTATTTTAATATTATAAAATCGAATATGCACTTGTCTCCCATATTATCACTTTTAATTAAATGATTTTTAAGTAGAATTATTAAATATAATAATTATTATTAAATAGTCTATTTATTTAACTTCAAGTTATTACTTTTAAAATTTATTTTAATCATTTATTTACAAGACTTATTAATGCAGTATTTATTATGGCCAGTTTTCCCAACCATACAATATTATAATTTATCTATAGTTAACTGTTTTTTTTTTAAATATTAACACAATATTATACAGTAAATATTCTTATTTACTTTAACTAGACTTTTTAAAAGATCCTCAACACACTGTATACATCATACCTAATAAAATAATCTTAATTTAAATATTTTAATAAATTGATGTAAACAAGTCATCCTAACCTAAACAAAAGGGTACAATATATATATTGTAACGATATATAAATATGTCGTTACATTAATTTAAAATAAAAACTTAAAAGTTCGCAAATAAAAGTAAAAAACTAAACGCTAAAATTAAAATGTTTGTTAAACGAATATACATTCGCACAGATGCCAAACTTTAAAAATATTTTTTTAAAAAAAAAACAAATAAATAAGTATTTGAACGTAAAAAAAGTACAAGATTTAAAAATAAAAACAGGTATTAATTAATTCTTGTAATCTGTAAATGGAAATGATTGTTTATAAATTGTTTGAAAAGCAAGCTAGCCTTGGGCTCTTGTATAATTAAAATGATCTGATGAAAGATAGATAAGAAAATAAAGAGAAATTAGCTTGACCAATGGAAGCACTAAGCCTTGTCTCGGACCCTAATGAAAGTGATGGATTAGTGACGTTTTGTTGATTGAATCCGTGTGGATAATATAAAAAGGGAAATATAGTTTTTTCGGACAGTTCCAGCATTTTGTGTTTGAGAGATGTGGTAGGACGCACATACCACACTCTCTATAAAAAAAATGAAAAGACTGTGATACCTTGAACCAGCTATTGCCATCTCCAGAACATTATCTTCCAATGGAGGCATCGCGGGAATTAAAAGCAGAAACCTGGACTCTTTTACTGTAAGCTATATTGACATGAACTCTAAATTTAAAAATAATTAAGAACTTTCGTTCAAGCTTATGAACTTCTATCTGACTTTTTTAAGTTTAAAATCAAATTAATAATGTTTAATTTTATATATTTTCCGATTGATAAAAATCATTTCCATTTTTTTTTCTTATTGTATAAATTATTTATTGTTTAAATTTTAAATGATGAAATTTAGGCTGGGTATAGACATTGCATAGATTCATTAGTGGTTGATTATGTTGAAGTTTTCACATTTGATTAGAATATATAGGTCAATGACGTTAATGCAGGCATCTTACGATGAATGCCATGAGGCCTTGTGTATTCCCTTTTGCAATTGACGTTATCAATGATTTTGTATTTTGATCGATTGTGTTTAATTTGGATGTTTTTGACCATGGAATCTGTGCAGACGATCTATACTCAACATTTTAAAAACAAATTTATAAAAATAATCTGTGCGAACGTATTTAAATGTTAAATTTAAGTCGGGCGTGAATGGCTATATAGTTTAGTAAAGTTATATTAAGGAAGGGTAATCTTAGGTTATTCATTTCATAGTTGAATTGGTTCAATGGATTGGATATATTTGTGTAATTGTAGATGTAGTATGAGATCCGCTATGGGCAGGATTATATATATACACCACACACCTTCTGTTTGCCTATGGATGGGTTTGTAAGATGGCAAAGGACTTCAGTCCATTCCTATGGAGTTTTATGTTTATTGTTCTACTCGCCAACAGATGTAACATTCCTGTTGGTGGAGAGACAATGTCTTCCCTAATTCTACTTACTGATCAGATGTACATTCCTGACAGTATAGTATTTTGTGTTGTCGTATTTTCATGCTACATTGAATACATAAATGTATCAGATGGATTGGTGCCAGTTTGATTGTGAAATTTGTTGCCTAAGGTTAAATCATGGAAGAATATTTGTTTTTCAAATGCAGATCTATGTAGTCTATTCATACTCGACTCACTAAATAAATATTAAACTCATGGTTGTAATTTACTTAAATGTAAAACTAAAGATTAATAGAAAAGTCTAAAATGTTGAATTTATTCTTCAAAATTTAAATGTTATTTTATATGTGCGTAAATAAATATTTTTATGTGTTAATTTCTGGCAGTGGCTTTTATTCTTTTATATTTAAGATATAAAATTTATATTTTATTATCTCTGCTACTCCACTGAGCTAGTGACTTGGGCTAACGATCTGAATATTTAAATAAAGTGGAATCTTAACAGCACGTATCTGCCTCCTCTATAAATTTTTCTAGGTTTAAATGCCTAGATGGTGCCCCATAGAGCAGATATTGTAGTTTGCAGTTAGATTCGATCTTCACTTTCATTTCAATCATTATAATATATTGTGCTGGGTCTAAACTGTAGAAGATCCAGCATACTCTACTTGCTAGGTTTAACTGGGTTTAAACCTTATTTATCATAAATTTATAATTTTATATTATAAATATTACATGAATGGACCGGCCCTTCGAACAGAGGGGAGAATATCATCGATAGCAGAACTATCATCAATGCCCATGATCAGACCGAGCTATGCAATGCGTAACATGATCATATTTCCAGACCGTGGCCCACCTCGACTGCTAGATTCAAACCCCTATTATCCAAGCACTTTATTTGTTTTGGAGTAAACCCTGGGTGCCAGCTAGTTACTAGAACTAATGTGTTTGGGCAGTAGGCCCATAATCCAATGTTTGAAATATCCCAAGGCTAGCTCAATCTAAAGTAACACAATAACAATTATTTTTTTACTAGTGGTAAAAGAATTGACTACAAATTTAAGCTTAACAGTAATTTATTTTAGATAAATATTTATTATTCTGTTTTAAATACTTTATAAGAGCTTAATTAATTTAGACAATGATAATTACATATACTGACTATGCACACACTCTGCATTCATATAATAAACTATAAGATAACAAGCATTAAATAATATATGGCATTTAAATACACAGGAAATCAATATAATACAACTGAGAATATTCACATACACAACATTTCAAAACATGCACATCAATAGTTCATTTATGCATGTTATAGAGTTCATTATTACTTGACTCTGGGAGGTTTCAAACTATCGTAATGGCTACTTTAAATGAAAATAAGAAAATATTGTTACCTAGGATTTTAGAATGTGGATACTTCTTGCTGTTTGCTGCTTCAAATGAAAATATTTCTAACTGGTTAGATTTGAAGTTTTCTTGTGGAGATTTGATGCTTATTATTCCGAGGCATTTTCTTTAAGACAATTAGATATTGACAGCAGATTTTCAAGCTGCTAGGCAGGCATTATTTTCACGGGCAGTTTGGATGTTTCATCAGACAGATGCTAGAGCAAAGTCGTATGTTTCCAACAATGATTAACAATGCATGATGGATTCTGGATACATACTGAGCTGATCTGATTAATTGACTGAACTGAACTGACTCTGAATTCTTTAATTAACTGAACTGATTGTCCAATGAAAAAACTGGACTATTTATTAGGATGACTTGTTGTCATTTTGGTATCCTCCAGCTATATTTGTTGTTGAAATTCCTTAGCAAAGCTTTTAATCCTGTTGTTTTTAATTGCATTCCTCTGATAAGCTTTTAAATAGATGTTTTTCATTTGATAGCAATTGAAATTTATTGTTGTTGATTTTTAATTAGTATCCATTGCACGTTTTGTTTTTACATTTTAACTCCCATATCATTTTTTTATATTTAACCTGCACATATTTATTTTATCAACATGCACACATTTATTTTACTATTCCTTATACTTAAAATCATTACGGGGCAAGACTTTTTTTTTCTTTAAATTAAATGCAAAGAGATAATATAAATCTTTTATGTAAAAGATTTATATTTTAAACTGATATACACCTGGATCTTGTTTTATGCAGATTATTTTAATGCAATTTTGAAGTTATGAGATTCATGTTTCTTCTTAATATCTTTCATATTTCACTATATTTATTAAATATCAAGAAATTTAAATTATTAATAACTTATTTTCACTTGAAATACTTTTTTTTTTTTCAAAAATATAATGTTATATTAGCAGCTAACATGAATATGGCCTAAAGCTGTATTTAGAAACTTAGCTTCTATGTAAATAACCTACTTATACTAATGAGTAAATAATAATAGATTTATACTTACATATAAAAATATCGCAATAAATATTCAAAAAATTTAAACTTTTAAAATGTATTTTGTTATATATAACAGAAATAAATAATCTTTTAGATTTTTAAAATAAAAAATGAAGATTTTATAAACTGAAAATAATCTTTCTAATGATAATGTATAATCTTTTTGTTTTGATTGTGATTTCATTTTTTTAATATAGAAACAGAAAACCATTAACAGAACACAAGACTGAAACTGGTGCTAGTTGTACATCACATCACAAATAAAAATAAAGTGACTAACAGGTTTCTTTGGGCATAATTGCTGAGATATTCTTGACTTTATTTAAGGAGAAGCCACATCACATCAAATCTGATTTCTTACCAGTTTACAAACAAATGCTAGCATTAATGATTAAAATATGTATGAAAAATGTAAAATTAAGTACTGTAGTTAATAAAAAATGTAAAAAAAGTTTGTCTTGTATTATTTTTTTTCAAATATTTGAAATTTTTTATAAGTCATATTTTATTTGCTTATTTTTATAATGTGAATTTTAAAGTAATTTTTACTTGTTGCTTTGCTTTTATGTGAATTCTGAAAATTACAGCATCTATCCCCCATTTTTCAAGGTAAGTTAAGTCTATTTTTGTGCAATTTTTTTTAATGCAGGTTTTCTGTGGAACCTATCTACTGCATAAAACAAGACCCAGGTGTACTTTTAATTTTTCCCCCTTCCAATTAATTACTTGTACTTTTATTTCAAACTAAAAAAATAAAAAAACTCTTTAGACTTTTATTCTTAACGCTTTAACTTATATAAATAACTCTTTAAACTTTTAACCCTTTCTTTAAATGAGAGGTTTTTTATTTCAATCATTTTTAGACAAAATTATTATATTACCAATACAATATTGGTACAATATATATATATATATTCTAACAGGAGGTAGCAAGAACATGATATATCTACAAGTAATGATCCTATATGTGTTAGTATTTGATTTATATTTATCTATTTATGATAAGATTTTTGAAACAATAGGTTCTCCTTTGGAAAGCAAGCCATATGTATGTCATTCTTTTATGAAATGAGAGCTTTCTAGTCATTAAAATATTGGCAAACATAAATATAACTAATTCAGAGACATATAAAAAGCACTGATGATAATTAAGAATATTGATAATTTTTTAAGATTTCTGATGATAATCAAATCATATATCCATTTCTTTAAAGATCTTATAAACTCTTTCTATTGTTGGGGAAGTATTGCCTATCTTTTCTAATCATCATGAATTTGCAAAATGACCTCTGATGATCAGCTTAAGATTCATTTACATTGATATAATTATTAATATGGTATTACTATTAATACATTTTCAGAATGTCTCTTTTGTATGGAACAGCTACTAATGATAATACTAGTTATGTCTCCTTTAATTATAATTATCTTAACTTGTTCTTATTAATATTTCTAGCAATAACTTAGCTTTGAGAATGGATACTGCTGACAATAATCAGTCATATTGAAGGAGCATTAAGAATGAGACAGATTTGGCTATGAATAGCAACAGATAAAAAAAATTTTTAGTTGCAATGAAGTTTATTAACTAACACGCATTTATACATACATATAATGCTGAACTAACATCTATAGAAGGAATTGATAATACTTTTCAACCATGTTCAACATATTATGCAATACTTTTGAGATATATTTAATTTATTTTATAATACTAATATCAACATTATTCATAATATTCATTGATGAAATAGTATAACTAAATCTTTGGACATCCCATTCTAATGTGAACAGTGACTCAAACCCATTACTTCTATGGGTAGATTTTCATAATTTAAAAGAAAAATTATATGATTAAAACTTTAAATGAACTATAATAATAGCCATTGAATTACTAAAAATATTATTTAATTCCCTTTTTTAAATATCATCTATATTACTTATTACTTTATACAATGTTTTTTTTTTACAATCCATTATTAACAGTTTCGATTGCACTAGCAATCTTTTTCAGAACCTTTTTTTTATTAAAAAAGCTTTATTAATAATAAACTATATCTAAAAATTAAAATACTTACAGTACAATAAATTTATGTTACATAGACAAAAGTACAATGAAACCACAACCATAATGATATGGGTAACACAAGTTGTTTATCTTTAATGAAGTGTTATCCAAAATTGAAGAGTGGCATGTCCTAAAATGATGTAATCATGATAAATAAACTTAAAAAGAGTCTAAAAATTTATATTCAAGGGTGAAATCTAATGGAGAATGTTAATTGAAACAAATGTTTAAGCTATGAGAGAGCACAACTGAAATAGATCATTGTTTGCCAAGTTTTATTCATGATATTTCTGAGTAAAAATTTGAAAGAGTAAAGTTATGAATTAAACAACTCTGTTATTTTTTTAGTACATAATATTTTTGTCAAATATTATGGAATGGCACATGCAGAGCAACATAGTCTTTAGTGCATGAATAATTACGGATTTTCAGCGCTGATTATTTTATTGGCCGAGTGAAGTAAAAGTCTAAACTTTTAATTGGACAATTCACAAACTCAAGTTTCAAAATATATTCAACTTTTAATATTATATTCACTTTAGTTTCGTTTGTAAAAAGTATATTAATAATTTGTCAGGTTATGAAAGTGAACAAAAGTTTTTTCAAAAATAAATTTTTATTTATAATTATAAAAATATTCGATAGCGGCAAATCTAAAACCAATGTTACTCACCAACTAAAAAGTTTTGCTGATGTCAGTGATTTCTTTCCCAATTTTATGTTGCAGAAAAGTAAATAATTTTTGCTAAAGTCTTAACTATTTTTCTAAAATAATTTTATTTTTAACATGTTTTATCAAAATAATTTATAATATGTCAAAAAATACTTTTAAAATGGTCTAAAACATTTGATTATCACTTTAAAGAAAAGAAATCGTAATGATGGAAGTTATTGACAAGTGAATTGTTTTGTCCTCAATAGTTGAGAGCCAATCAATGCTTAGAACAGACTGCCTCCTCCCTTTGTTAGACCTACAATGTCAGTTTTATTGATTTTTTATTTATAAAACAATTCAAGAGAGGGCAGCATCTTACAGAACTTTTTACAACCTTTCAAATGACAATAAAATCTTTATCATAGCATTAAAAATGATGGAATTCAAGCTACTTGAAGCGGCTTCGAGTCATCTCGTAAAATGCATTTAAAAGGGTTAAGGGGATGAAAGTATTTTATTATTATATATACTTAAATGTATTATTAAACACATTATAAATACATTATTTAAAAAGGAATTGGACTATAAGCTTTGACTTGTCAATTAATTCATTACCAAGAAGGCTTTAGTCCAATTACTGTTAAAATTTATCTTCAAACCCTAATATTAAATTGAGCATTGTGAGTCTATTCAAATAGAAATTGAATTGCTATATTAGATGTGATCTCAATTGGTATTGCAAGCAGCAGATGATGTATCCTGCATGTGGCATAGTTGATTTTTCATCAAACTGATTGTATATAAGATTGTTAAAATCTATAAATTTTTGTAGAGAGCAAAGTACAATGACAGTAATGTATTACATATATATATATATGTAAAAGAAAAAAAAATCTTATTAAAAAAATATTCAAGAAAAAGAAAATAGGTTAATTAGGCCCAAAATAATATTAAAGATCTTATCATGGATTTTTGATGCCTATATAATCTTATTTGAAGTATTTACTTTATAGCTCCACAGCAGTGTTTTTAATATCTTCAGTTAACTTTACTTGTGATAAACTAAAATCAAAATTGGATCCAAGTTCTCTTGATTGGTCTCAAGCTGTAAAGGGTCTTCAAATTTTTTTGGTTAACTTATGGTACTTATACACACTTCTATAAATCAGACTTAATTCAGAATTTTTCATAGGTTGACCTGCTTTAATCACACACGAAAATATCTCATTTATAGTTTTGTAATTCTTTTATGTCTTTAATTTGCATATATACAATTTATTTTAGAAAATTACTTTTCATAATCCAATTCGAACCCAACTCATTAGTGATTGTACACTCTTGGGAAAAGATCACAATTATATAAATTTGAAGCACTTAATTTTAATGATGCTATGTTTAGGTACAAAGTAAAATATAAAAACTAATATAGTTTCTTTACAAAATAATATGGAAAAACAATCTTGTACTAATACAAGTTCTACTGTTTTATAAACATAAAAAAATAAATTAAAATGAGAGGTTATGTTGTTACAGCATTTTTTAATGTTGTACTTAAGCTTGTTTTTGTAGCGGTTTTATTCTTGTCTAATTTTGGATAACACACACGAGTGAAAGAAGATGATTTCTATCTTTCCTTTTCAATGTCTTTACACAAGTATACTTTTTCGTACATGTAAGAGGTAGAGAATTGGAGTAATGTATTTATTTATTTTCACATCCCGCAGTAAGTCAGGGTAGCGCGAACCCCAGTTAATAATCGCTGTTATATATATATCACTAAATAAACGTTTCTTAAATTTTATGCTACAGAGATATTTTTAAAATCAATGTAAAATTTTATACCTTTTAATTTTAACTTTAAAAAAAAAAGCAAGTTGAAATATTTTTCTTTTATATTAATGTGCAATCGATTTGTTTTGTACTCACTGAAACTGCCATTAAAAGTTTTTTTTCTTTCTTTTATAATTACAAACAATGTTTTGTCAAAGAATTTAAGTGTTAAAAAGAAATCAATTACGAGATATGTTTATTCAAAAAGCTATTACTTAATATATGCAGTGCATTAAGTATCTAATCAAAAAACTATACATAGATCAAAGCAAATTTTACAGATATATATATAAGTTTTTCTAAATATATATCAATGAATCAAAAGATTAGAGTGATTTTAATCTTCCTTCAGGGTCAAAGGCTTAGTGGATAATTTACTTGCTATTGGATTAAAAATAAGTACAGTCTTGTAAAATGGTTTTTTTTTTTTTTTTAAACGCTTTTGGTAATGGTTTTGATAGACTTACGATTATTCGCTTTTATAAAATAAAATAAAATAAATTTTGTAATATTCAAATATATGTATATTATCTATACTAAACTTAATGTAATTAGAAGGAATTTGAACTCAGATTTTCAAGCTACCTCCAGCTATACACTCCATCTTATACAACTGATACACATGATAACATACATATGATATGGATGGCTGAAGAATTGAAATCTGTAGAAGATTAAAGCTTATACATTAGAGTTTGAAGATTTGCTATGTTAATATGAACTGAGCACTGATTGTATATATTTGTGGTAGATGGTGATCTGGACCAACTGATGAGTGCTGTTTCAGCGTGAAATACAAATATTGCAAATCATTTATCTTTTCTACATGTCTGTGGTCATGCGTATCAGTTGTATAAGATAGAATGCATAGCTAGAAGGAGCTTGAAAGTCTGAGTTCAAATCCTTCTAATTAAAAAATATTTTGACAATACTCAATTTAATAATAGCATAGAAACAAAAAGAAAATAGTCTGCCTGAGCAATACCTAAATTTAATTTCAGAAATCCTGAGAAATACCTGGTAGAGAGTTGAACATTTGTTTTAAAGAGTAATTACATTCCCTATATTAAATTTAATATTATATACAAAGACAAGATTAATTCTCCACTTTAATGCTAAACTATTATAAACGTAAGTGATCCCATCTTTGGACCACTTTAGCTTTGGCCTTTACCAGTAAAGCTTGGGATTCAAAGATTTGGATAAAGAATTTATATCAGTATATTTGAACAAAAGATGGGATGATTGCGTTAGGAGGATTGTTGAGTGTTGTAGTGGTAAGGAATGGGATAAAAGAATAGATTTATTAATAAAGAATAGGGAGTTAGAGAGATGGAGACCTAATATGGAGAGTAAAAAGAGTTTAAATATATATAGAAGTAAACAAAATATTAGGTGCAAGTTAATATATGATAATAGTAAGGAAAGTAGTTTATTGTTTAAGGCTCAAACAGGATCTTTAGCAGCAAGAGAATATATATGTAAATGGAAAAATATGGGTGATTTAGTCTGTAAATTGTGTAAGGAAGAAATAGAAAATATTAAGCATCTGTTAATTGAATGTAAATGCTTGAAAACAGAAAAGGTACATATAATGAAGGTATGATTTGGGAAAAGATAAGGGGGATTTAGATATAAAGGCCATAGAGTTAACAAAGATTATGTTGTGGAAATGGGATGGGACAGAATATGGGAAGTGGAAAATAAAGTGGATAACAGGTTTCTATGGCCATAATTGCTGAGAGATTCTTGACTTTGTTTAAGTCAAAGCCACAGTACATCACATAACATCACATTTTTTACAATTTTTAAGTTCGGGAGTTTGGTATCTTATTATTTTGTGAACAACCCCATCCAGGGCAATAATATACTTATAATTAGTGAAGAACCAAAGTTATTAAAATATTTTTAGTTACTGGACTCAGATTCAAGCAGATTACTTGGGTTCAAAATCTCAAATTGACTTTAAATTTCAGATGTTCATCTTGTTAGGGGTAAAATAAAGACAATGTGATTGTTAAATATATATCTGTATTCCTTTCAACTTTGAATTCTAAATCTAAATGATAAAGGCAAAAAACAGAAATTGGTAGGGGATAAGAATTTAAAAATTAAGTACCAATTACTCAAACTTACACTAAATGTCCCTAGAATAAACACCTGCTCTTAATATATATTGTTTAGGATGGGAATTTGGAGCTGGGAAATTTGATATCTTTATTATTAATAACTCCATCAGGGTAATAATGTACCCAATAATTAGTGAAGAACTGTAGTCACTAAAATATTTAGTTACTGGACTTGATCAGAACAAGTACTCAAGTAGATTGACTAGGGTTCAAAAGCTAGGCTGGTTTAAATTTCATGTATTTCAGCTTGTCATACAAAATGAAGTTAAAGATGATTGCTGGATACTTATATGCATTTCTTTCAACTTTGAATCCCAAGTCTAATTAATAAAGACAAAAACCAGAAATTGGTCTGAAGATAAGGATGTAAATATTTAAGGAGTGATTACTCAAACTTACACTAGATGGCATTAGAGTGGATAGCTACTCTTAACTTACATTGTTTAAGATGGGAGTTTGATAATTTATAATGCATATATTGAAGATCATTTATCTTTTTTCACATGTAGGTGGTCATATGTATTGGTTATTTTAAGATGGAGTGGATAGCTGAAGGAAGCTTGAAAGTGCATCTAATGTTTACAGTATATACATTATATTTGTATTTAAATATTATTAATATTATATATTTATGTCACACATGTTGAAATGGTAAAATAGCTTTAAAAAATCCATTGCAGGGTAAAAGCCTCTCCAACATTTTTTGAAGTAGAAACTGTGAAAGAAGAAATTTATATGATGAAATAAAGATTTTGTAGTTTTTCTTTTTTTATTAACTGATTAGTTAGAAATAAGTGTATACCATTTTTCTGACCAATAATTAGATAGCTTATGTGCTCGGCTATGGCTGCAGACCAATTAGCAGAAGAAAAATCCCAAGCTTGATTTAAAATTATTAGCTATCTATATATGAGTAAGTTCACTTCAAATTTAAACCCATTATCAATGGCATTGCAAGTGTATATTCTAACTCTACATCCTAAAACCCTTCACAAATGTTTGTTATATTTTGTTTACTAAGAAAATATCAAGTGAATATTGCAATAATATAAATCCAACACATGCATGCATCCACACACAAATTCTTGAACAAGGAGTCTGTGTTAATTGAATTCAAAGAACACCCTAGTATCTAAATCAAATCTTAAAATATATAAAGAATCACTCTATATTGTTGTATATAAACAGTATCTATTAATGCTCTTGTAAACTGCCATGCTTTTGATCATTTATTGTGGTGGTACTGAATACAATTATTTTAAATCATTTTCTTTGTTATTTTTAATATTTTTTCTGTTTAAATTCATTTTTTCAGTAAAAATGTGAATTAATGTAAAACCTAAGTCATTAATTTAAAAAAAATCTAAAATGTTAATAACTCACAGAGCAAACTTCAAAAAAGAGTACTGAATTTTATTCACTTCCGTTTTGTATATTCTTTGATCTTGTGAGTTTAAACAAACTTGGACATGCCCTCTTCATTGTTCTGATCAAATCACAAAAAATTGCAGTGTTTTTGGGCGTTATTTAAATATTTATAATTTTTATAAAATATTTCCATTATAATTAGTAGAAATTAAATTTTTCTGTATTTAAAGTTATATTTTTTGTTTATTTTTAAAAATTTACATTAAACACGTGCTTTGATATGTTAAAAAAATCATGTCTGGAATTGTACATTAAGAAGCTGTAAAAATTTTGTTTCATCAGTCTGTGATGATAATTTTTTTAATAATTACAATGACAATTTTTAATTTTAGATCAGTGTTTGATAGATTTGTGATTATTTATAATTGTTCATTCGAATTCTAAGATCAAACTTTAAACAATAAAGATTTCATTAACTTACTTTCTTCTCGATTTAAAATTAGTTGACCAATAGGCAAAAAATTAAAAAAAGTTCATTATTATCATTACTTAATAGAATGTAATTCATGTTATTACTATTTTTTTAATATTTGGAAGATTCAAATATGATTTTAAAAAATATTTTTTATTTTTAAATTTACATTTCTAATAAACAAAGTCAAATCTACTAAATTCCATTATTAAAAAAAGGTTTAATAAATCCAATACTTCTGTTATTATAAAATATAAATCACCATCTAACAATATGACTATTGTAACTTTATTTTTCCTATTGCACTGCCAAATCCATATAATGTTAATATCATTTATGTTCTTTATTACTTTACAATGCTTTTTTACAACCAAATATGATAGTTCTGAAGAAGATTGCTGGGGTAATCGAAACTGTCATATTAGGTTGTAAAAAAGCATTGTAAAGTAATAAAAACATAGATGATATTAATAATATGATTATTGTATAAAACAGAAACATTTGAATAATATAAAACACTATTGCCAAGTGCTTTCAACTCATTTGAGTTCTTATCAAGCCTTGATAATAACTCAAATGATGAGTTGAAAGCACTTGCCAGTAGTGTTTTATATTTTGTTTTTTGGTTTTATACAATAGTCATCTTGTTAGATTGTGAAAATAAAGGTTTAAAAGTTGAAATGAAATTTGAACTTTTGCTTCAAATTGTCACTAGGTTTTGTTAGAAAATAATCACAATACAGAATAGTTAATATCAGGGCACCAGCACTAAACTCCTTAAATTAGAAATACTCAATTTTCAATCATTAATAAATTCATATACAAGTGTGTGTGTATGTACTGAAATATCAGCAAATGGGCAATCATTATTATTGCATCTATAGTATCCAAATTTTTTTTACCAATATTTCATTAAGATTTTATTAATTCTAATAAAAAAAATTTTAAATAGTTTTCTGCATGGTAAAGATATCTTCAAATACCCCATCTCCTCCAGAAAAGAAGGGTAAAGAATTAATGGTCATAGGAGTTTTGGAAGTTTTTTTTTGTTTTATTTTGTTGATAATAATAACTGAATATCTATTTTCTAATCAATTTTGAATAGAAAATCTTTGATATTCCCAAGAAATTATCAATTATTATTGATTGACAAATCCCAAGACAAAGCAAGTTTTTCTCATAAATTTATAATAGCTCTATTTCATGAATATTATCTCATTGTTTCTATTCATTATTATAATAATAATTAATATAAATATTTAATTCAACATAAAGAACTTTCTGGAGAAGTTAAAAATATTATTTGCAGAATCTCAAAAAAGATGTGATTCTTTCACATTCTCAATCCTTAATATATATATGTGCTCTGCGCACAGTTAATGAAGCTATTAATAAATTGTCAAAATTTTTACTGCCAAGCGCTTTCAGGACAGTCTACAGTCCCATATTCATGGCAAGTTATTCTGTTAATAACTGAGTTTTACAGTTATCAACAGAATAACTCACCATGAATATGAGACTGTAGATTGTCCCAAAAGCGCTTGGCAGTAAAAATTTTGACAATTTATTAATAGCTTCATTAACTGTGCGCAGAGCACATATATATATTAAGTTATTTAAGCGTTATATATATAAATAATTTTCTGGGTTTAAATTCATATAAGATCTTAGGTTAGAAGTAAAGGAGGACCCTCTTTATTTCAGTAAAAGACCTCAACAAAAGAACTATTATAGGTTTATGAAAATAACTTGCCTAGCTCCAGGATTTATCAATTAATAGTAATTGATAATTTCTTGGTTACAGAAAAAAATAAAGTTTATCTCTATTTCATGGATATTATCTCCTAATTTTTATTCATTATTATAATAACAATCAATAGAAACATTGAATTCAATATCTGAATGACTAGACAATCATCTTGAAAAAAGTTAATTGGCCAATGCTACAACAACAAGTACAACTAAACTTTGAGTATAAAATGATGGCCTACTGACCCAATTATAACTTATGACAAGCATATGCATATTGAAGGGTCTATTTCTACTATGGTTAACTCTGCAACAGTAACATTTTTTGCATGTCACATGGATATAACTTATGTTGCCTGAAGGGGCTAAAATATTTATTAGTGTGGGCTGGTTATACCATTGAAGACCCATAACAATACCATTAGAAACCTAGTTTTGAACTTATAGTCTTTAGAAGATATCTCATTTACACCTAATCATAACTTTGTGATCATGAAATTCTTTTGTGATGTTGCATTACTTAACTAATTTGATGAAATGCATGAATGAAAAGTGAATAAAGTAATATATATATATATTGTAATGGACCGTAAAATACTATCAACAATCCTTTAAGAATGAGATATATATTTAGGTTATATACTCATCCATTCCTCTAAAGATCTGATAGATACTGACAGCCAAAAGAATGATTAGCATTTCCAATTTTGAGATAGATAAAAGAATTCAATCACTGCTCTTAAAGTATGCAATGTTCCATGAACACTCAGATGATCATCACATTTCAATCTCTCTAAGCTACTACAACCCATAATAGTTTTCTGACTGCCCTGCTTACATCCAAGTCTTAGGGGCTATTATTATAAAATATTGCCTTGCTCATCTTTGAGAGTCTTAGAGACAAATATTATGCATAAATCAAAAATAACTATACCTTACTCTCTCTGGAGTCTTAAAGGTAAAATCATGGCAGGACTACTGTTAACTGCTTCATGATAAATAGTAACTAACATCACAATTTGGGTTGGAGCAGTGAATGAGATCAATCAGTCATAAGTGACATGAATACATCATATCCTCAAGACAATGACAAAAATCCCCCATCCAACATCAATACTTGCAACAGAACCAACCAAACTCTAACAATCAAATATCCAATCCAACCTTAAAAATTATAGATTTTCTACAACACAAACTTTCCAAATATGGACACAATTATTACTCTATAATTTAACGCCATCAATATAATTTTAAAATTGAAACTAAGCTGTTTCATGACTGTATTTATCTCTCATCATAAAAAAAATGCAATAACAGTAATCATCACCATCTAAACATAAGGCCAACATATTTCTACATATAAAAAAAATTACATACACAAAAATGCTTCTCTTTCCTTAAACTATACATCTCACATCAATATATATACTACACATCTCTCAGGTACATGGTGTATTTCAAGCCCTAATTAGCTTATTTCGGGCCCTAGTTGGCACACCAAAATATGTGATGGACTGGAAAAACTCTTTAGGATGGTACACCCAGAGCCTTCTCTACTTACAGGTCTTATTACTACTCGGGGTTCTAACTCAGTGTAGACATTTGCCTTTACCTCTGCTCAAGGATGGATTTAAATAGGATGGCAATAATATGACCTCCATATAGATCCTTAATGGCTATAGCTAATAATATATTAAAAATCTGTATACATGTATAATAGCTATTCTGGTGAGTGAAGTATGAATGATACTTAATAATCTAGAGACCAGAGAAACAAAGATTTTAACTTCAGCCAACAAATATTTATTAAGAAATTGGGGTTAAATTTATAATATTTATGAATTAATAAAATATATGCATGGATATAATAAAATATTGATTTGTCTTTACTACAATAAAACTAGCTGTGATTTAAATATCAAAATATCAATTGAAATAAAAATTATAAAATTATAGTGCATAATGTACAATAATTTATCAATTATTTAAAATATGAAATTATATTACTAGATGTACAATTATCATTTTGTTTACATCCTTTAAATGTATCTCAAGGTTATGTCCATGAATTGCTAATTTGTGTTTTGTATAGTTCATTCATAAATGGTTATTCATGCGAACAAGATAATGTATTTATATAAAATTACTTATTAATTAGTTTGATTTTGATATATTAATTGTCTAATAAATGTAATTATTTAAAATCTTTCATTTTGTCTTTAAGTCATTGTCCAGTTTAATTTAAGCATTCAATTAAGCTAACATTTTATTTACAAACATATATAATATATTTATGTATACCTTGAGTTGTGTATTTGTATTTTTCTCTCCCTATAAAAATCTAAACAAATGGGTTCTTTTAAAAAAAAAAAATGTTTGCTACAAATGAATAATAGGGTGAAAAAAATTTATAACTCAACTCTCAGTATACATTTAAAAAAAATATTTAAAGCATAAAATTAACTGAAATTTCGGAATTCCTTGAAATAATAGCAAGTTAAATTTTCAAGAGCAGCTTCTATATTCTTAGCAGATAATGTCTTTCTTTTATTCATGTATATTAAATCATGTTAAACATTCCAAGCATTAACAATTCACATGACGAAATCAAATTCCTGGGCGTTTGATTTTATAGCCACCACCTTTCCAATTCCATCTCGAGATCATTCCATGCTGATTTAAACGTTAAATTTACCAATGAATATTATCCTCCATCACCTGCCGATGACACCAAGGAGATAAAAAAATCCCCTGACACCTAATTAGCAAAATTGCATCATTAGATATTATTTACACATGTATAAATGGTTAAATATAAATCTTTTTCCAAGGCTTGCGTTATAATATAAAATGAATGCTATTTCTATGCAGTTTTTATTTATATATATATGAGATGCATGATAAAGATTTTACTTTAAAAGTAATAAAAATTAGTGTTAATAAAGTTCTATTTCATCATTAGTTGACTATCTTTTACAAGAAACATTTTATAGTAATTATATTTTTGCCAACGATAAATAACTATGAAGCTCTTAGAATTTATTTGAACGAACGAAAGTTCATCAATTAAACAATGTCTTTTTTCCTTTTTTAAAATATTTTACACTAATAAATAATAAAATTCCAAATATTAAACAGTTTATTTTTAATAACAAAAGGAAATCATAATAACTAATATAATAACAATTAAAATATTCTTATTCTACAACTTTACTTTCATGTACTCCATTTTAACAAAAAAAACAACAACCAACAAAATTCCTGTAGCATAGTTTTTTCCAAATTCCAAAATCAACAAAGGTTTACTCTTGATTTCTCTTTTAAACAAAATAAAGGTGGTTAATGAAATTTAATGTTAAATATTTTTTTTATTATTTTTGTCACGTCATGATTTAAAATCTTACACATTCATGTATAGATGTGTGTAAGTAGATATTTTATTTTACATTTAATAAAAAATACATTTGTTCATTCCTTCATGAAAGTATGGTTATGTTTGTATATATATATGTATGTCACCAAATATCTAAAAAAAATTATGTTTTAAAAGTTGGCTGCTTATTTAATCTTTATACATGTTATCCCAAAACATCAGTTACTTATTATTGTTTTTTATAAGGATTGGGCATCATCTTACAATATATATATCAATAACTGTTTGCTGCACAGATTGTGTGGGGCACAATGATGCTCCACCTCACAGGGCTCCAAGATACCAGGGCAATTAATAAAATTTATATGTAAATAAAATTTACATTTTTGAATCAATTTATCATTAGAAATATGTTCCACATCAAATATTTTTTACTTAAATATAAGAATATTTCATTACTTAAACTTATACTATATATATATACTCTTATCATTATGCTAAACTGAACAGACCAATGTCATATTGTCACAATAATTAATAAAACTTATATGGAAGTGTTTAGATTTTCAAATCACTTTATTCCTAGAAGCACATTCTGATTGTAAATATTTATTATTTAAATATAAAAGGAATATTTCTTTACTTAGACTTATAGTGGCAATTGCTGTAGCCTTGAAATATATTTCATAAATATTCTATTACTGCACAAAACTGAACAGGCGTGTCCTTTCATCACTATAATTAAAAAAAATATATGTAAATGAAAATGTTTAGATTATCCAATCATTTTTATTTAAATATCCTAATGAATATAAAATTTAGTAATATTATTAATATTTTATTTAAAAATAAAACTTATTTTAAATTTATTTAAGAATAAAACTTATTTCAAAAATATTGTCTCATAATTACAATAATTCTGCATATGATTAAAATATTTTTATCAATAGTGTTTTACAATGCTTAAATGTGTTATGCATTTGGAAATACTGGTATAGAGTCTGTCTCTGAAATGGTAGGTCTGGGTTCAATGTTGTGTTAAAAAAATTTAATGTTATCTTTCTCCTTTTTGTTATTATTATATCATACTATCTTTTTGCATGGTTTACTAAATAGTTTTTCCTATTTTTAAAATATCTTTTTTTAGATGCCATATTATCTTTTCACATGTTTTACTAAGTAGCTTTTTCATGGATGGGTTCTTTAGCTAAGAACTCATAATTGATCCATAGTCTACAATACAGTGCAAATCTAATGAAAACAGAATGAGTAAAAAGCACAATTTTTAAATAGATATTATTGCATGCCAAAGTATTTAATTTTTAACAAATTTCATTGTAACAATATTATTTTATGCAAACCCTTACATGATTTCATTATTGATAATGTCTTATCCAGCATAACCTATGAATAAACAAAGTGTTATAGTTTTCCCCTCAGAAGTGGACTATTCCAGATTCCAACTTTATCTGATCGAATTAAGCATTGTATGCTGCTGACCAATAGACTGATGTACAGCTAAACACATATGCCAATAAGCAAGGATTCTCACTGAATCTGAATGTTTTTGGTAAGGTCAGGGATCTGGTTATAAATATTCAGTCTTTTGGGGGAAAGGGGGAGAGAACAACTGGCTAACCTACAAAGATGGTATAGGTTCTCCCAGGGAAGCCTTGCTAACCTGAAAAGCAGTAAGAATTTCCACAAATAGCAATACAGTGTTTGTTCACACTTAGGCCAGTCCACAGAGGGACCAGACACTACTAAAGTTACTGTGGACTCAAGGCAAGCTATCTTGTACAGCTGGAAGAATCATTCTTCCTACCCATAAGGCAAGCTACCAGATATAGCTAGAAATGGTAGAACCACAGACCCAGATCCAATAGATCACATTATAACTATATTATTATGTATTGCATGTATTTGTGAGTATAATAAATATTATATTAATTGTAATACTGGCATAAACACAACCAATTTTGGAACAGTTCGGCAAAGATTTTTTTCCCCATGATTGGAAAAAAAAATGGGAACAAAAATATAAGAGTGTGACTCATGTAGACACTCATTTAAGTTGATGAATCTATGATTATTAAATCACACTTAATACTACCCAAGTCAATTATGTAAATATGTATTTATTAAACAGTGATTGTTAAAATCACTTATTTCTGGGAAAATAAAAAATAAAGTAAGTGAATACACAATTAGTCAGTTGGAATATTTTTTCTAAGGGGATAATTAACTATCTTATTGCAGTCTGAATAAAAAACAGAATCAGCATATTGAGAAAAAGTTTTTTTCCCCAAGATGGTTAATGAAAGTGATCACAAATTCTATTGGCAGTTTATAAACCAATCAAAATTGGTCATTCTAAAAAAGACAGAAGTTTGCCCTAGTGAAGTAAAAAGTCCATCAAAAATAACAGTATCGAGTGGTTACTTGTAATAAATATGAAATAAATATTTTTTTCACATTATACCAGAGAAAAATAAAAAAATATCTAATATAATTGGCTTGATGGAAGCTTTTGATCCATGCTTCCATGAGAACTAGTCAAAATGTCTAAATTTTTTATGCAGGCTAATCATATTAAGAAGTCTGAAATAAAATTAGCCACACTGATGACAATAATTGGGTCTCAGATATATAATATTTTAAAATCTCAAATTGAGTCAGAAACACTAGCTGACTTGAATTTTAAAAAGGCATCAGTGATTCTCACAGAATATTTTTTCCAAACCTACTAACAATAATGCAGTAATATTATTTCAGTCTCTATGTCCGAGCAGAGGGAGAAAAAGCTAGAGAGTTCACAGTGCAAATCTGGGCATTGGCACTGATGTGTGATTTCAAGGAGTTTTTAAATGAAGCACTCCATGATCGTTTCATTTGTGGAATAAACAATCATAATTTAAGACCAAATTATTGATGACACCAGATGTAGACTTTGAAATGGCGGTAGCTCAAGCTATGCTGGCAGAGTCTATAACATGTCAAGCAAGGCCATAAAAAATAATAAATTTCACCATACAAAAAGGTGAACAGAAGACTGAGTATGTCAAGCACTCAGTTAACTCAATAAATAGTGATAAGCATTGTTATAGATGTAATGAACATATGCACACACAAACAGATTGTCCATACTGCCATACTGCATGTTTATTTTGCAAGAAAGTCAGTCATATAAAAGCTGCATGTCTAAAATTAAAAAGACAATCAGCCAATATAATAATGGAAAAATCTATTCCAAAAAACAATAGAGGCAACTGTAAAAAATATAAACAAGTTGCCAGTATAAATCACATTAAAGACGATCAGTCTGGATTTATACATAGTATTATAATTAATGATATACCAGTTAAAATGGAACTGGACACAGGGACTGCAGTGTCTACTGTTTCAAAAAAGACCTGGTCTATCATTAATAAGAATAATAAATATAAGCTGCATCCTAGCAGCAAGGCTATAACAGACTATCAGGGCAAGAAAATAAAACTCTTGGGTCAGACAAGAATTAAAATTACTATGCCTAAAATAAACTATATACCTATCATTTGTAATGGCGTCAGATGATCACAGCAACTTATTAGGCTGTGACTGGTTCAACCACTTAGGCTTTGCAGTGACAAAGGTGAATCAAATCACAACATTAAGTAAATTAAAACCTGATTACTCAGAAGTCAACAAAAAGCTGGTAACAAAAATGGATATTGGAAGCTGGAACACCAAGATTGTCAGAACACTATTAGCTTTGTGAACTAAAGTGCTATGCAGGATGTATAGGGACCCACTAAATGGATCACAGCAGTTGTATGTTAAAAGAAAGCACTCCACACCATTGTAGTCAAAACAGCAGATGGATGTCAACATCATTACCATTGAAACCAACTTAGACTGGATTATGCAAATGCAGCCACAATGAATGAATCTCCAGGGACAAAAAGTGCAAGCAAGGAGGATCAACAAACTGAAGCTGACAGCAAACCAGAAGCACTGAAGTGGATTTGTCATTCTTCAGCACACCTCCATGACTGTTTTCTAGGGCTAATTTTAGCCAGGGGGAGGAATGTTATACTTCTTCCTTTTCTCAGAAGTAGACTATTTCATATTCCATCTATCTGATTGAATTGAGAATTGTTTTCTGCTAGCCAGTAGACTGATGTTCAGCTAAACACATAACCAATGATTAGTACAGGCCGATAAGCAATGATAACTCACTGAATCCAAATGTTTTCAGTAAGGTCAGGGATCTGGCTATAAATGGTCAGCTTTTTTGGAAGGAAAGTGGAGAGGAAGTCTGTCTGACCCACAAACATAGTATGCATTCTCCCAGGGAAGCCCTGCTAAACTTAACAGCAGGAAGCATTCCCACAAGGACCAGATGCTGCTAAGAGTACTGTTGACTTGAGGCAAGCTGTCTTGTACAGCCAGAAGAGTCATTCTACCTACCCATGAAGAAAGATCTCAAGTGAAGCTGGAAGTGATAGAACCACAAGACCTGGATCCAAAAGTTCACATTATAGCTATTCTCAATATGTCAGTTTTATATAATCTTATTACAAACTAGCTGAGAGTGATCTGACAATATGACTGGTTAATAGTTTTTTTGTTCTATGACTTTTGCTTAGGTTTCAAAAATAAAAATATATATTTTTAATAGTTTATTTACATATTTATGATTATTTTTGTAAGGTATTTGTTTATTTTTTTTTTAGAAGAATCAGCTGATTAGATTGAAATTTCATTCAAAAGTACTTTCATTTATAGAAAGACACATAAAAAGAAATCAATAATGTATAATTGCAACTTATGACTGGCTAAAAAATAAATACATTCATATTTATTGCAGATTTTTTTTGGCCATTTTGTAGTAATTATAAGTACATTTCAAACATAATTTTGTTAGCTTTATATAATCTGAATAATAACTTATTTAGGTTTTAGAAACTGAATTAAAATAAACTGAACATATTTATTTTAATACTTTTATTGAGTATGTGGTAAATATTCAACTTGAAAAATTGTTTTGAATATAATATTTAGTTTATTAGTTTTCTTTTCTATATTTGCAAAGTTGATGCAATAATTTTTCTCTTCTTCCTATATTGTGACAGATTTAATTGTTATTCCTTGTGAGTAAATTGTAGGTTTTCAATTTTTTATTTTAGTATTAAATCATTACTATATATCAGAATATAATAAATTAAATTATCAAAATATAATAAATTGTATTTAATTTGATAGAAATTTACATTTACATATAAAATAAATTCTAAAAAATCATATTTAAATTTTGAAAATATTAAAAAAAAAGATTATAATAAAAATAAAAACATTTTGTCATTGATGGTTAGAAGGGGCAGATTAATTTTATAAAATCAACAAAAAAAATTAATTTGTTTTTAAAATGTGAAAGGAAAAATATTAATCTCTGATAAATCCATCAAATTGTGCTTTAAAATATTAATATTTGTCAAGCATTGGTGGTCAAGAGGTCAGTGACAGCCGCTTTACAAGCAGTTGACTCAGGTTAGCGGGTTCACTTCCTGGCTGATGCTATGACACATGAGAAAAAAATATTAATATTTATACCATTATTAGAATATCTTAATATACCCTAACAGAGTGTGGTAATGACACATTAGTGATCAGTTTGAAAATGTGTAGTTATCAGAATAGCATAATTTGCTTTGTTAACATTACAGAAGAACTTATTATTTTCTACTTTTAAAAATTAAACATATATGTATAAAGCAAATGTATAATCATGCATACTTTTCACTCTACTCAATTATTATGCAAAAATAATCTTGAATGTAAATAAACTTTGTAAAAAATCAAATTTTTAGTTATTCTAAAATTGTTCTTGAAGAATTTTTGCAAAGCATATAAAATCCAAGAACAATGGGGAAAACTTCTCAAATGTGTCAAAAAATGTCTAAAGGTCATGAAATGTGATGCATTATGGCTTCTCCTTTCTTGAAGTCAAGGATCTCTTAGCCACTATGCCTAGAGAAACCTGTTAACCACCATACCTTTCCTTTCCATTCCCCACTCTAAATTTTTCCCATATTCTCTATCCTACTCCATTCTTAAAGTTACTGTGATTATCATGACACCTTTAGATTTTTTGGAATTAAAATAATAGAATAATATATATATGAATTTCCAGATTTAAAAAAAGTTAGTGAATTATCTCATCCAAATCAATTCTAGAGCTTTTTCTTTTTGTTGATTTCTCCATACAAAGTTCCTTGATTGGATAAATCAAAAGGTTAAAAGTCATTTTTATTTATAAATACATATTTATAATAAATAATTCAATTTTTCTGAAAATAAAAATAAAGGTAAATATGAGCAAAAAAATTAGAAATTTAATTCAACTTACCAAGAGCTGGTCAAAAAGTACTATGGGCAGCTGAAAATTTAATACTTTGTGATCTTCCATTAACTTTAAATTCTTCAATATAAAAGTGTTATTAATCATTAGTTATATGTTGTTTGCCTTCTTAGTGTGCAATATTTTAAAATGAAATATCTTTCCTTCACTAAATTGATACTTGTCATTTCATAGTCAATTTACATTAAAAGTATATAGATTGATTGATATCACTCTTTTAGTTCTGTTGTTATGGATAACTTTGAGACTGCCATTCCTAAACTGTAAAAAGGTATTGAACATGGCAGGCTGGAAAGTAATTATTAATTAATATCACTTGATAATTGTCATCTGGTTTTATGCACTTTCTGTGTAAAAATGTTATCTATCATTATATGTGCATATACCTGTTCATCATATGATTACCTGTATATGTATTTATATTTATAATTCCATAAATATGTGTGCAAATGTCACTATCTATGTAAATTTATGCTAATACGAATGATTATGTATACATGTAAATATATACACTTTTACCTATGTTAAACGACAATGATAAATTCGATAGAAAAATGTAAAATAATAATAAAAAATCGAAGTTATATACATTAGTACATGTAATCACTTTAGAATAACGATTAATCACAAACGCCTACATTATATTTTTTAAAAGCTATCGATTATTTATACGTTTTTACATTTCAAATTGTAAAGTTTGTTATACAGGAAATTTTTACTAATGATTTTATTTTAAAAATGAAAAGGCGTTTTTAAAAAATAATAGAAAAAGAATATCTAAAATCGAATGCTCAAATAGTTATTAATTAAATATAAATGTAGTATTTTAATTTAAAATTCAGATATTTAAAAGGCAATAGGTAAACAATTTTTTAACGTAGTGATCATCTTCTGTGACTACAATATGGAATTCGAAGGCCCAGTTAAAGTGAAAACTATTTTACATTTCCAATCAGGTTTAATTTGTTTTTCCAATCAGTTGGCTTTTAGTCAATCCAACTAGCCATTATGAGTCAATAACTTGGTATCTAGTTAATATTAACTAGGAGCAAAACAAAAATGGAAAACTGTTAAAAATAATCGTTTACCAGCAAATAACGCTTTTCATGGTCTTTCGATGATGGCTGTTAAAGAATATGGACAATTTAAATATTGTTCAATAAAAAGGTGACTGGTTATGTCTTCAAACATCCTGTATGTTATGCTAAATAAAAGTATGTGTTAAGGAATGACTTAAATTATCTATTTACCACAAGAAAGATTTAAGGAGGTAGCACATCTGAATCATAAATTATGATATGGAATCGGTGTTTTCCATACCTTTGTAAATCATCTTTAATACTTTTCCCATGATTATTAAATCTTGTAAATTATTTGAAAATATTCTTCATGGCATCACTTCCATAAAACATTTCAATAACAATTTTGCCTAGTTTAAAACAAAATTTTATGTTAGCACATTATTCCACTGTGAGTTAAGGTATGAAGCACATTTCACATATGCTTACCCTAACAATTTTTGGTGAATAACTAAACTATATAACTGCATAATGCATTCACTGATTCAGAGATGGCGCTACAGGCAGTTTAATTTGGGTAAAGGATTTATATCAGTATATTTGTACAAAAGATGGGATGATTATGTTAGGAGGATTGTTGAGTGTTATAATGGTAAGAAATGGGATAAAAGAATATATATATTAATAAAGAATAGAAAGTTAAAGAGATGGAGAACTAGTATGGAGAATAAAAAGAGTTTAAATATATATAGAAGAAAACAGAATATTAGGTGCGAGTTAATATATGATAATAATAAGGAAAGTAATTTATTGTTTAAGGCTCAGACGGGATCTTTAGCAACAAGAGAATATACATGTAAATGGAAAAATATGGGTGATTTAGCCTGTAAATTGTGTAAGGAAGGAATAGAAAATATTAGGAACCTGTTTGCTTGAAAACAGAAATGGTACAAATAATGAAGTTATGGAAGAATCATTATGAAAAAAGTGATTATACAGAAAGTGGATTATTGGTTTTTATGCTGAGTTTGGGAAAAGATAAGGGGATTTAGACATAAAAATCATAGAGCTGACAAAGATTATGTTGTGGAAATGGGATGGAGTAGAATATGGGAAAACTTAGAGTGGGAAATGGAAAATAATGTGGCTAACAGATTTCTCTGAGTATAATTGCTGAGAGATTCCTGAGTCTGTTTAAGGAGAAGTCACAGTACATCAAATCATATCACTTTTTTGCTGAAATACATTGTGTATATTTTACAGTTTTGTAGACTCAGTGAAGTTTATTCAATTTATTGTAGTATTCATAAAAATCCATGATTTTGAATAATACCATACATCTGTTAATATTTTTAAAAAATTAGAAATTAGTAGTTTTTTTTTCTGTTTTATAAAATTTTCCTTTCTTAGAAAAAAAATTTAAACTATATGTATTCTATGGAAAGAGTCAAATTTATACACAAGCTATAATTTAGAGATTTTATATTTTAGATGTCTCATTGATTCACATATTTTACTTTTGAAATTAATGAAAGCATAAAATATTTTTACTAATAAAAATGTATATTGTATTTTATCTTAAATATATTGATTATGTTTGTGCAGATTATCATTCTGTTCACTTTCAGTCATTATTAGTTGTCTGTAGAATGAAGACTTCTCAATATGTAATCCAGTTTTTTTTTAATCTATAGCCTCTCTTTTTTACATTATGTCAACAAACTTCCTTATTTCATATATTCATCTCACATGTGGAATTATTCTATATCACTTGCAATCTCTTGGAATCCTGTTTAAGACTTTATCTGCTCATCTACTATCATGTTTTATATATATAAAATAGTTGCTGTCATTACTTCATTATTATTATTTTTTATATGTCTACAGGCTTCAAATGCTCAAGATAAATTTATTAAAAATACATATGCAAAATTATATATTTTATTTTTTTCTATCTATTATTAACAAGTTGGTGAACAATTAAAAATATATATTATCTCTAAACAACAAAGTAATTGTGTATCAAATTGGATGCAAATGCTAAGTTTATATATTGGTCAATTGAGATGCAGCATCAACCTTATTTATTATTAACATTAACAAAAATATAAGAAATGTAAAGTGTCATATTGTGTCCATTAATGGAGACTTTAATTTATTAATATAAAAATAAAAATATATAAGAAACAAAGTGTCATATTGTACCCATTAATACAGACTTTTTGTGAGGACAGGATACCTTTGGAAATACTCCACTGCATGCTGTTCTGTCAAAGAAAGATCTCAAACTTTTATAATTTTGCTGAAATGGTAGTGACAAAAGTAAAAATGCTGAATGTAAACATATTACAACAATATTCACTACTAAAAGAAAGTCAAGCTGTTTTGAATTATGTTAAGAACTACAACAATATTCAGAGCATATCAGCATTTACATGTTATAATATGTAAAAAAAGAAAAAAAGAAATCTTGTAAATGGAATTTATAAATAATTTATTATTTTTTAAACTTAACCATTAACACAGTCAGTAAAATAAAATTGAAAAACAAAACTAATATTTGTGGAGCCCGTGAAATTGTTGTAATTAAAAAAAAATGGTTGCAGAGCTTGGTAGACAGAATAATACTCAAGTGCCAGATGTTTAAACTAAAGAATTTTAAAAAGTAGGATAGTTTAAGTTTAGTTGTTAGCACTTCCTAATTTGAAAGTTATAGATTATAGAAATAATTTACCATGGAAAAACATTCTTGTATTACACGTTAATTAAAAACTTTAATTAATAAAAAAGAAATGAAATATTTACTGAATGCTAAAATTACTTATCTACTATAGATATCAGTTCAATGTTAAATTTCAGTTTAGTAAAATGGCCTGAGCTATTAATTCATTTTTTTAAATAGACCACCACATATGAGGGAAATTTAATAATAAAGAAACTGTAACAGACTCCACTGGATATTATGAAATGTTTTTATCAATTCCTGAATGTTAAATAGTCATAATTTAAAACATTTTTTCACTCTCATAAATATTATGTAACTAAATTTTTAAAATTAACTAAAACAAATTTATTGATTTGTAAGCCTACTATACTTTAAATACTACATAGATGTCCATAAAGAATAAAAATATAGACAAATAAAACACACCTTTTCTTTGCTTAGTGAGGGCAATTGGACCCTCAAAACTCATTGTTAATACTGTGGAAAAAACAAGTAGTTATAATAGTTTCCTATGAAACAAAAATCTGACTGCTTACTCGAGATAAAAATTACATTACAAGCTATGAACAAACAGCTTATCCTAATTATATAATAATTTAAAATTTCCCTTAATGCAGATTATATGCTTGTGTAAAGTGAGCTATGAGTATTATGCAAGTATGCATTTAAACTATGTATATGTGTATGTATGTATGATAATGCAACTTAAATCCATGTAAAAGTCACTTATCTTAAAGTTTTCTTTCTAGTGATTCATTTATCAATCATAGTGATATAATTTTCTGAATCATGAATTGTTTATCCTGAGGCTCATTGTTGTCTTCTAAATATTTTAATGAGTTTAGTTTTATTGGAGAAGTGCAGCAGATGATGGTTGAGGATCTCTAGAAAAAAAGATTAGAATAGATGGTTGATGTGCTTCTTGGATTTTTTCATATGGGATACCATAATTTCATGATTTTGGAAAGCTTTGATAAATCTATGATAGTGTAGAACTTTGTTCTATTTTTTCTTTGTTTTTTTAAAATAGTGGTGATAGTAAATGTGGAGAAACCATAGAAGAACAGATACCATGATTTATTTCTCTCTTTTCAATCAACTCAAGATATTCATTTGTTTCCAAGTTGAGATTTTCTTGATTTTTTATGGTTATATTAGTTGCAGTTATGATTTTTATTGAAAATGTATGTAGCTATAAACTTTTAAACAGAATTTTTAAAAAAAGAATATGTTTTTAACTGTTCAAAACTAAAGCAAAATGGAAGAGAAAAGGAATGTAAACTAGCACTTTCCACATTTTTGTGTTCTTCTGTGCAACTGTTTCTTGTTGTGCTGAAAAAATTTTCATCCTGAAGTTTTATTGCTTTTTTTTTTTCAAATTTGTCCTCCTATATTGTATTACTTATATGAAATAATTTAAATTTTAAAAAATGTTCAATAACAACTCATTTAATTTATCCTAAAGACTTGTTATTTATCAATAGTGTAAGAGTAGAAAGATTAGCATATTGTACATTATCAAAGCTTAATTGCAGTTAATTAAAAAATATTCCAATGTACTAAAAAAAAACAAAAAAATCTAATGCATTCTATGATTGCATATTGTAATCAATATTTAAGGCTTTTTTTACAATATGTGTTATGCAGATATAAATAATGATCACTTTACATACAAATATGCTAGTTGTGGCATTTTTTTGCCACAAGATGTCACATTTTATTAAGTGTGACAGACATAATCTTTGCAATGACATTAAAAACTTTCAATTAGTGCAGTTGAACTATTTAAATAAATATAAAAGGTATGAATCGTTTAGTATATTTGTATGCAATTTTGCATACATTTTTAAAACCAAAAATACATTTATGCTAACAGTTTTATGCTGAATAAACTTGTCTTTTTTTTCAGTTCTACATTTTTATACATGTGTGATAAAGTTATAAGATGTTTAAAAATTGAACAAATAAATTGTGCTATTTTTAATTTTGATTTAGTAATTTTTGATCATACAAAATTCATTATTATGATTTTTTCTTTCAAAATAACAATTATGGTAACTAAATTATAGTACAATGATTGTTATTTCTGCTGCAAGCAAAGTACTGTTAGTAAAAATTTTAATCCATAAAAATAAATAAATATAGTGTATAATTTTTAAACTAATGTACACATTTTAAAATTTAATCTGGTGTTAATGTATGTCATTAAAATACAGTCTTAATTATTTATTATACTGAATAAAACATCTTTTCAGAGCTTTCTAATCATTAACGATGAAAATCTTTACTTTGGATATGTCATCAATGAAACACTAATTGTTGTGCAAAGATGCTGGAAGAAACTTAAATAAATTACTGTACTGAACACTTATTTATCATATTTTATGTTTATAATCAAAATATTTATATAGCCCTAATATTGTATACTGTCTTGTGAATTACGAATATACTCTATACCATGGATGGCATAGATGTTAACCGTGGTTGATCTCAAGGTCATTGGAAGTTGACCACATAACTTTTTTTTGGTAAAATTTGCATGAAATCTATTTTAATACATTTCTAAAACAATAATTTTCTTTTTTGTCTCTATAGTCTCTTGAATTTTTTTTTAAAATTCAGGACCAACTCTAGAAAATAATTATTTATAGGTAATTTAAAATTGTAATTCAATAAATATTTCATAAAGTGACATGTACAAATTATAATACTAGAGGGAGCTGAGGTAATTTAATAATAGGCATAGTAAAATGTCTTCCAGTAGTTCATATCTTCTAGAAAAAAAATTCATCAGTTCATAAGTATCTTCTAAAAACATCACCAATATTTATGAATATCTAAAAAGCCCTCATAAAAAAGCACCAATTTGTAAGTACATTTAAAAAAAAAAGAGGACTTCAGACCATTATTTTTTTCCTTTCCGACAAAACTAAATGTTTTCCCCCCTGGTTTCCAGTTTGAAGCCCTAAAAAAAATTGTATCACCCTCAGGTACACTTTCACCAAAAAAGTCATCCCCAATGTCTAAATATTTGGCCAGCCCTGATTTATACTGTATAATTTCAATATGAAAGTCACTATTTTGCTTTTAAATGGCATAGCATTAATAACTATCCTATGATGTCATCAATCTTAAAAAATGACTGCCAAAAATGTTAAAAAAAATTTTTTTTTACAAGATTATAGTGAATAATTGATTATAAATCAAAATAGTGGATACAAATAGATGATGATTGCTATTGGGAATCATTACCTAAAAGACAAGTGCTAAGGGGGTATAGGTTGTAGTAAGTATTGATAATTTGATGCTAATGCTATTTAACAATTTTTTTTTATCTATTCCTCACTGTTAAATTAAAAACTTTTTTTTTTAAACATAAGCAACAAGTAGCTATTTATAAGCCTACAGCAATTAAAAATGCTGTACAGGGAATTCTAGTACTCTATTGTTTTTATAGGTTTTTATTTTGATTTTTTAAGAAATTTGGTATGTGCATAGTGACTCCACAATTAGTAGTATATACATATAAACTATTGTACAAATCGTTTTTACATTAGTTCAAACTGGCTTTGGCTTAATAGTTTCATATTTAAAAGCATCCAGATCTCGTTAAATTCAAAATTAAATAAAAATGTACAGATACTTTTGAAATATTTTGTGTATTTGTTTAAAGTGAAGTATTTTGACACATTAATGAAACTTATATGTAACATAATATGTGAATTATAACTTAGGGAATTTAGTTGTGCAGTTTAAAATATTTATAAACGTCAATCAATATAAAGTCATAGCAAAATAAAAAGATATACACTTCTAACAATTGTAAATATTTAATGAAAATTCAGTCGGTAATTGTTTAAAAAATGATTGATGTTTTTTTTTTTTTTGCAAATAAATGATTACTGATATTTAAAAACTCACTTGGAGTAGAATTTTTTTTAATGATTTAAGGGCAAAACATTATCGCCAAAATAAATAAATTATTATTATCATTTTAATAAATTCTAAAAACTACCTCACTGAAATGAAATAAATTATAGGCAGATGTAACAATACCTTTTACATGGAGAAAATGTTTTTAATATTTTCTTCTATAAGAAGTGTTGTTATTTTTGCGTATAGCTTATGACCAGTATTATTATTGATTTTTGAATATTGTTTATTAATCATATGATCAAGTGTTGAGAAAGTCACATGACATTTAATAATGGAAGTATTGGGGAGGAGGGAACGTTAAATTGCTATACATAACATTTTTTTTGTGTGACTTCTTCATTTGGAAATTGTTCAAGTACTTATAACTTTTCAATCAAAACATCATTAATTAAAAAACTCTGATTGTCGACATTTTAGAATTTGTCAAAATTTTCGGGTTTCATAAATAGGTTTTACATTTCTCTATTATAAACCCAAACTCTGCTAAGATAAAAAAAAAAAAAAAATGCAATCATATCGTTGTTTAAATTAATTAATTTATAAGTATATATTAAATGTTTCGCTTTTTAAAGAAACATATTTATAATAAATGTACAGACAAATTTATTTATTGTAAAAACTTATTTTAACTATTGTTTGGATTGTCAAGCGTTGGTGGCCTAACTGTTAACATAGCTGCCTTTCAAGCAGCAGCACGGGTTCGCTTTCTGGTCAACGTATTTGACATATAAAAAAAAAACCCTATTGTTTGGATAGCAGAAGTATTTGAATAATATGTGTTCAAATCATTTGTTATATTTATATGTGTAGTTGTAATATGTTCCTTTAATATCTTTTAAAATAATTTATTTAAATTGTTATTAGCACCATCTGTAGATATGAATGACTATTCTAATTTCATAATGTAAAAGTGAGTTTTGCATGATTCATACAAATCAATCCATGAAGTTTCCACAATAGGTCACACTAAAAAGGTGATTAGTATCTGGTTTTATCTCCAAACAGACAGATGCACCATCTATGAATTGGCACATGTTGCCCAGCAACATAGTTTAGTGGATTGTGCCCACAAAATGTGATAACGTTTATTGTACCTTAATCCCCAATGAAACAATAATCTAACATGCAATTTTGTTTTAAATTGAGCAAAACAATTACTGAAACATTTAAAATAAATCCGATTATATATGACAATTAAGTCAAGAGTCGCAAGAATGTATTCAAATGGTTTGCAAGGTTTTATTATAATTGGAAAAGCGTGGTACATGATCCACAAAGATACAAAAGATGATTATATTTCATATCTAATTAGTTTGATCCAAACATGCTAAGACTTTAAAACTTTTATAGTAAACAGATATGTTGATACATGGATAGTGATTCATACACTTTGAAAACTAGTTATTTCTTCACTGTGATGCACTAAGTATATCATAATTTGATGCCTGACTCATGAAGTTTTTCATAAATTATTCCACATACAAGTGCCATAAAATTGAAATCAAAATTTTGAGTTAGTACACATTCTTGAATAATTATTATCAAAAGACAGATTTACTTCCAGTAATATAATGCTTTTTTTTATATCTTCAGTGAAAAATCTGTAATAGATGAATTAATTCATTGCTCATTACTCTTAAACAATCCCACCAACCTATCAATCAATGTCTTGATCAAAATAATAAAAACATTATTTAAGTGAATCATTTATAAATATTTTTAAAAATATGCATGACATAAAATGATGTCTATAGTAGTTCTAGATAATTTAACCCACAGTAAATGCATTAAAGTAATGTTTACTGTAGTGGAGAGAACAACAGCTTCATGCTCCCAAATCAAGATACTTCAGATTGGCATATATAAGTGGAAAATTAGGTTATATCTGCTCTTATCTTTTCAAAAGTAGCTGTTGTGTCATGGTTTGAGAGGTCTCTTTATTGGCAAAATAAAGATATTGCTTGACTATTATAAATTTCAAGATGCATTTGATATAGGTTATAGCCTGTCTTAAAACTATTAACATGTATACAATGTATTCAAGTGAAAAAGATTAATTCTCTCACCAAATAATCTACAGAGCCATCTTTGAATCAATGTATGTATTACATAGTACCATAGTTTAGCTATTCACCAGCATATCTGGATTGTGAGTTAAGATTTCAGATAGTAATTCTATGGTGAACTTTTTCCATTAACTAATATTGAATATTAAATGTTTTTAGAAAAATTAAAACTTTATTTAGCTTTTCAAATAAAATCAACTGTTTGTAATAACACATAGGTCAGTATACAACTTAACCCTTCAAGTTATGTTGTTTTCCTCTCTTCTTCAGGTGTTATAGTTTGTCAGGGATAGTACTAGCATGGAATTCCAACTTGATCTTTAGATTAGAGAACTATTGAATTCAAAGTAATGCTCTAATTAAGTAAGCTACTCAGTTGGTTAGAGAATTTTCTTAAATTCAATATTTACTAATCTAAATGCCCATGCTCAATTTCCATGCTAGTACTGTCATAGACAGTGCTAGCAACATCTGAAGAAGAGAGAAGAATAGTAGCACTCAAAATGTTGTATTATGTATTAATATGCATAATATTACTAACAGTTGAATTTATTTGAAAAATTTTAATAAAATTTGAATTTTTCTAAAGGTATGTAATATTTAATACTAGACAATGGATATAGTCCAACAAATAATCGCTACTAAAATGACATCATTACAAACCTTTAGATACACGTGAAATATGATAATGCATTTTGTATCTTCATACATCATTTTTAATGCTCTTTCTGCTATTATATCTTTCAAATCACTTAAAAACATTCACTATTATACACAATTCAAATCATATTAAATATTTAAATAGCAGTCAAATCACTTGAAAACGTTTTTGTAATTTATGGCTTAGATATCATATATAATTTGAATAATTCTGAATATTTAGTAGCAGTTTTCTAAAACAAAATTTAATGTTGAAATATTGTTCCATCATGAATTAAAGCATAAAACACAATCACATTTCATGTCATAAATCATGACCTTCATATACTAACTAGCATCTTAAAATTTTTGTAATGAATAATTAAATTACATCACTATGTAACACATTCATTGATTCAAAGGTGGCGCTGTACACAGTTTAAAGTCAGAAATAATCACTAGCCATCTTTTATTTGGAACACCCTGTATATATTATAAATAATTATTATAATTTTTAACTCGTTTATTTTTATAAATTAAATGAATACAATCATCGTTAGATAAGTTTTTAATTCCAAATAATTTAGAAAAACAAAAATGTTAGAGTCACAATTTTCATGTGCATGATTAAAAGATCTAACATAGCTGCACAAACCCACATTCCTGCTCTATGCATAATTCTATTGCTACAATTATTCCAAATTATGATCAATGGTGTAGGCAGTTCAATGATGATTGTGTTTTATACTAATCATTATTGTATTTATCTGAGGTGGATGGTGTCAAAGTTGTGAGTGGAGTGAGTTTGACAGTTGTAAATAAAAATGTAACAATTAAATAAAGGAGCTATATATATATATATATATATTGTAGCCTTTGGGTTTAACCAAAGCTTCCTAAGTTTGAAGCTGGATTTATTTAAATCAGTGTATATTAAAATTTTCCTCATCAAATGAATTAATTGTGTTGTAGAATTATTTAGAGAATAATAATTGGAGTCAAAAAAACTGATCTCTTCTAGTAGTTGTAGAGTTGTATACCTTATATTAAAGGAATCACAAGATTAGTTAAAAAATAACCAATTACAATATTAAGAAACCTTTTCCATGAGCAAAAGAATTGGTAATGTTTCCATAAACCTAAAGACCAAGTTCTTTTAGAATAATAACTACTCTTTTTTATTGCATTGCCAAATGTATACTATATAATATTAAATCATCCCTGCACTTTACTACTGTTACACAATGCTTTATTTACCACCCTCTTTTACAGTTTATAGTTTTGATTGCCCCGGAAATCTTCTTTAAAACTCTTATATTCTGAAGAAGATTGCCAGGGCAATCAAAACTGTAAACTGTAAAAGAGGGTGGTAAATAAAGCATTGTGTAACAATAGTGAAGTGCATGGATGATTTAGTATTATATGGTAACTTTTAGAATATCAAAGTATCTATGAAATTATATATTTAGAGTGCCCAAGAAGATATGTGGATTAATAAAATACATGTATAATTAGGATGCATAAAAATGTCTTCACTCTAAAGATGATTACATCAATTCCATCACATTTTTTGAAAATTGATCACACACTTGACTTTGATATAACTAAAATACTAGCTAATTTGAAAAAATATGATTTAAGAACCATGAGAGAATGTTGAAATATTAATAAGATTAAAGAATGATGAAATACAACATTTTCCAGCATTATGGAAACCAATTCTTTTGATCTTTTTCTAATAAAATCAAATCTAGTAAATCAACTAATTAATAAATATTTTTTATTTTAAATCTTTGCTTACAGATGAGTGGACATCAATTTGCTAAAACAGAGCATGTGTGGATGTTGATTTGCTTCTGAAGATATTAAATCAACTAATTGTAAAACATAATTGATTCATCTATTCTGATTCATGAAATCTCATATATATATATGAATGATTGTTTTTTTAATTCATGCTCTAGCTCATTATTACTTAAGACGTAACAGTTTTTAATTAAAACTATTACTTAGGTGTGGCAAGGGTTAATGTTATTTCATCGAAACAAACAGAAATTTAAACAAAAAATAATATATGGTATAACCCAAATAAGACTTTTATTTCATATATATAAATATATAACAATAAAAAATAATAAATATAATGATAATTAACCATTATATACAATCTTTCAATCTGCAGAAGTACTTTCTGTTAATTCTTTAAATTGCCTCAACAGCCTTTAAATTTAAAAAAATAAATAAAAGCAAATGTCATTTCACTCAAATCCCATGATTCCTGAATTTTAATGTTAACAGCTTGTCTATTAATTATGTTCATTTTATTTCTATTTATTAAAATTGCCTCCTTAATTTATATATATATGGAGATAGTAATTTGGACCAACTGATGATTGCTGGTTTAGCATGAAATACGTGTATTTGTGATTATTTATCTTTTCAATAAGTGTGTGATCATGTGGGTCAGCAATATGAGATGGCATGGAGAGTTGAAGGTCGTGTGAAAGTCTGAGTTTGAATCCCACATACATTACATATATATGCAGGTTTAAGCCTGTATAGTGTATTAATTTACATTATATTTATTATTTTTATTGTTATTACAATAGTTTTTTTAATTAACAGATGTTTTATTTATATTATATATATATATTCACAACTCAATGACTAAAGTTTAATAAACCTATAGATGAATAAACTTATAGAATAACATTCCATTGTCAAGGCAACTCTGTATATAGAGGATATTCTATTTGTTTATTGAGTTTTAGCTGTTTTTCTGAGAATTGCACTTGGAAACCAATGTGTCATTGTCGAATTATATATATATGCATTTGTGTGTAGTCATTGTAAACCTAAAGCTAAACTAGACAATAAAATAATTAAAATTACTCCAAATTCACAACTCAACTAGACAAGCCAAAGAAAATAAACTAAAATACAACCAATGGTTTTATTGCTGTAAGTAGACTTTTCAAGTATAAAGGATTACAAGATAACAACAAATTTATATTATACATTACCCACAATTCCACTTACATCCTAAACTCCCTTAACATTAAAAGAACTTTAAAATAAATTAATTGCTTCAGAATCATAATTTTTTTATAATAAAGATTCTTTAATTCTTCTTTTTTATTTCAATTCTTTCAAAGAAGATAACTTTAGCTTCATCAAAATTAATAGTGTGGCCTGTATCTTTTTCATTGCAAATACATTCAACAGTTAGTAATAGCACGTTAAACAGGTTAATATATGCACAATGTTTCGAGAGATATTATTCTCTCCTTTTCTTCAGCTGTTGCTGGCCTGACCAGTTACAGTACTAGTATTGGATTCAAATCTGGAACCTTAGATTCTTGAGTATTAAAATTTTAAGGTAATGCTATAACCAACTGAACTGCTCAGTTGGTTAGAGCAGCGTTTCCCAATCTTTGTGCCGCGACCCAATATTGGGTCGCATTAAATTTTTAATGGTCGCGAATATGCACAAAGAAATAAAAATATAAATATCTAATAACAAAAATATTTTTACATTTTAAAAAAATATTAGTATTAATATAAAAAAAATAGTAAGTAATACTACCTATGTTTTGTGTAGTTTTCTGTATAATTTATTTTTGTAACTTTTGCTTGTATTTCGTATATAAATAAAACCTTATTTGAAAAGAAAGCACTTTTTTTTGGTAATTAACAAAATGTGTTAAGCTTTTAAATTAAAAATATGTAGTTTAACTTTCACTCAACTTTTAACTTACAAATTATTTTTCATTATAAATATCAAATTGATCCGAATATATACATATATAGAACCATGCTGATGTAATATTTCTTTTATTTTATATTATGATTTATGTAATAAACATTTGGGTTGCAGAACTATTTCAATGAAGTCTATTGGGTCGCGCGGCAAAAAGATCGAGAAACGCTAGGTTAGAGCGTTACCTTAAAATTTAATCCACTCGGATGGTTAGAGCATTACCTTAAAATTCAATACTCAAGAATCTAAGAGTCCAGATTCGAATCCCATGTTAGTACTGCCACTGGTCAGGCCGCAACACCTGAAGAAGAAGGAAGAATAATTCCTCTCGAAACGTTTTGCATATACCAACCTGATTGGTGCGCTATTATTAACAGTAATATTAAAATAAAGTTAATTTTGTCTAAAGATATTCCATACACATATTAGATAATGGAAATAGTCCAATATAACTAACATATCATCATCACAAACCTTCAGGAAAACACAGAACAAAATATTTGTTATTCAATATAGTACCATATGAAAAATATTGAACAATTGCTCAAAGATTAAACAATAAAATGATTTTATATGAGTAATCAAAGATTAATATCCTGTTGGAGTGATTACTGTTATGAATATAAGTTATGGATTGTTGGTGGAGTCTAAGCATCTGATGATGAGAAATTTTTCTTAAAATGTCCGTCTTTTGATGAGATTGGTCTGTTTTTTTACATGATGTAATACCAGATAATAAATTTCATGCAATTGAAATAAGTAAATGAAGGGGGTTGTATGAAAGCGGAGGGGAGATGATTACTTAATGAAATTCTAAAAAAAAAAAGATTTTTTTTTTTTAAATAAAGGAAGAATACGTTTTTTTATAAATAAAGTCTTATTGTGTGGATTGTTTAACAAACCAGAAAAGGAAATTAAAAGCCCTCACGTCTGGTTTTGTCTCTTCGTGCAAGTCAATAGAATATATAAAAGATTTTCATAATATTGTTTTTAAAGTGTTTGAGAAAGCTTCTTAGGAAAACTATAATGTTTAAGTTTTAAAAACTTTATTAAAGAGAAACACCAGCTAAGATTTAAACTTTAAACAATATTTAAATTTCAATGTAAAACCTGTTTCCGTGGAGACTTTTATTATCTTTAGTGTGTTGTAGAATAATAGCTAAAGTTATTTTAAAACTTAAAATGTTTGCTCCTTTTGATAATAGTTTTAATTTTAACATATCCAGTTTTATATATTATTCTCCGAGAAACAGCGGATCGATACACTGCTTTTATGTGGGGGGGGGGGGTCTTTTACACATGATAAAAACCACTTAGATGTTTTAAAAAATTATCCTATTTGTAGATATAAATATATTGTTGTACATTTGGTATAAATCAAATCAAGAACAATTGTTTTCATTAAAAGTTTTCTTTATTTTGAATCAAAATTCGCTAAAAAAAAAAAAGAGAGAGATTCAAAAAAATAAATACATTTCTCGCATTACTTTACTCAAATATTGATTCAATAAAATTGCGCAAAATTAAACTTGCAATGGATAAATAATTACTTATTTATTATTGTTTATAAATTATAAATAACACTTCGTGCAACGAATCAATATTTGAGAAAACAAAATAAAATACGTATAATACAAATATATATATTATTTTCTTGAATATTTCATTACGAATTCGTTAATAGCATTGTCGTAATTTATTTATTTTACGGAATCTGATTTATTGGATCATATTGATAGCAAAGAGAATCGTTTTTTACGTAGGCTGATTTCACACTAACCTGCCTAGAACATTGTGAAACTTTTAAGTAAACACATAGTGTGCATGTAGATAGCAAATATTCACCACTGCACAACTAGTGTGTCTATAATTGTATTATCTCACATGTAATAGTCATTGTAGGGAATACAAATTACAGAGTTGTGGCAAAAAAGGAATAATTACATTTACCAAATAATAAAATGTTTTATTTTTTTATTTTTACAAAAAAAAAAGTAAAACATTAATGCCCAGCGCCCTTCACATCATCCTTGGGCTGGCTCTATATATAGAGACAAATTGGGACTGAAGATATATCCAAACACTATATCTAAATAACGTTCAAACTCTCACAGTAAAATGTGCAAAATGTTATAACAGTAATGTTTGCAAAAATGGATTTCACTCTTGCCTGCATCCCACATATCTACATAAAAAACTAATCTAGACAATAACTATTGATATATAAAATATAATTTATATATAATAAAACTAACCTATCACCAACAACAACCATTATCAATCCACTGCAGGATGAAGGTCTCTCTAAGTTCAATCCATCTTCTTTGATCTTTAGCTTCTCTTCTCCGCATCACCCCTACACACCTTCTTATTTCATCCATTCATCTCACATGTGGTCTATTTCTGAGTATTTTACAATCTCTTGGATTCCAGTTTAAGATTTCAATTGTCCATCTATTATCATCTCTTCTAGCAATATGTCCAACACAACTCCACTTCAGTCTTTTAATTTTTTCAATGAGGACAGTAACACCTGTTTGTTCTTTTACCCATATAATGCATTTTCGATCTCTTCTTGTTACTCCTAACATGGATCTCTCCATACTTCTTTGAGTGGTCTGAACTCTCTGTATTGCTCTTCTATTAAATGTCCAAGTCTCAGATTCATAAGTAATAACTGGTAAAATACATTTATTAAAAATCTTCCTTATCAAACACATAGGCATATTTCCTTTTAGTATCAAATTATTTCTACCAAAAGCACTCCAATCAAGTTTAATTCTATGATTAATTTCATCCATTATGTTTCCATCTGTATTAACAAACTGACCAAGATATTTGTAGCTGTTAACTTCTTCCAATTCATCATAATCAATCTTTATTTTCATATTTTGAGAAAATCCATTGAACATTATTTTAGTCTTTTTAACATTTATCTTTAGTCCTACTTTCCTACTTTCATCTGATAACTCCTGCAACATTTCGTGCAGATCTAAAGCATTATTTGCAAAAACAACTAAACTATCTGCAAAATCTACATGATTTAAATAATTGCCATTTACTTTCACTCTTTTAGTTTCCCATTTTAATCCACAAAATATTTCTTGCAGCAGTGCAACCTATAAAACTTAATATACCAATATTTAAGTATCCAAATAAATATTTACTAAGCATCTGTTATCCCCAACTGAAGATTAGTTTTTTTTCTATTTTATGAAGCAGTTTTTCCAGAAGAGCTAATTGGGTTTTATGTTATAGCACAAAATCTATATCTGAATTTAAAAGTGATTTATATTATTTTCAGTTTAGTATTAAGCATGTTTGATTTATATATGCACACAATATGTCTTATGGTTTTCACTGCATAATGTTCATTGTATATGCTTACTATGTCCATAATATGGAGTTCAAATACAGATCAGAAAGAATTACAAACATTTTTCTAGTACCCAGCAGGTTTACGAGTATCTTAGATAGTAAAAACAATAACAAATTCTATTAGTTAGCACAGATTATGGGATGACTTCAATTGTTTCTCCACAAAAAAATATTCCAGGATGTTTATTCAGAAATGGAATTTGTTTGCACATACAAGCCTAAATGCACTTTGCATACATGGAAAGATGGAAATAAATTGCATGGAAACAGACAATGCTTACTTCTACCAGGAATCTTCAATCTGTTATCAATGCAATTCTTATAAGTAAAACATGTAATCTGTTTATTTTGATGACAGATTGAAGATTTCTGGTCTAGGTAAGCTTGGGCTGTTGCTATGTGATTTACATTTGTGAATCATCTAACTTTGTGCATAATCAAGTTTGATATATATAAATATAGAAACATATTACTTAATGTATAGAAAATTTAAACAAGTAAAGGAAAAATGTGTGGGAGCTATTTATAAACTAACACTCATATATCAATAAATGTAAAACTTAGCATGATAACACATATTCCTTGAGTTCTAATAATTATAAGCATTCATTTATTGATCATGTTAAAAAGCACAGCATGAAATTTTTATATTAACCTGATTTAAATATGGCTCTAAATATTCTGAAATTATTATTGAACATTTAGAAGATAAACACAGAGCCTCATTTTTAACAACCTTTTAATATTAAATGGAAAATTATTTTAATATTTAATAAATAAAATTCATAGTTTAATGCATATAAAATTTAAATGAAAGTAGCTGAGTAATCCAAACCTCAGGAACTATACATAAACTAATACTCATACATCAATAAATAAGTGACCATAAGAGCTCAATGTATAAATAGTATTATGTTATTCTTTGAATTTATTGAGGTTTGAATGTTAATTTACACATAGTTCTTAGCGATTTTGATTATTTCCATTTAAATTTCATATACATTTACATATATTAAACCAATGCTTTATTTAATATTGAGAACTTGTTAAAACTAAATCTCTGTATTTATCCTATATATGACCATTTGGATGTCATATTTAAATCAATCTAATATACAAATTTTATGCTCTGCCTTTTAACAACATCAATAAATAAATATTAATAATTATTGGAGTTCAAAGAATAGGTGCTATCATGTTATTCTTTGGATTTATTGCCATATGAGTACTACTTTAAACATAGTTTCCAGAAGTTTTGTTTATTTCTGTTTAAATTTCATATATATAAATATAAATTTTCCCAGTGGCTAACATTATGTAATACACTAGATTAACAAACCCTAGTTTATTAAATATGTGAAATACTCTCACTCCAAACCACAAGATAAAACTTTTTAAAAAAAAATTAACAGACTGTCTTATCACTTTTACCTAAACTCATTTATATAAGCATATATGAAGAGCTTTGGAAATAAAGCACAAAAATCTTAAATTGATCATATTACTTCTTTAAATCTATATTTTAAATTACTCTATATTATTTTAATTGACATTTATGAAATTTTCCAATTTAAAGTCTGTAAATATCAAGTCAAATAATGAAATATAAAAATATAAAGTTTTTCCAACAGTTAATATTATCATCCCATATAATTAAGAAATCCAATATCACCCTCTTTCAAATAATATATATGCAGACTCTAATATATTTATATATTATTTCACAGAGGGCAGTGCTGGATTTTTTTATCCATATGGAGTAATTTAATATATATATATATATGTGTGTGTGTGTGTGCGTGTGTGTGTTTTTTTACTTTACAAGATCAAATTTACTGAATTTATGACTTGGCCACAAACTACTTCAGATAACTGCAAAAATGATAATTAGTAACTATTATTAAACTAAAGATTATCCTTTGCCTAAGTATGAGCTTTAAATCTTAGTTATTTTATATATTTGTGTTTAATTAAAGCAGATATATCAGTCCTTAATTTATGTTTAAACTTTAGCTCTGGATTAGGGCTGATCTCAGATTTAATAAATGATTGATATAATTCATTAATGCATTAACTTCAAGTGATTGTTATCTGCTATATTTGAAGTAAAGAGATAAAAGTGAGTTTAAATTGATTGTTAAAAATATTTAAAAAGTTAGAGATTTTATTTAATTAAGATTCAAACATAGAAAATTTATTAATAGAAATAGGATTACTGTCTTAATCTACTAAAAATAGATTTGGGCAATAATTATAATCAGTAGATTACTTAAGAAAAAATAATCCCTCTCTACAAAGAATGAATAATTATAACATTAATTAAACAAAAAAATACAGAAACACACTAATAGAGTACATAGGCTAGTTTTTAAAAAAGTTGAATATTTTAATGCATACTTTATTCTGAAAACTGATTGCTACAATAGAAGAGTAATTTTCAACCTGGGTACATCTAATCCAAAGAGTGAATCCATAGACCTAGGTACTTTTTGCTGGTTGTATTTGATATTATTATTTTACGTTGAAACAGTAAGATTCGTATTCGAATCTTAAGTTTCACCTTTTTCTGTCGTCTCTCACTGACCGGTCTATCCTGCCCAAATTTAAACTTTTTGATATCGAATTGTGTGTGTAACAATATTAAAAATGTATAAATATATGTAGAATTCAGCATAAACACGCACACATTTCGATCTCAAATTAAACGCAATAAATAGGGATAAAATAATTTAATTTAGATTTCTTTTAGTTATATAATTTTGTATAATTTTAATCATTTATTTTGCATTATAAAGTTCGTATTTATTGCTTTGTTTAAATTTCGTTTAATAATAATTCTAAAAAAATCTGATGTAATATTTAATTAAAAGTTAAAATAATCTTATGTTCCCTTTTTGTCTTTGAAATTGAAAAGCATCGGTCAGTGATAGATAATAGATTAATTAAAGAAAAATTCCCCAAAGTATAATTAGTAAATGTAAAATGTAAACAATAGAATGGCAGCTTTCTTTAATTAAAAACCAACAAAATGCATTGATTATCCTCAGGGCAGATTAAGTAGAACCTAAAATATCTTAACAAAAAAATGTGAGAGATCAAGATAAGAAAAGAGGCCATCTTAGACTTGCTGGAGACATTCACTTAAACTTTAGCTTTGCTCTCGATCACTGAGAGTCTCCAAAAATAATAAAAATAATTTGTTCCTGCCAAGGTATGACCGAGTAAAGCACCTAGATTATTCTCCATCGGGAGATGGCCTATCAGATGCCGAACTTTCCATTGCCTGTCATAAATTCACCATGAAGATCTGCTGCCTGAAATAAATGAAAAAGCTGCTGCTGCTGTGAAATTAAATGAAATATCTAAATACAAGAAAGAATTGCCACTCGTGAACTTTTTGCTGCTAAACTAATGGAATCAGAAAACTTCTTATAAAACAGGTACCTGTCTGTGTTCAAACTCTAGAGTACTCTAATAATATGCTATAGCTCTTCTTCATACTACTTATCTAAATTATAAAATGTAAAAACTACCATATGTATAACTAAACTGAATAATTAACTTAATGTGTAAATTTCTCTACTAATCTAGCTTACCTCATTCTATCTTGGGTGCGTATTTTTAAAATCTACATTTTATCTATATTTATTATCTAATTATTGCATGCTCACAATTGTCTCTATTTTCAAAGTTTAAATCTATGATCGTTTGAAACAGTGAATGCGTGTCACATTTTCATTAATATGTATTTTCCTAAATAACTTAACTTCCATATAAATTGACACGCATTCAATGGCATCATTTATTGTAATGCAGGGGTCTACTACTTCGCAAATGGCTGATGTATTAGTTACGATAATTCCCAATTTATATCTGTTTTGTATTTATTAAATCATCATGAATAATTCCAGAAAATTACATTTCTTTGAGAGTCACCAACGTTCTTTAGTAAATGTTGATAACGTAGGGCCGAATTAGAAATCTATTTAAATCTCATCCTAATCGTTTGTACATTATACATGTGTTACATTTTAGAGACGCGATGACCCATTCCGCCGTGAAATTTCCGGATTCTTCAGGGTTGAACTTAACCCCAGTCGTCCTACACAAGCAGGCATAATAGGTACTCCCATGGAATTTGACAATGTCATGCAGCCAGCCGGAAAACTGCGATACGGACCGCTTGTCCCTGGTTATGCTTATGTGACACCTTACTTCGTCGGGCCGATGGCAGAGACCAGCCCGACATTCTTATAAACTCATTCACAGCATTGCAGTTTCGATATACTGCCATTCCATATCGCCTTCCTAAAGCGTACCACGTGTTCCTTTACTTAGTTTTATTATTCTAAACATATCACACCGCCTCTGCATTATCTGCATAATTCACTCTCAAATAAATGTTTGCCCTTAGTTATAAATAAATATTTTAATTAAATAAATATATGTCTGCCATTACTCTTATAACCCATACTTTAGACTCTTGCATTGCAAAGGTATAAATCCCTCCAGGCATGCATTAGAAATACTCACTCGAGAATTTTAGGTAGCTAGATTACGCCTTCAAATAAATGTATTCCTTTTGTAAACATTACAGTATCGGAAATACCGCTACTGAAATCCTCAATATAAAATAATGTCTAAATAAATAAATGTATTCTTTAAAATATAATCATGTCGCAAATCCCGCTACTGAAGCTGTTAGTCCATAAAATATTATTAGATTGTGTTATTAAAATGTATTAATAAATAATTTTAAACTATACGTCTGCAGTTACGTTTCATTTATTCGATACCCATTCTATATAATATTTCCTCGATTATGTAAATATGAATGTTTAATTAATATTAGTTTGGTTATTGGCTAACTCGAGAATAAAATCATGAGTCTCTTGCATATCCCTGACCACCATGCCTAAGGAAATATTTACTAATGTTGCATCAGATGCGTTGTTTCATGGATTGTATTGTGGAACCGATAAACTATGTTCGAACTCAGTACCACAGGTGGCTTCGCTACTCGATAGTGCTGCTGTTCTGTATGGTGGTCAAATTCTGCACTATGTTTACGAGTCACACGTTTTCTGACCATTACAACGTGCCATAGGATTTTATATCCTACATAGTTTATTAAATTATATAAGAATGTATTTTATGTTAGATTTTGTAAATATGTTTGCTAATAATTAAAATAAGAAATATTGTTTTAATATGGATTGCCTATTCAATGTATTAAGGAAGAGGAGGTGGTGGTGGTGATGGTGGGGGTGATTGGTGGTGGTGGCAGTAGGGTGGGGTGGGGGTAGCAGCAGCAGTGGTGGTAGTAGTAGTGGTAATTATAATAATTATTATTATTTACATGAAATTATATGTCCATGCAAAAATTATACATTGGAGAATGAAGATGTACTTTGGAAAGAAGATTTAAAGAACATCAACTACTAATCAATTATGGTAGAAATAAACAACCTAATACTAATTCTGTTTTGTTTGACAATGAAAAATCTCCAATTTTATGTTTACTTTAACCCCAGATCTTACAAAAATTTAAAAAAACAACAACATCATAAACAGAGAAAAAGTAAAGAGTTTATTTTTATAAACCAGTTTAAACATAGTATAATAAATAAACAAACTGCTAATATCAATATACCCAGTTCTTAGAAAATCACATAATATCTGTTCTTTTTCTGTCTACATGACTTCAGTTGGTAATGATTACAATATAATTGAAAGTACTTCTGCATAATTTATATATTACTATTATTATCATTGTCCTTTGTTTGCAATCTTTTAATTATTTATATATCTGTCTACTTTTGGCAATGAAGACATGGTATTTAAAGTTAGGTCCAGTATTGTCTATCTATATGACTATTTATCTGTGTGCCTTTAATAGTGAGGTCATATTAAAGCAGTCTTTTTCTTTGTCTATCTGATTGTCTTTAGAATGAGGACATAGGATTCAAAGTTGGCACCAACACACTTTTCTCTTTCTTTAATCTATCGATCTATCTTTCTATCTATTTATTTATATATGTTGAAATGAATGTTGTCAAGGTAAAATATGTTTTAGGGGCAATTATGTTTAAGAAAATATTCAAGTAAATATACCATATGTTTAAACAATTATATCACTTGGCTTCAATTGAGTAAAAAAAAAACCATAATAATCATGTGGTTACAGCAGAGACAATTGTATTACATGGTTTTATATCATGTGGTTATTGAATAGTTTGACATAAATTTGGCAGTATTTTTTATATTCAAAACTAGGACAATGCAGCCTCTTTTTCTATCAACTTATCTATTTTTCAGTCTTTAGCAAATATGTCATGAGATTCAAAGTTTGAACCAATATAGTATCTCCTTATATATATATATATATATAAATATATATATATATATAAAAATATATATCTATATATATATCTGTCTATTTGTCTGTGTATATGTGTGCCTTTATCAATGATGATATGGAATTTAATGTTAGGATCTATGCAGACTCTTCATTTATATATATATATATATATATATATATATATATATATATATATATATATATATATATATATCCATCTATCTACCTGTCTATTTTTCATCTATCTATCTATCCATCTATTTAACTATCTATTTTTCTATCTATCTATCTATCTATTTTTCAGCCTTTAGTAATGATAACCTATGATTCAAAGTTAAGAAAAATACAACTTTATCTGTCTGTCTCTAATTGTTTTCTATCTGATTGACTGTTTTTATATTTATATACTTCTCTTTTTCCTCTCTTTTTGTATATAAATTATAAATGTTAGAGTTCACTATAGTCATTGCATATAGTTGTTTTTTATTTGTTTGAATTAAATAAATATAATTTGCATATGTTGTGGTTTTTCCAGCACTTATTTCCAAAACACAAATAATTATTAATTAGATAAAAAAAATTTTTTTTTGCCTTAATTATTGGCTTTGAATTTTGCTAAAGATCAAATATGTTAATTAGACATTACTAATTTCCAAGAGAGTTTTCTTCTTTTCCCTCTTTTATTGATCTTTCTGCTCTCACACACAATTTTCTTTAATTAATCCTAGAAATTGTTATTACCACTTCTGCATTTCAGTCCAGAAGCTATTGAGGGAAAGGAGGTACAACAGACATTATGATCTACTGACATATTTTTCCCAATATCTTCATCCATGTGCTTGAAGTATAATAGTTATGATAATACTTTTCAAAGATATAATAATATTATTGTAAGCAGGTGTAATGATTAAAAAGAAGGAAACGGTCATGTTTATTTATAAAGAGTAGTAGTAATATTTAATCCTTATTAAAATTTATGTCAATATCTAAGATAAAAAAATGTAATAATTTTTTAATTTGATAAAAAATAATTAACGAGAATTTATGCAATAATTGATAAATAATTAATTATTATAAGCAAGAGCATAATAAAAACACGTCTCTTACATATGAAATTACACACACACACACACACACACACATATATATATAGTTATTGATTTGTTTTCCCATCTATTTTGCTACAGATAAAAGTTAGCTTGAATGTAAATTTTTAGAGTTTTTGAATTTCATAATAATAGATAATAATAAAAAATGAATTAAAGGTAGCTTTCTTATATATAATGATATTAATTCTAGTTTTGAATTCCATGTTCTCATTGATAAAAGCAAAATCCAGAAACTGGCATATGAATAGAGCTTAAAATTAACTATCATCTTGTAAACATTATTTATTCATGATTATAATAGGTAATGCTAAAGAAATACTTTTTCTTATATAATATTATAAAGCCATGATAATGCACTATATCAATATATACTATTTCAATTATATGTAGTCCAAAAAATATATAAATGAACAAAAATAAAAAATACTTTGTAAATCATTTTTTCATCTCAAAATGCCACATATGATAACATTTATTAATATGTTTTGTGTTACATTGAAAACATTTATATTTATTCTTTACTTTGATGTAATACAATATTTGCATATTAAAATATTTTCTAATTGTAAAGCTAAATGCTTTACAGAATTTAAGAAAATTCATATAGTATATTTTTTAAGCCATAAAATGAAAGCTATCAATTTACTAATAGCATAAAAGAGAACTATGAATTTTTTATTACATCAGACAGCTCTAAGTATTGAGGATCTGAGATGAATTAATAACCAGTAGAATGAATATATATATATTGTAATAGGTGGGTTATATGACACCCAATAACATAGTCTGTGTGCACAAATATATATATATATATGTTGAAACGAAGATTTTCACTGGTTGCATATATAAAAGACATATTTTGCGGGTTCATCCATGTTAAAAATTTTTAAATATTAATATACTGACGTTTATTCAAATCAGTGATTGTAGCACTTCTACAACCATCTTTCTACCTTTTATCATCCAGTGGATGACTTGTGTGACCAAGTCAAAATGTCGGTATATTAATATTTAAAATTTTTTAACACAGATGAAATGACAAAATATGTCTTATATATATTGTACCCTTCTGTTTAGGTTACGATAAATTATTTAAATCAATTTACTAAAAAAATTTAAATTTGAAAGTTATTTTAGAGGTATGATGTATATAATGTGTTGATGATCTTTTAAAAAATCTAGTTAAAGTAAATAAGAATATTTACTGTATAATATTGTGTTAATATTTAAAAAAAAACAGTTAACTAAAGATAAATTATAATATTGTATGGTTGGGAAAACTGGCCTTAATAAATACTGCATTAATAAGTCTTGTAAATAAAGGGTTAAAGTAAAGTTTAAAAAATAATAACTTGAAGTTAAATAAATAATATATTTGAGTAATAAAAGTTAATATTTAATAATTGAATGTAAAATATTTATTTATCAATAGTATTGTGGTAGAAGATAAATATTTGATTTTATAATATCAAACTATTATTTTAAAAGTTGTTATATTATATTATTTTATTTAAAATTTTTAATTGAATTGTTTAGTTTATTTTTAGCTAAATTATAAGCGTTTCAGCTGGGTTGTAAGTCATGTGACAGATAGATATCGGTACACACATGCTTGTGAGTTTTTTTTAGTAATGTTGTAAAACTTTTAAAATTCTATTATAAAGTTTGTTATTATATTGAACTACCACGAGATAAAAATAAAAATTAGCTAGTATAAAATATTAGGTCGTGTTTTATTTATTTTAAAAACGAATGTAATAAGTAAAATTAGATTTTTGTTTTGTTTTAAAAAAATAACTACGTTTTTAAAAAAAGCTAAAAGTAATAATAAATATTAGATATGATTTTAAAAGTTATTTTGAAGAGTTTGGTAGGTGTAAATAGAGTATGAAAATTAACTAGAAATTAAATAATATAATAAATAATAAATATTAGATAAACCATTGTTTATTTTTAACTTTAATTCTGCGTTGTTGGCCAGGGACGTAAATAAGCTAAGCATTGTTTAGTTAACCAACCAAGAGAGTAAGTTGTTCAGGGATAAAAAGCGGTGCACAATTATTTTCGAGGTACTACTGCTGTTATTACTACTTCTGTTAACTAAGTGTATGATTAATAGTCAATTATATTAATTTCTACTTTAAAGAAAGTACAGTAAGTTGTTATAAAATCGTATTATACAAACTGCCGTGCTAAAAGTTAAGTAATTCCCTATCAACTGATTTATTAAACTTAATTCTATGTCACATTAAGCATGAATAAGTCATCATTAAATTTAAATTTATATAAAAAAAATGTCAAATTATTATCTTTCTATTAGGCATATAATTTTTCCTATATTAATTGGTAATATTAAGTTGCTATTAAGATTAGCAAATTGGACATCACATGGAAGGTTTATAAAAGTTCTTGATAAATTAAAAGTAAAGAAGTATATAAAAATGTCTTTATTTGGAGGACTCATTTTAAAAAATAAGATAGTAAATTTTTTTTAAAAAACTTTTAAATTGGATAAAAGAATTGAAATATGTATCTATGAAGAAATATTTAATGTTTTTTTTAAAAAAAAAAACTATTATAATAATTTTAAAAAAAATGTAAAAAAATTAAGATTATTATTGGATCATTTTTATATCTTATTAAAAAAAAACTTGGAAAAATATGTATTTAAAATTATCCTATTATTAATTAGTGTATGTGGGTCATACAAAAGATATTTAAAATTATTTATGGAAGTCTTTAACTACATTGTAAGTATCGATGGCTGCTGAATTTTATTGCTGTATCAAAGAATATAAACCATCAGGAAATTTGGATAAAAGTAGTAAAACTTTGAAATTATTTCATTGTATAATATTAAAAGTACTTTCAATACTTTATTTAGTGAAGAATGGGAACTGTTATTATTTTATAAAACTTTTGAAAGCAAATTCATAGTTATTTAAGAATTAATCTGGATATTGTAAAGAAGTTGACTTACCTTACTTTTATTTTATTTTTATGTTGGAAAATTGTCATACATTTTGTTTTAAAGTGGAACCAACAGAGCATGCATGGTTTTAGCATCAGGAAATTTTCTTTTAATGAACTTTGATCAATGGAGATTGTAAATATGATTTTGAACTATTTTATTTGACTAATCTTAATATTACTGCTTATTCATAGGTTAGAGGTAGGAAAGGAACATAAAATATTAAACTACTTACTAACATAATGCTTAGATTCTTATAAAAATAATATTTTAAGTGTGATAATGTGGAATAAATAATATAATATATAATGTTTTATTTAATTCATGAACCAGAAACATCAATTAAGTGATTAGCTAGTGGAGATCACTTATGGTAACAATTGTAAAAATATTAATGATTTTATAATGTATTTTTATTATTTTTGTGTGGATGTGAGAGAAAGTATATAAAAACATGATGCATATACATAGCTTATAGAAGTTTATTTATTTTTAGAAAAATATGCATACTTTTATCTTATATGATAATATATTTTAATGTAATGGGAATATAATTGTATAATTCTTTTGTAACTGAATTTAATATTTATTTTAAAATGATTAAAGTATTGAAGCATTAGAACTATAATAGTTATTTATATTTTAATTCAGGAGTTTTAAAAGAAAAAAAGTAATCTTTCTTATTGAGTAGGTAGGCTGTTATTTCTATGCAAATTTATTTATTGTTGTGAAAAGTAGTAAGAATTTTAGTGATGTAGAGTGATAAATCTCTAAAGAAGTTATAAAGGATAGTGACTTGGAAATAAGTTAAATAAAACCAAGATGGTGTTTTATGTAGGATTTAGTAATCTGGGAATAAGGATAATCAGTGATGATGATTATGCAAGTATAGATAACTTAGCCCTATAGCTTGTATATTTTTCATGGCAGTGTTTTCTTTGTGTTGGAGTTAAATGTTCCATAGAGCTGAATAAATAGCCTGGATATTATATTTTGTGGTGGAAGTTATTAGACAGATAAGTCTTACCTCATTTTTTATACACTGGTACCATGATGACTATCTAATAGGGATATTATTGAATTAAAACTTTAGTTATTTTATATACCTACACATTTGTTCACTATCCAAATTTCTGGTATTATATCGTATAGGATTGTATTTAAAACAGGAAATAATGAATAATTTTGGAAGTGTGGAATTGTTATTGAAAATGATAAGATAAGTTGTCTTGCTTCGAGTGAGGATAAAGATGAATGCAAATGATTATCAGAGTATAATTTATAAGGAGGAGAATCATAAATATTTTTATATTCTAAATTGATTATTTTTTAAGATGTACAAGTAGTAATTTAAATGGGTTTATAAAAAAATTGATTAATTGTTAAATATTTTAAAACTTACTTATGATGCATATTTTTTGACAAGTAATACAATAGAATCGAATTGTGTTAAAATGATACTGAGAATTATAAGTTTTATGAATATTATTCTGTAGCAACGTTATACACCATCACATACATTCTATGTGACATTAAATTAATAATTAATAAGTAGTCTAATTTAATCGCTATGTTATTAATTAAATTTATCCATGTTGTTCTTAAGTTGGGAATGACTACATGATATATTAAATTATTTTTAGAAGAATTAAGTACCATTAATAAATAAATAGTAGACTGATTTTTTTTATCTTATATTTTGAACTTATTAACTTAATGCTGATGTAATAAAATAAACTCTAATAATATTTTAATAATAGATATTTCATAAAACAATGTCCCATATCTCATATTTTGTTTTATATAATTTATTTTTGGAAAGTATAGAAAATGTGACTAGATATGGTTCATTAATGATGTAAATAATGTATATAATTTATTGTTGAAGTTGTTAAATAAAATTTGCTAAATTTGTTTTATAAATCTTGGTGTTGACTCAATTTCTCCACATCACAGTTACATCATTACAGATAATTTGAATTTTAAATATAATATTGGCACAACACAAATAAAACTATTATTTAAGACTTATAATATTTTCTTAATACGATTTCTTCAAGAAATTTCATTTGTTCTATTATTATTATGGTCATAGAATAACTATAAAATATTTACACAGAATTATAGTAGTATTTTGGTTGCCACATATTCTCAAATTATAAGATTATACTACATATTTATTTAAAATGCCATATAAAGAATAGACGATTAAATTATACATTGAAGATTAATTATTATTATTTAATTATTATTAGTATTAGTCAGATGTAGTTGGGAATGATATTAAATCCCTTATCATGCTTAATTACAAAAATTATAATTGCTTAGAATTATTTTAAAAGAACCTGAGATTATTTGAGCTAGATTATAGATTTATTGTTTGAGATAATAAGAGGGAAATAGTATTCTTATGCCATTGAGGTAGTATCTTATGGGATATTGGCTCAATGTATTTGTCTTGCCACTTGTAAACTCACTTCATAGTCTCATGATTTTATTAGATATTTATTTATTTAATTTATGAAACCGAACCATATTACTATTTATTAATTTGAGCTAATTTATTAAAAGATAGTATTGGAGAATATAGTTATTATTGATTAGATACATTTTAAATGAATATAATTATTTATTTGAGCTAGACCAATTTATTATTATTATATATTTCCTGAAAGTGAGAGTACTATATATATATTAAACCAACCTCCTCTGAACAACAAACAACGAAAAAGTGACTACTACTCCTATTTATCACTAATTATTTATTTAACATTTTCTATCTTCACTTCTCTTAACGCTCTATAAAACTTACTATTTAAAAACTACTACTTAAACTTATGGGAAATAACAAACACTAAGCATCGACAAATAAAATATTAACTAATATTTTATGATATTTTGTCCTCCTAAATTTCCCTTACAGAAATGGTTGGTTTTCAGGCAAAGTGTCAACTATTATCAATAGCGAACTATTAATAACATTCAACACTCGACAACCAAAATATATACCGATCAAATAAACACTTTATGATTATTTTTTAAAGAAGAAAGAAAATCCCTTAGGTGCCAGCTAATTACATTAGAATTAGCATGTCCATCTGATCAGCATAATCCGGTGCCTGAAACGTCCGCTAGCTCAGTCGGTTCCAACCACCCACTAACAAACAAACAAAAGGTATCTTAAACGCCGCCTGTTCAAAACTGCTACTATTTCCTAAAACTAAAATAATTTTCCCCGAACTATTCTAAATAATACTTCACTCCTTTAAAACTAATAATAACAACATTATACTGAATGCTAAACATTTATAGATTTAACTTGGCAAATCTTTTCTAAAATACTATTATTAATGATTGGATTTTTCCCCTCCTACTCTTATTAAGAAAATAAATATTTATACTTACCCACACATATCAGAAATAAACATAAATATTTTAAGAAAAATAATTTAAATGTTTTACTTTATTTTAAAATAAATGAATCATTTTATCTTATAATAAGACACACACACTTCTTTTTTTAAAGATTAAAAATAAGCATTTTAATATATTACTTAAGCAAATAAATTATACATGTTACATCATATTTTATTATTATTTTTTTTTTTTTAAGTTTAAAAATCAAATCACACATAGGTGCATGCCAAAAATATTATTTCATAGAAGCTGCTTTTACTTATTTATCATTGCAAATATTAATTTTTTGAAGTTTAAAGTTTTTTTTTTTTTTTAAAGTTTAATTCAAAAAATTCAAAGTTTTTTAAATAAAGTCTATCTTTATTTTTAAAAGGAAATCGAAATGTTTAGATATCAAAGTCAAATAATTACCTAGGTTTTAAAATACAACAGAAACAGTATAATGGAATTATCTCTTAACTCATCAACGACTGGTAAAATTCTTTCGTAGATTCTGTCCTAATATTTTCGTGGCTGGTTTGGCGTTCCCCACACTCCACTGTCCATTTAGTCTATTTCAACATGATTGCTTTCTGAACTAATTGCAGATCTTATATGCGTAGAGAGTGGCTTTCGGTCAACTGCAAATAGGTTGGTTTTTAAGAATGCATCATTTTTGGAAATATTACTACAAAAATATTTTATTAAAATGAGAAAGTCCGAACCAAGAATGAACAAAATTGAGCTATTTATACCCTTTTAAACAATGGAAAATTTTATTTTTAGAAGTAGCGTTCATCTTGTGAAATAAAATCAGCTTCTGACATTTACTTTTTATTAAAAATTGCATACACACATGCACATATATTTATTTATTTTATTATAAAATAAAATGAAATCTCTTTATTATTTTATTAAAATTCATTTAAAAAAATATTAAATCATTTATTTATTACAAGATTTTTTCCTTCTTTTAAACAAAAAATTTTTTTTTATTTTAAACAGCTTATTATTTTAAACAGCGTTTACAGTTTATTTTATCTAATACAAATTCCCCTTCCCCCCTACTCTTTAGTTTTTACATTTTATTCTCTTAATATTAATTTTTTATATTTTTAAAACATGGGACTCATACAATTACTTTAATATCAATGTACTTTCATACTATATATATATATATATATATATATATATATATATATATATATATATATATATATATAAAGTTGAAAGTAAAAGTAGAAATAAACATAGACAAAAATTTTGTAGATATTTTCTACATTTGCCTGGAATAAAGTCATAGTAAAAGGTTAAATAATTTTGGATTTAAAATAAAATTTATTACAAATTAAATAGTTAAAAAGGTCTATTTAATATTGTATTCTGATTTTGAAATTAAAAACAAGCATGTTTCATGATAAAATAGAACTGATAATTGTAAACCTTTCAATTATTTAGGGCATACTTTTGATAAAATAAGTTGCTTTTGAAAGGATTAAAATTGTGTTTAATCAAGATAAGAAAAAACATTTTTTAATTAACCTTTCTGATATGCAGCCTAATTGCCCCTTACTTTTCAGAATTTTCTGACATTTTCTTTGTCTCACAAATCAATGTAAAATATATGATAAAATGTTTATTACTTATCAAAAAAAAAACAAATTAGACTTTATTTGATAGATATTTTTGTTTATTATGGAAATAAATTTTAAATGTTCACATTGAGTATCTGTAAATATTAAAAAAAATGAGATCATAATCAAAACAAAGTCATTACACATCATTTTTTTAGAAAGATTATTTTCAGTTTATAAAATCAATAAAATATTTCTTAATTTTTATTATTTTTAAACATTTGAAACATATAATTATTTATTTCTCTTATATCTAACAACTTATGCTTTAAATGTTTAAATTTTTTGAATATTTATTACAAAATTATCTTTTCTTTACTTGTAAATAAAGTAGATTCTTTACATCATAGCTTGTCTTCTAATTTGCTTCAGGCCATATTTACATTAGCTGCTAATATAATGTTATATTTTTGAAAATAGAGTATTTCAAATCAAAATAAGTTATTAAATAATTTATATTTCTTGATATCTAATAAATTAAGCATAAATTATTTTTTAAAAATATCTAAAACCATAATAAATTTGCAAATAAACACATTTTTGCATCATTAAAAACTTCACTGTCATAAAACACTGAACATATTACAGCCTTGTCAGCAGGCAATGGCTGAACATGTCAGGGTATGGCTTGTGTCTATTGTAAGAGTGGGAATTTTGAATTTTGCACTTTTTAGACAAATTTTTTATTATAATAAAATAAACTGTTTTACATGCATTTTAACATATAATACTTATGAAAAAATTCACCAGGGCTAATTGGCCAAACGATGAAATAATTCATCCCAATCAATCATTGGGTTAATGTTTTTTGTCATACCAACTGACTATATAAAAGGGTTGATAAAAATATTACAGTAGTTTGTAGTAGTAATTTTTTGAGAAGCCATTGATAGAATTGGTTAGTTGGTTTCTGAAGTTATACAAATAGTTACCATGAAATTATAATGGAAGGCAAAAATAATAATTTCTGCAGCTGTTATATGGTTCACTACAGAAGAATTTTAATTTACATGAAGCCAGACCAACTTTCTCTGTTCACTAGCCAGCTTAAATGTAGACAAGATGGCTGGCTTGCCTGAAGTCTAAGTAGAACCAAATGAAGACCAAGAGTTATCTGATTATACTTTCCTGATGATGACAATTCTGGACTATATCAGTCTCAATAAGATCAGCTAACCAAGAGAATTCCTTAGCTTGCTGAAGAATTATCTCATAATATGCTGATTTATCTTTATGTAAAGAAGCACAAATAAACATATGTAGTGAGTAGCATTATATAATGAGAATGGAATTTTAAATAATTTCTTTAGTAAAAATGACATTTTAACATTCATATTTTAAATTTAATGATGTTATAATTTAAAGTGATCTATGATAATGATATATATATAGAGAGAAAAAAATATATTATTTTAAATTGTTTATTAGAAAAAAGACATTTTAAAAGAGTAACACAAATAATTTTGCTCAAATGAAATGATTGAATTCATTAACAATCCTATTTTTTTTTAAAAAAAAAAAAACAAATAAAAAAGAAAACGAATCTTTTTAGATTAATTTAAAGTTGTAATTCATTTAGAATATTCTGTCAAAAAAGGAACTTACAAACTGATATTATTTTTATAAAAAAAAAAAAAAAGCAAACTGTTGTGAAAGTTTTAAATAACATGATTCATATTTTTATATATAATTTCAATATTGAATTAATTATGAAAAATATAATATTATTATTGTGACAAAATATGCATTAAATGTCAGTATGCACATATGTTTCTATGTGCACGAACATATATGTTAATTACATGTTATGAAAATTAATATCATTTATTATTTGACAAATTTAAATATGTTATGTCAATAAATTAATATATCACACATCTGGATGAATATATATATATTGTAACGATATATAAATATGCCATTACATTAATTTCAAATAAAAACTTTTAAGTTCGCAAATAAAAATAAATGTATTAAAAAAAACTAAACGCTAAAATTAAAATGTTTGTTAAATGTATATATATTTGCACAGATGCAAAATTTTAAAAATATTTAAAAAACAAAATTAATAAGTATTTGAACGTACTTTTTTTATAAAAAAGTACAAGATTTAAAGATAAAATATTTTTGTAGATGGAAATGATTGTTTATTGATTATCCAAAAGCAAGCTAGCCCTTGGGCTCTTGTGTAATTGAAATGTCAGATGAAAAATAGATAGAATAAAGAGAATTTAGCTTGACCAATGGAAGCACCAAGCCTCTTGGACCTTAACGAAAATTTGGATTAGTGACGTCTTTGTTTGTTCAATCTGGAGATTTACTATAAAAAGAAAAATATTGAGTTCCTGATAGTTTGCAGCTTGATTTTGTGAGAAGGATGATAGGATGCACATATCTCTCTCTCTCTCTCTATTTAAAAAATGAAAGGACTGTGATACCAGAATGGAACCAGCTAAGGCTACCTCCAGAATATCAGACCAGTCTTCTATGAAAGTCTTTGTGGGAATTGCCAACAGGAACTGGGAGCTTCTACTGTAAGCAATTGAACTGAACCATTTTAAATTTTGAAGTAATTAAGAACTTTAAAGATTTCATCAGTAAATCTAAATTTTTTAAAAAAGAACTTTTCTTTGACTTATGTTTCAAATTAATTAAATGTTTAATTTTTACATATTTGTTTGCTAAAAAATCATTTCCATTTTATTATTTTATTTGTATTAATATTTATTAAATTTTAAATGAGGAAATTTAAGTTGGGTATAGACATTGCATGGATTTGTTAGTGGTTGATTATGTTGTGGTTTTCATATTCGTTTAGAATATATAGGTCATCGATGTCAATGCGGCATCTTATGATGAATGCCATTGGGTTTCTTGTATTCCCTCTGCAATTGACATTATCAATGACTTTGTATTTTGATCGGTTGTGTTTATTTTGAAATGTTTTTAACTGTGGAATCTATGCAGCCGATCTATACTCAACATTATAAAACAAATTTTATAAAATTCATCTGTATGAACATAACTAAATGTTAAATTTAAGTCGGGTGTAAATGGCTATATAGATTTGTAAACTTATATTAAGGGAGGGTAATTTTAGGTTATTCGTTTCATAGTTAAATTAGGTCAATGGATTGGATATATTTGTGTAATTAGTAAATGTAGTATGAGTTTCGCTATGTGCAGAATTGCTGTATATGCCGCACAAACCCTTTTGCCTATGGATGGGATTGTAAGTTGGCAAAAAGGACCGCGGTCCCTTCCTATGGAGTTTTTATTTTATTGTTCTTCTTGCCATACAGATGTCACATTCCTGTATTGGACAAGAGTCAATGTCTTCTCTAACTATACTGTTCAAATGTCCATTCTGACAGTATAGTAATTTGTGCCATTGTATTTTCATGCTACATTGAATACATAAATGTATCAGATGGATTGACGCCAGTTTGACTGCGAACTTTTGGCCTAAGGTTAAATAAGGTATAGAATATTTTCTTTTCAAATGCAGATCTATGTAGTCTATTCATACTCGACGATCTTAATAAAAATATTAAATTCATTCATACTCAACAATCTTAAAATAATAATTTAAATTAAAAAATTAATATTAAAATCGCAATAAATAAATGTTATTCCTCAAATTTAAAATGATTATATATATGCATAAATAAATATTATTTGTGTGTCAATTTCTGGTAGTGGCTTTTATTTATATATATAAATATGAATTAAATAAGTTATTTCTTATCTCTGCATCTCCATGAACTAGTGACAATGGGCTAACAGTCTAAATATAAAATAAAGTGGGATCTTAACTTATGTATCTACCTACTTTATAAATTTTTCTAGGTTCAAATGCCTAGATGGTGCCCTTGTAGTGCAGATGCAGTTAGATTCGATCTTCACTTTCCTTTGGATCGTTATAATATATATATATATATTGAACCAGGTAGGGTAGTAGATCGAATAGGAAACCAAAATCTAACATGAATTTTTTTACTCTTTATTAAAAATAGAAAAATTGTGAATAGCAAATTTTAAGATAAACACATTGTTGACTTCTTATACATAAAAAATATGATATAATTATTTATTATAAATTCAATCTACACTGCAATTTACATTTTGCACCACTGGTCTCTTCATCAGAGAAGCATAATACCCAGAGGGTACCTATGACCAGGCCAAAGCTATATAAGGTATATAACTGCAACCACATTTGATGGACATAGATCTTCTCAACTGCTGGATTCAACAATTGTCATTCAAAGCACTTTTTTGTTTTGAAGTAAACTTCAGGCACCAGTTAACTACAAGTAATTAACATGCTTGAATAATGGTAAAAGAATTCAGTACCTAAGAAATTCCAACTAGCTCACTCAAAAAATAATATAATAAATTGCTGCTCTAACTTCTCTGCTAAATTGTTTTATAGTAGTATAATTAAGAAAATTGACTGACAAATACTAATTTGTAGAATAATTTATTTTAAATAAAATGTTTAATATAACTTGTAAGCTAATTTTATAAATCCTTTAATTAAATATAAACATCGATTTATAATATCTCAGGCACACACATATCATAATAAAACATACAATTGTAATATAAAGCTTTAAGATAAGTACAAAATATATAACACACACATTCTATCATATGAGCTGTTGGTTTGTATAATTTGTCAAAGTTCTACTGCTATTGATTTATTATATCAACTGGCATATAAATAGTTCATTTTATGCTTGCTATAGAGTTCATTTATTAAACTGACTCTGGGAGGCTTCAAACATTGCAATGGCTACATTAATTAATATCAAGAATTGGAATAAGAAAATGTTATTACCTATAAAATTTCTGAATGTGGTGGCTTTCAATTATTTACTGCTGCATGTGTATTACCAACCAATTGAATTTTAAGCTTCTGTTAAGTTCTGATAATTGCTATTTCATGCTACTTTTATTTCAGGCAATTAGAAATTCTTGGTAGCTTCAAATTATTATACAGGCATTACTTCTATTGGAAAGACTGCTGATGTTCTTGTAAATGAAGGTTGGAGTCCATCACATGCTCTGAAAGCTGCTTAGCACTGCATTGTATCCATTGACTTTAAGATACATGAATGCCTCTAGCTATGTGAAAAAGACTAGATATGTGAATGACTACCTGATGAATTTTTGTCCCTTATTTATATGATGATCCTTTTATTATCCCTTTTTAATTAGTTTTTAAATTCATCCACCACTTTGATAAAATTCTTTTGATAAGATGCCTTTTAATTAATTCTGTTTATGGATTTAATTAGTAGCCATTGCTAATCCTGTTTTTATATAGCTTATGAGTATATGCAATCTTTGAGGAAAATTTTTATTTATAAACTTTCATTTATTTTTAATATTTAACTTTCATATTTTATTTTTTTAACATGCACACATTTTACTATTTTTTTATGTTTACAATCAATTCATTATTTACTTCACACATATATTTATTTTATTTTAAATAAATGGAAAAGAGATTTTCTTTTAGTTTTTTAAGATTTCTTTTTTCTTTAATAGTTTTACATTTTTTCAGTTAAATTACCCCCCCCCCCCAGGCTAACTGCATTTTCTTTTAACAAAACTAACTTTTCTTAATACACTTTCTTAATTTATTCTAAAGTTTAGTTTTTGCCAAGTTAAATTTTCTTCCCCGCCTCTATTAATTAATTTGTAAACATTACTACTGACTTTTAGCTAACTGTTTTAAACTAATAATAAAAAGTATTTAAACTTTATAGATTTCTTTCTTTTTTTCAAATGATTTTTTTTTTTAATTTCAAAATCTTTCTGTAATTTAAATAAATGATTTTATTTTAATAGTTGCAAACAACAATTTTATATGGAGCACTATTCATTAGTGGTAATATATATATATATATATATGTATGTGTGTGTGTTTAAGCAAATCTAGTATAAATTTTTCATATTATTAAAATGTAATAACTAAACATTTTAATCATTTATTGTATTTTGTATGAAGATTGAAATATATCTATTAATTGTACTGCACACCTCTGTGCAAATACAAATGCATGACAGGTAGACCATTATATATATATATTTATCATTTATTTTATTATTTTATGACACTTCAAATATGTTTAAAAGTTATTAAACCACATGTCTGTATGGTGACTGTGTTTTAAGTAAACCTATTGAAACATATATGTAAACCACAATATAATAACTTGAATTATGTATATTAATCATGTAAATCACAATATGACATTTTAATAGTATATTAATCAAAATCAGATGACTTACTTTATATGTGTATAGCCAAATTCTGTTGACCTTAGTCATTTTTATATTATTGTTAATAAACTTATATTTTATTTTTAAAATTATTCCAATGTACTTGATTCTAAATGGTTTTTAGAATATTATATGTTACACCATCTAATCACAGTAACAGTTATAGAGCTTATGTTCTCAGAGCTAAATTAATGCATAATAGTCTGATATATATATAAGGGGTATATATTAGTGCAGGGGCATCTGGTTAACAAGAGTCCTGATTAGGCCCTAAGAATATAATCTTTAAAGTTCATGCATTATATTTTATTTTGTTTACTCTCTATTAGAAATTAAGTTTATAATTATCCAGTATCCTAATGGTACTAAATTCTGCAGAACATTGGTGATGGTCAGCATCTTTTAATATCCCAGCATTATTGATTTATGATTGTGTATTCTATGGATGAGCATTTAATTTGTGCATCCAAATTAATGGTTTTAATAATTGCTTGAAGCTAGTAAAAACTAAATAGTTAGCCTGGTCTATAATAGACCCATTTCAAATCCAGTCACCAGATTGACTATTTTTTTATTTTGATTATTGATCATTCATGATGTTGAATGAGTATTACTTTCTATTATACTTACTTTTATAATTATAATGCTGATAAATTTGTTTTATGATTATACCTATAATTACTCTAAGGAATTAACTGGGTTGATCTCAGAGAGCTATCAAGATATCTCATGCTCATTACTTTATCCCATGCTCTGACAATATATAACATTACTTGCAAAAGAGCTATTATAGATACATGAGAAAATTGATTTAGCCTCAGTGATTGTCAATTAGTAGTGATTGATCATTTATGGCAACATCAAAAATGAAGGTTAATCTCTGTTTACATGGATATGATCTCATTTCTATTATTTATTATATTAACAATCCATGGAAATATATATATATATATATATATATATATATATATATATATATATAGTCACTATAATTGCTATTAACTAAGCTCACTTTTTCAGTTTTTTAAACTTTATGATGTAATACAAAAATGTTTCACAGTTGTTGTTTTTTTAGCTCAGATTGTTTTTCAGGCTGAATAAATACAATAGAAAATCTGCCCAAGCTACTAATAATCAAAAGTAGTAACTTGGACATGTTTGCTCTTGTTGTCAATAAGCCTTCAGACCCAGGTTGATTATTTGATACATATCAGTATACCTTGGTTGTGGATTTAACTTTATATGTATAATGATGATCTCTTTTACTAATTAATTTAGATCTATATCAACCTTTAAAAATATTAAATTTATATACATATACATTCTGAAGTCAATACACATTGTAAAAAAACATCAAAACAATTAGAAAGGCCATAGTCTGTTAATACTGAAACTGCTTTTATGTTTTCTCAGAGAAGAAAAAGTTATTGAAGACAAAGGATATTGCATAGAGTATTTTAAATTAGAATCGAAGTTTGACACTTTATTATTTTAAAAAATGTAGATATAATAGGATGTTTTTATTATATTTTATTATTTTTGATCAAACATGAAAAAGTAAATACACAGACAATAAATATATATGTAAATGTGCTTTTTCAATTTATCATTAATAATTACATTATTATTATTATTTAATTTTGTATATAAATATATTAAATTTATTAAGCGCAAGCAGATGATATAATAATAATGTGAAAGGCTGAAACCTTTGACCAATGTGCCTTAAAATGCTTACATAACAGCCAATCAGATGCAGTCATTATTACATCTGATTGGCTGTCACATAAGTCAAAGGTTTTAGTTTACATTATTAATTTTGTATATATGTTAATTTAATTTATATATAAATACTATATAAATAAAAAAGTATTTGTGTTACATATATATGAGTATATACTGAAAAGTACTATACACTTGCAGTTCAGTGAACTATACATACTCTATTGTAATCTAAGTTTGGTAACAAATCATGAGCTATTATATACAATGTATGATGTATGCCAAGGAAAGGCTCAGAACAAATTATAGCAGATATCACACCATCTATAGAAGTGTGCATATATTTATTTAAAAAATATCTACAACAATTACAGAAATTTGAATTAATTTTGTCCATAGCTGAAACCGATGTTATTGTTAGACTGACAGGATAATCATGAACAGATTTGAGGATCATAGAAAAAATAGTTTTAAAAAAATTAGCAAATCCTATAGTGTAAAGCAACATAAAATTATTAACAAAATATATTGGACTGGTCAAGCACCATATTGCACAATCATTTAAATAAATCATAATATGTAAAGGTCACTTTTTCTGATATGGTTGCTCAATGAATGCTCATTACATGGACTTTACTCAGATGATTGATGATCTGGTCACTACATTGAAAAGAACAATTTTGATTTAAGTGTTTCGAGTTCTACTTAACTTCGACTGAATCGGTAGCAATATATTTAGCCTATCCACAGACCTTTGGATTATAAGTTTAGCACATTTTCATTGCGTCACTCTGCTAAATTTATAACTATAAAATTATGCAATGTAAATTGTCATTTTCAGATTCATATGATCTGTTGATTTTTTTTAATGTGTTGATAATTACCTATTCACGTAATTCATTATTGAATTGACATTTAAATACATACACTTATAATATGACTATCATTTATATTGATTTCTATACCTATTTCAAATTACATTTTTAAATTTATCTTACATTTATTAAATCATTCCAAATGAATTTTATGATTTATTTTTCATGTAAAAATTTTGATTTGATTTTGTGTTATTTTTCAAACTAAATCTTTCCTGTTACTTTAGCCTTACTATACAATTTTTTTATTTGAAATGGTTCACTTTAAAACGTTTAAATTCCACTTTCATCTTATAATTATAATATGCATGGCTTCTTTTTTTTCTATACATTTTCATTTCAAATAAACATGTTTAAATATCAAGTTTGTCATTCAAATTTCTATCAAATGATATTATTAATTCATTTCACATCTTAATTATACAACTGATAATCTGTAGCCGTGGTGCATAACCTGACCCCTTCCTCAGATGAAAATTAGATGTAACGCATCCTTTGTTTTTATCTTGCCTAAATTATAATTACGAGTATGTAAAGACATAATAAAATGATAGTAGTTTTAATTAATCTACAAATTTATATTTCTTAATATTTTAATATTAAACATATACTATTTGAAATGAAATTTTTGCAAAAAAAAATTAGTATACTTATAAAAAAAATGATGTATACAAAAACAATTTATTTTTATATGATTTTTATCTATTTAAAAAAAATTTAATTCTTTTAAAAAATAATATCCAAAACTTAAGAGAATCTCTTAAAAATTTCGCGACCCCCAACAATTTTTATCCGACCCCTGATGGGGGTTGCATTTCACTGGACTCTATAGCATTACAGACAACGTTTTTTTTTATTATGGTTTTTAATATATATAAACAGTTTCATTTGTTTGTTTAATTAAATTTTATATGATAGAATTTTTTGTATGTTTCATTATATATAAACAATTTCATATGTATGTTTAAATTTTATATGGTAGGGATTTGTATGTTGATTTTCTTATGGTTAAAATATTATGTGTGTGTGTTTGTAATTTTTAGTTTGACAAATAAATATTTCAAATACACTTTTAAATGACTGTTGCGTTGGATGACCCAGGTATATATAAGAATTAATAGATTAGTAAGCTTTGTAAACAAACAAATTCCTATTATAATGCAGATGTAAACATAGTCTCATACCTTCATGTGAGAGTCCATTTTTTACTTGTTTTCAATTCCACGAAAGTGAAGAATATTAAGTCAAATGTTTGTAATATAATAAATGCAGCATTTGTCTCAACGCTATATGTAATTTCTAGTCTTGACTAATATTAAATGCCATTAATAAACAATTCAGCACTCTTTTACTTATTAGATTATTCAGTCAATCCCGAATGACTCTTGCATTAATGGACCCAGGTGTATATAAGGATTAACAGATTCAATAAGTTTTGCAAGCAAGGAAGAAACCCATTACACTCTAGATGGAAACCCAGCCCCATTTTTATAGCCTACTTTAAACTTTCAGGGAAGATATCACTTCTTATTCATCTTTAAGTCTATGAAAGTGAAGAATTTTAAGTTAAACAAGGAAATATAAAAATGTTTCTTTAATGTTATGTTTCTTTAATGTTATAATAATTTCCAGTTTTGAATAATTAGCCAAATATAGTTATAACTGAAACACAGGCTTATTATATATCTATGTCTATATATGTAATAAAAAGGTTATATGAGCACAGACTCTCACACAACCCTCAACTCTTCATATCATTTCATATTGCTGACCCACCTGATCACACCCATGTTGAAAAGATAAATAATCACCAACATACTTATTTCATGCTAAACCAGCAATCATCAGTTGGTCCAGATTACTCTCTCACACATATATGCTATAAGTGCTCAGATATATATTAAGATAGCCAATCTTTATACTTTAATGGACAGGCTTCAATCTACTCCACACTCCAACTCTTCAACCATCTATCCAATTGAAAATATGATGATGGAATGCTCAAAGGCCACCCTTTTTTAGTACCCTTTTACTTTCAAAATTATTTAGCCAATGCAAAATGACCATTTGCATTATTTGTTTCAGATATATATATATATATATATCTATATATATATATATATAATCACTATATATATATATATATATATATATATAGTGATTAATAGATCTATTGGATTTTTTTTATTCTTTGTTAAATACATTGTAATTCCAATTAACTAGTGAATATAGCAAAAGAAAAGCTTTATTTCATCATTATACAATAAAATTTTAATAGAAGAATAATTTACCATAGATTAAAAACAGATTTTGTTAATCTAAAAAAAATATTAATTTTAATTTTATATATATCAAATAAAATATTTATTATAAATTAATTATTATAATAATAATAATAAAACAATAATATATTAATAGTGCTAATATACATTACTAATATGCATTATAAAATTCAAAAATACTTTCAGATATTTACATAATCATTTTAAATTGGAAATTTTAAAATTTGAACAAATTTAAAAGATTTTCAATTAAAAATGGTTATGCAAATAATAGAAAGTACTTCTGAATTTTATAATGGTTATTAAGAATATGTATTATCACTATTAATATATAATTATATTACTATAATTTTAACATATATATATATATATATATATATATATATATATATAGAGAGAGAGAGAGAGAGAGAGCAAAACTCTCCATATAGTAGCACCATTCAGTGAAAGTCAGAGTAATCAATGGATGCAGGAAGGTTAGTACATAAAATCTCTATCTAGTGCCTACTCATACAATTTTCCCAGAATAGTTTCTAGCTTGTGGTTTTCAGAGGAGTCTTGGATTTGAGAGCACTGCACCTAGATCTTAGGCTCGAATGCAACCCTCCTGAAACCATCTTTTACCTTATTAGCTAACTATAAAGCTTTGAGTCCAAAATGGAAACACAATAATGTTTTCAAGCTAAGATCATTAGCATCCATCGAGTACTCTAGCTTGCACTGAATGGCACTACTGTCCAGAGAGGTTTTCCTCTGTAAAAACAGCTTGTGTAAGCATAAATAATGGTGATCATGTGATGTTTGATGGTTTAATATATAGCTTTTGTATGAACATATTTAATTTGTGGTTATTCATTTGTAATTACTTAATTAGAAAACAGTTTACATACAACAGTACCTAATAAAAGTCAACAGTTCTGTCCAAAAGTTAAAGTAAATCTGTTTGACTGAAATCATATATTTGTAAAAATGAAAAGACAACTACCTAAGATTGAGCTTTCAGTTTATATTATTTCACAATATATGGATTGGTTTAATTATTAACAATTAATAGCATATATGCAAATTAAATACATTTTATTTTTATTACTAAAAATATTATTTAAATAAACAAAAATATGCCTGCAATGCAAAAACTAAGTTTTCAAATTAAAATAAAACTTATATTTCTTTTTGCCAAGCACAACATAAAAAGATATTAATGCTCTTGTGTTGAAGAGAGAATGATGTTCAGAGCACTGTTTATCTTAAAGGTTTCTTTTTCAGAGCACTGTTTATCACTTGAATAGGTTTGCTCTTGTGTTGAAGAGAGAATGATGTTCAGAGCACTGTTTATCACTTGAATAGGTCTAATATCTATCAAAACAAGACAACTAAGATATAAATTCATTATTTTTTAAAATAAACTGTGATCCAGAAGAAAAGTAGCCTGAATGAATGACTATTACTAAACGAGTATTACTCCATGATAGTGCTAGAATGAATAAAATGGAAAAGACAAAATTACTCTACCCTGGTTAGTGTCCAGAACAGCAATTTAATTGTAATTTTTATTCATAAAAGTTTGTAATCTGATCTTTCATGCTCCTAATATAAAAATATTACTGGCATATTATCAATAAAATACATATGTTAATAATCATAACTAATAAACATATAAGGTGTGTTCAGTTTTTATGCAGCATTAGTTACAAATTTATTTTGAGTTTGTTAATATGATTAAAATCCATAAAAGAAAGTGTCTGCTTTTGTTTTGCCACATATCATTGTGCAACCTTCCAGGTTGGCACCAGGAAGAATGTGGGATGTTCACATTGTGCCAATAGTGACCAGAGATAACTATTAAGAAAAAAATGAATTGTGATAAAACTTTGTATTTTAAATTTAGTTAAAAATTATCAAGACCTTAATTGGGTGTACCAATCATTAAAATTTTAGGTTATGTGTGTCTGGTAGTGGGAGAGGAAGATGGACAATATCAAGGATTGTTAGTATGAGAGCTAAATTAGTAGGAATGTTTGTCTGTAAGGGCATAACAAGTGTTTGTTCATTGGTTTTCTAACTCACTGTCTATTCCCATCTAAGATCTAACTTACATGTGTGGGTGCATGTCCATTTTACATCATCCTACACTTCATTCATATTTTTCTTTATTACTTATAATATCCAAATTTGTAATAGCCAAAATATGTGCCACATGAACTGTTAACAGTTCAGTCATTAATAGACCGCTATATAAATGGAAAGATAGATATGCACATATATCATTAATTAATATGATTTTTATTTATTTATTATTTATTAATTATTTGTTACATAAATTCTTGCCTTTAAAATTGTAAAAGTTATTTGTTTATTTGTTATTAGTTAGCATTTGTAAATTGAATATTTAATTTTTTTTCCCCCAATATTCTATTGCTAACATTTTTACGAGCAAGAAAATTTTTGCATATTGCTAAGCTCATTACAACAACAACAACAACAAAAAAAGAAGTGTGGCTCAGTTTTTTTACAGCAGATTCCGAAAAGAAGAATGGAGAAATAGAGAAGGAAGATGGAATGGTTATGGAAAGTGGAATAACTTTCTAAAAAAAATAAGAAAATAAGTGAACTAAATATTGTGAAAACTCTCTACTATTCCGTTATGAACAGTTCTCTCATACTACTCCAATAGGACTGTTTACATGGAAGGCTAAATTTTAAAAAGTACCCAGCTTTGACTTTTATCAGCTAATAGTTTAGACTTGTTTTATTCAAATGTATGGATATTATAAAAATTTTGTTAAATTCATTTATTATAACTTAATTATGATGAGTAAAATAATGATGGAATTTTGTAAATTAATAACAGTAAGAATAACTAAGAGGAAAATTATGCTGAACTATTTAGTAGAACAGTTTACTGGTTCTCTGATAAATTTTCTGTTCTTGCTAGGCAAAAAAAAGTAAAATGGAAAAATTTGTCTATTCTAACCCTATACATTAATAGGATAGTCTTATATACCAAATAACTTTACCATTCGCACTTATAAAATGAGTGATAGAATGTGTGACTCAATAATGTTTAATGATTAACTATAAGTGGTGTATAGAAACATGGATAAACTAAATGACCTTGAATTTAAACGTTGTGAAACTTTTACTGAATGCTAGCAACCTAAAACGGAATAAATTCATAAAACTTTTATTAGGATAATCTTACCGAGTCAGAGATTTTGTTTCTTACGATCAATAAAGTGATTCCAATATACACAAGGGCTGTTTATAATATCTATTAGAAAATTCTAAGAACATTGGAAATTATTGCAACTTTTGTCAAATTTTATTTTAGCCTGCAGGAGCAATGTTTGTATGTTTTTTTTTTAATGTTAATTCGTTGTTATCGTTGTGAGCTACGCGTATATTTCTGTTCAAACTTTCAAGTCTGAACTAACAAAAAAAAATTTTTTTATTTTAATGATTAAATGTTGACATGTATTTCTTCCCATTGCCTAGAATAGACAGGTAGATTTTTTTATGCTTAATGTAATTTATAGTTATTGTTATTTATTTATATGCCTAATCTCCACAAGAATGTCTTGGAAATCTTTGTATAAACGATACCAAATCGGTAATATTTTTATGTTAAAAGAAAAATGGATATTCTCATGCTCATATTATTAGTTCAAATTAAATAATTTAATATTGTGCATTGGTTAATAATACTGTATAGACACATAGATATATTTATGCCAATATGCAGAATAGTTAAACTTACTTGACAGTATTGACTTTAAGATGAAATTCAATATTCATAATTCTCACAAGTAATAGATTCGTTTAAATTTAATTATTGTTAATATGACATTTTATTGTTTCATATGATTTAGAAATCATTTTATCTATGATCGTATGTCCGCGTGTGTGTGCACTGTCGTAAACTATTTTACCAAAGTCGTATTTTATTTTTTTATCGGTTTCGGTTTGGTGCCATATGTTAAAGAAATATGAAGAATTAAGAGTTTGTCTGCTTATATATTTGTTTATATATGAAATGCATTGAGTACATTTAAATGAATAAGCGATCGAAGGGATGATTTTTGCTATGTGGATTGATTAATACTCTCCTTGATTACTTACTTGTTAAACCGTGGGTGATAGTATTTTCTTGTTTGATAGCATAAGATGAGATGATTGTATTTCTTAAATGATGTGGCAAATGCCCCATTTATTGATGATAAGTTGGTCGAGTTCCACAACATTTGTGTCCTAAAAGTTGATAAATATTTATTGAAGAATTAAGTTTGAATTTGGAGTTTTGGTTAACCCTCATACGTGTATATGTGAATTTATTGTTATTTCTCTCTCCTTCTTCATTCTGGTGTAATTATCGTCAGGTAATATATGTTGGTTATATCAGATAAACGTTTTATGGATCTCTATAAAATGCTTGAAATAAGATCATAACTTAAAGATTAGGTTGCTGCACCACCCCTATTCTGATAGAGATATAATTAATAAATGCTTTGTTTTGTGATCTTACAAATGTGCATACATTCGGAAATATGATTAAATTAGGGATATAGAAAGAAACCATCACTGAAATTGTGAGTTCTGAATAACTTGTTAGGTCATCACACATATTGTCATTGTTTCATTATTATCATTATTAATTCATCCTCTGATATAAGCATTATGGTATATTATAGAATTTTATTTTATTTAAAGCTAATTTAATAAAGTTATTATTAAGTGTCCTATTATAGGTGTAGATTTGTAGGCATATGAATTTTTTTTTTTTGCTTTCTTTAATGCAAAAGGTAATAAAACTGTCACTTGAGCCTCTTTTGCAAATATTAACCTACGGATATCTAGAAATAGTTTTATAACATCAGTTGACTCTTTGGTATTGTTTGTCTTAGCTTATTAAGAGCACAAGTTAGAATAGATGTATTAACATTGGAATAAATGTATAATTTCTTTAATTGTTTATTATCGATAAATGAGCAAATAGAGTGATAAATATAATTAAGACAATGAATAGGAGGAAGTGTCTTCAAGTATCAAGTGGGCAAAATTATATAATTTAATGTTATTTAATCTAGTCTGTGTTTAATGTAAAGATAATGTTAAATTCATCATTGACGTGTTATAAAATAATGTTTTCTTGTAATAAATGTTTTGTTGAAATAAGATCCCCTCTGAATAGTTTTATCATATACGTTCGATTGACCATTTCCACACACACATATGTTCAACATGGTATAACTATAATGTTTATTAATTTGGTAGCATTTGCAATTTATTTAAATAATACAGATTTAATAGATCTTAACATTGTAATGCCAAAATTGATTATTCTTGCTTAGGATAGGTAGTGATGTGAGATAAAAATGTGCCCGATCCTTATCATTGTATATACTTTATTTCTTGTAATGATTATCAATTTCACAATAGCCTTATTACTTAATAGTCACATTGTATTAGGATTGATTTGTTGTTTAGAGAGCAGAGCCCTGAGATTAGTTTATCATTTAAGAAACACTGATATGGCTGTTCAATCTAAATTAAATGCTAGTAAATTGATTGTTATTGCAGTGATCCCCAAGCATATTATATGAGTGGCATGATTGGTCTTGCATGTACTTGGATGGTGAGAGAACTGAATATATCATGATTTGAGTTAGTAGATGCTTATAATATAATTAATCAACATTATATAACTGTTGTTTATAAATGCTTCTCTCAGCCCCATTTGCATTCTAGATAACCACCATATATATATATTGTAACCAACCGCTCGCCCCTTCAACTACCCATCGTGCCGAACCCGCTGCGGCACTCAAAATTGTAACCGTAAATTGTGTGGTCCCAACTACAGAAACGCAAATGCACTAAGAATCGTAACTTCTATCACTGATCAATTCCCATTGCACATTGTCAGCTATTAAGAGCTGTATCCAAAAGCATATCATGCTATCTATTTTATGCACGAAAGACCACAATCAACATCTGGGGCAACTTACCACAGACCAAAAATTAATGATCTAACATAAACTTTTATGATTTAATTTAATCGCAGCCAGGGTGTACCGCGAAGAACTACCATAGTATTATGATAAAATACTTTAATCAAATTATAAGTGTAATGTTATTATTTTCAAACCTTAATTTGCGATTTTTATTGTATGAGACCCAATGGCCGACCATGTACAAGATGGCATAATTTGTGGAATTACACAAGATTATGAAATTTTAAACCATCTATATGATTTCTAATACAGATGCTAGTCCAGGTAAAGCTTTGCAATAAATAAACATAAATACTTGGGTTCTTTTATAGTTTACTATATCATTGAGACTCTTATTATACTGACGAATGACAATTTAAAAACGTTAAGTAAATATATTTAATCGTGTCATTATTTGGTAAATCTGTTTACAAGTTTAATAATCAATTTGTATGGTATACTAGAATCAACTACGCAAAGCCAAAATGATGGAAAAGGTAAATGGGATTTTATTGTACCTTACACATCATAAACTACCAAAGACGAAAAGCATCTTAATGTTTTCTCAAAAATATCAATAAACTCTTATATCATGTTGACGATAGTATGTACTTCAATGTATGCTCTATCCAAGGTTTATGATTTCTGATTTTACGAATGACACATAGCAACGGCACAGTAAGTTTAATTATAAATCAACTTTTATTTACAAAATTATGAATAATAAGTAATTAATTCCAATGTTATAATTAAAGACATAAATAAACAAATAAAATAAATAAATTATAATTCCATCGACTTTCTTCAATAACATCTCATAGGTACAGTTTTTAAGAACCTAATCATACCTTATATTTCAATTTGATACAATGAATATTGAGAAAATTATACTAAATTCAGCATCAACTCATGAAATATTTAACGTCATTTCCAGATTCAATAAATCCATACCGTAAACTTATAATAATATAATAAATAATATTATGTCTGTAGGATTTAGCTACAATGCAATCATTAAATAAAGTGATAATTTAAACTTACACTCCGGTAAATAATAATCAACCAACAGTTAATTATTATGAAGTAACTTGAATAGAATGTCCTGCTACAAGTTGATGATCTAACTTATAAATTATGCTTACAAATGAAAGAAGATGATTTAGCAGATTAACGAAAATACTTTGCCCAACTTATATCTATGAAGTAAAACATATTCCTGTGGATGTATTCATCTACACGAAGGAATTAAATAACACTAAACGTTTTGTGGATTTATACACCATCATAAAGCAATAAGTACAAGTACACCATTCCGCGGATTAACCACCAGCGCAGGAATGAGTGTAAAATACAAAAATGGCAATAAAGTAATCTGCGGATTAACCACCAGCACAGATTAATGCCCTTTACATTCTAAAACAACATTACTATTTACTTCACATTAAAGTGCAAAATCATCCTCCTCAGTTATTCTGACCATTCAGAATACACTAACACTTTAGCAAATGTGGGTTCTTGCATAATAAATGTTACGCTAATCAGGACAACTAATGTACTAACTTATCTTTCTTAAAATAAAACATGTGTAATATAATATAAGTAATATTAGTATAGGAATATAAATCTGGAAAGACTAACAAAATAACTCATAAAGATTGATACATCTCATGAATTCATTCAGTACTTTTTAAGCTTTTTCGCAAGCGCTATTCTCTTGAATAAATATTTTATTCAACCCCTATTAATTTAAACTTAATAAAATATAACTTATGAACTTCACATGCAAGTTCATATAACTATAAAATTAAAGTAATGCATTATTCATCAAATACATAAAATTTAACAGGTGTGTGTATGATATAAATTAAACGTATCGCATTTTATAGCTCAACACATGAATTAGAGCAGGTGTGTGTATCACAAATTGGATTATATAGCATTTTATAACTCCAAATATGATCCGTGGAATCCATGTACGATGTGTCGAACAACAAATACACGAAGCAATAGCTATAATTATAGTTAAATTCCATACATGCAATTTTATCCATTTGTATTAGTTATTATAATCACTATTAGATTGACGATTTTACGTGGCTCCATAAACAAGAAACAATTTCAAACATGACATGCAGAACTTAAATGAAAATGTTTTTCATAAGTTATTAATCTCTACATTTCTCTATTAAAATGTTCCAAGTTTATCACATCCATGCTAATATTTATTTATCCACGCTTAAATCTAGGAATACTAATTACAGCAATTAATTTAATCATTCCAAACTGATGACAAAATTATAAAATAGCTTTGATCAATTATTTGAAGACTGTTTATTATCCAAATAGCAAACAATTAACTAGCAAATATATCACTGGCATTATAAAGTTAAATATCAATCAATATTATATTTTTATTAGAATTAGAAACGGAAATATTAAACTAGGTTGATAACTTTAACATTTTATTTTAATTTAAACTTCTTTTTTTTTAAAAAGCAAATTTTCATTTTCATAAAACTTCTGTAATTAAAATACTTATTTAATTTTTCCAAATTGTAGAATAATAAACATTTTAAAACATACCAAACTCTTGCAATTAATTCTTTTAAACTGGGAAGCTCCGACATTTTAAAAATGTAATATTGGAAAATTGTTACCGGTGATTTGATCCACTTGGCCAGCCGACTTGAACAGACTTTTTAAATTTAGCAATTCATCTTAATTAAATACCACTAGGTTATTTTTACGTTTATAGCAAATTTTGTGGTAATCCGTTTACTTATTAACTATTTTAAAATAAGCTTATCAAATTTACACCATTTGCCTTTACCATTTTCTTTTCTTTCTCCCTCCAAAAGCAAACTAACAGACGATCTTCTCCTAAATTCGCGCTCTTTTCTTTTATTACATTGAGACGCATACGTAATTACTGTATTTATTTTTAATAATTAGATTTAGTTGAACAAATGGTTTTTTAATTCAATGGAAATAATAATTTAAGATCATTTTAAACAAATAAAAATAAAATATTATTATTTATAATATTTTACCAAATTTTAATGTGTTGTAAAATTTTTAAAAAGTTAAACATTTTGATATGAGTTAGCATATGGAAAGAAGCAAATTTAAATTTATTAAAATAATATAAGAGAGTAATCTGTTCAAAGTGCAAATCAAGCCAATCAAATCACCAAAAGAAGAAAGAGAAATTTTTATACCAGTTACATCAATTATTATATTTTATACTAAAATATATGGTTACAATATATATATATATATATAATTAAAACAAGTCATAAATTTTGTAACTTGTTTTAAGCTTGCATTTTGTGATCACTAGATAGAGCTTACTTTATTTTATAAGTATCAAAAGACAAAGAATTCAAAATCTCTATCAGAGGTCCCTATCTCCAGACCAATTGGTTTCAAGCTTGTATCTTGCCTCAGTAGAGTTCTGGAGATCTAGTTTCTACAGTCCCAGCACTCCACTAAGGTGAGTTACAAACTTGAAACCAATTGGTCTGAAGATTAGGACCCCCAATAAAGATTTTGAATTCTTTTTCTTTTGGCACTTATAAAATAAAGCTTGATTTGAGCTATTGGTAAGCTCCATCTAGTGATCATATATATATATATATATATATATATATATATATATATATATATATATATATATATATATATATTGTAATGGAATAGATATGACAAACATTTGAGTTCATGCCCCAACAATTGGTTGTGCTATTTGTAATGGAACAGGTGAAAGTTGGAATCTTAATATATGTGATTCATGCCGAGTAATTTGCTGCACCATTTGTAATAGAACGGTCTATTATGTATGAGGCCAAATTACTAGCTATGCAACTAAGCAGTCCCTCCCCACAATAATTGGCCATTAATTGGAATGAATATAACAAAACAAAATGGGTATTTGTGCCACTCATTTTTTTTACATTGAGGTGATGGTATGAGTTTCAGTCCTAAAGTTTGCCAGGTATAAATGTATCACAATTGATAGTATGCTGAGTTCAACTCTGATACATATCATCACCATATGGTTGCTTTTTAGGTCCTCAATATCATGGGTTTTCCTCATATTCCTGTTACATCTTAGTATTCAAACTCTGTGGTTATATCCAGGATTTTAATAAGCTAGGGCAATGATTATCATAAGGTTGATATAAACTAAAAATATTTACATCTAAGTTATGTGTGTACTATGGCATGGAGAATGGAAAGTTAGATAAGGGAAGTTGGATAAATGATGCAGTATGGGTAATGGGAAGTTGGATAAATGCTATGTTACGGCTAATGAAAACTTCATGTAAATGATATGGCATAGCTAATGGAAAGTTAGATAAATAATATGGCATAGACAATGGAAAGTTGAATAAATGATGTAGCATGGCTAATGGAAAGTTGGATACATGATATGGCTTGGCTAATGGGAAGTTTGATAAATGATATGGCATGAGCAATGGGAAGTTTGATAAATGATATGGCATGGCTAATAAAGAGATAGATAATTGATATGGCATGGGCAATGGAAAGTTGGATAAATGATATGGCATGGCTAATGGAAAGTTGGATAAATGATATGGCATGGCTAATAGAAAGTTGGATAAATGATTTGGCATGGGTAATGGAAAGTTGGATAAATGTTATGTCATGGCTAATGGAAAGGTAGATAAATGATATGGCATGGATAATGGAAAGTTAGATAAATAATATGGCATAGATAATGGAAAGTTGAATACATGATGTGGCATGGATAATGGAAAGTTAGATAAGTGTTATGGCATGGCTAATGGGAAGTTTGATAAATGATATGGCATGGGCAATGGAAAGTTGGATAAATGATATGTCATGGCTGATGGAAAGGTAGATAAACAATATGGCATGGACAATGGAAAGTTAGATAAATGATATGGCATAGCTAATGGAAAGTTGGATAAATGATGTGGCATGGGTAATGGAAACTTGTACAAATGCTATGTCATGGCTAAAGAAATGTTAGTTAAATTATATGGCATGGATAATGGAAAGTTAGATAAATAATATGGCATAGACCATGGAAAGTTGAATAAATGATGTGGCATGGATAATGGAAAGTTGGATAAGTGATGGCATGGATATTGGAAAGTTTGATAAATGATATGGCATGGCTAATGGAAAGATAGAGAAATGATATGGCATGGGCAATGAAAGTTGGATAAATGATATGGCATGGCTAATGGGAAGATAGAGAAATGATTAGGCATGAGCAATGGAAAGTTGGATAAATGATTTGTCATAGTTGATGGAAAGATAGATAAATCATATAGCATGGATAATGGAAATTTCGATAAATGATATGGCATGGCTAATGGATAAATGATGTGGCATGGGTAATGGAAAGTTGGATAAATGCTATGTCATGGCTAATGGAAAGTTAGGTAAATGATATGGCATGGCTAATGGAAAGTTAGATAAATAATATGGCATAGGCAATGGAAAGTTGAATAAATGATGTGGCATGGCTAATGGAAAGTTGGATAAGTGATATGGCATGACTAATAGAAAGTTAGATAGATGATATGGCATAGCTAATGGAAATTTGGATAAATGCTATGGCATAGCTAATGGAAAGATAAATAAATGATATAGCATGAGCAATGGAAAGTTGGATAAATGATATATCATGGCTGATGGAAAATCAATAAATTGTGTGGCATTGGCAATGGAAAGTTGGATAAATGAGGAAACACAAATTCTAATTAAATTAAATAAATCATTAACAACTTTATTCCATTATTGGTGATTTACAATCTTTTATAAGAAATCAATTTGATATTTAGGTAGGTCAGATCATCCTTCATTTAATTCATAAAATATAATGATTATTCCCTAACCTTTGACCCCATGGGGATGATCATTCACTATCTACTCTAAACATTTACTTAGTTTAACAACTTAATTCATGATTAATTTAATATGATCATCCTATTGACCAATCCCTTTATTTCCTGGCTTTAATTTGTCTACCTTAATCTATGGCAATGTTTATGATAGCAATAGCCGTTAATAAAGAGGTTTAGTTAATCATATAAAAAACAATTATAAGTTAATTTATCACAAACAATAAAATATAAAATTATCCTGTACTAATGTGAACATTTAATATTTTACAGATAAAATCTGACCTCAATACTGATCAGTCATTCAATTCTTTAGTTTGTGGGTTTAGGGATCAGAATCTAGATTTTATTACAATTAAAAATTATAGTGGTTGATCTATACACCCCCCTTACATAATTATGATTGATGATTATAGGTCTGGATCAACAATTCTTTCAATAAAAAAATAACAACAACGAGCTATACAATAAAGAAAAATGGGTTCTACATGATACATATATACTTTGAATAATTGAAATTATTAGTCCATGTAGTTAGCTATTCTTCAGCACATGGGTACATAGATGATGAAATGGCTGGTTTCTTCTAGATTAAAAAAAATTCTTGATCTTGGGATTTGGTAATTCATTTGATGTTGTCTGGTCATCCACTATGACTTGCCAGTGGACAGATAATGTCCCTCTGTTTACTGTTGATTTTTTCATAATCTTTGTGAATACCGTCTCCCTCTGGTAATGGTAAAGGCATTATTGATGTTATTAACATATAAAGTTTAATTATTAATAGGTATATGATTGGCAGTCTCCCATCTGCAATGTTTAATGAGTTTTTTACCTCCACATCCTTCTGTATTGCCTAATATTCATTAGAATTGTTTTCTGTATTATATGAGAAGGTGTGTGATCTTTTTTGGTTTCTTCAGCCAGCTAATTCTTCTTATGAACCTTATATCAATAAGTAATAAAATTTTACATGAATTAATTTCCTTGGAATTAATAATGCAAATTCTTTCTATGGAAACATATTACTCCTATGAGCTTTAAAAAATTTTCCTTTATATTCGTTTTTGGAGATAATTTGTTCTTTTATAACATAATCACATTATAAATCGAACATTAGTTCATTTTTAAGCATTATTTTAATGCATGTTGATAGCTTAAAAAATTATTATCCCTTTTTGTCTTGATTAAAACAATTCAGTTTCCTTTCTCATTTATCAGTCTGTATCGTGTGCATGTTATATATCATGCATGCATTCCCATTGTCTCTCTAATATATATATATATATATATATATTAAAAATATTAATGTAATAATTTAATTTTAGTTCACATCTTTCTTTGTTACACTTTATATCAAGTTCGGGAATTTGGTTAATTGAGTATCAATTACTTTTATTTTGTAGTCAGTAGATTTAATATAAAAAATAAAAATAAAAACAAAAGACAATTATAATATATTTAAATATTATATAATTAATTTATGTTTTGTTTCAAACCCTTTATGTTTTTGGGACTATACTCTTACAATATATATATATAAATGTGTGTATACTCAAAAATAATAGTTTTTTTTTTCTTAAAATTCCTTTAAAAAATTAATTAAATTTTATCTTTTTTTTTCAAGAATTATAAGAATAAACCATATTCTTTCTTATTGTGGGGTTTTGTGACGTTAGAGTAACCCTGGAGAAATGTCAATCACAGCCCTTTTAATTATAAAAGGTTTATTAAATATTAATTAGTTCAAACAAAATTGCAAAAGTACTTGACACTTTTTTATCAACTATGTAAGCTGAAAATTTTAATTGAATAAACTTAATAAATTTTATTATCAAAAAGAAAGATTATACATTTGTGAAAACAAACATTAAAATTCATGTAATTATGTTTTGTATTAAGGACTGCTGTCTTAATGTTTAGAAACTTAATTGCTTCTAAAGAAGTGAATAGACTTTTCAAAAATATAAAAGTGAATATATATATTTTTGTTTCGTTCATAGAAATATATATGTTATATAAAAAATATTGATTTATGCATCATTGTAACATCATCGTTTCACCATATAGCTTTAAATTTCAGAATTTCTTGGAGTTTTAAATATCAAACAAAAAATTACTTCGCTTTTTCTGCTTACTTTCAATTTTGGAAACATGATGTGATATGATATAAAGTCAGAAGTTTAAGACTTCATGTCCACAAACCTTGTTTAACCAAGTTAAATATCGCATCCCTCCAAAACCATTACAGATTGATGGGCCCACTATATTTTTCATTTAGAGATTTAAAATACCAGGCACTCTTATACCTGGACCCTAATTGTAAATATAGGGGATTTGAACTCAGACTTTCAAGCCCCTTCACTATTCAAACTATCTCATACTACTGATACACATGACCACACACATGCAGAAAAGATAAATAATCACCAATATTCATATTTTGTGCTAAACCAGCATTTATCAGTTGGTCCAAATTACTATTTCCCATATATATATATAATCCCATATATTTATATATATATATATATATATATATATATATATATATATATATAATCAGTGTTCAGTTTATATTAAGATAGAAAATCCTTATACTTTAATGGACAGGCTTCAACCAATCCAACCTCCAACTCTTCAACTATCCATATCATTGAAAATCTGATGATAGAATTTTCAAATCCCATGCTGATACCAATATATAATAATTATAAATTTATAATTCTGGGTAAGATAATATATATTAAATAATAATTTATTACTACCAAACAGGTTTAACAATAATAGCTAAAAGTCATTTGTTTTCTATCAGTGCCTCTGAACTTTCACTATTGCACTCTCAGGCAAGATAGGAACAAGTTTCTATCCACTTTTTGCAATAGATGTATTTTGTGCTGGTTCAGCACAAAGTACATTAGAGAACAATTATCTTTTTTACATGTATGTAGTCATGTGTATCAGTTGTATAAGATGGATTGGATAGATATAGGGAGCTTGAAAGTCTGAGATCAAGTCTCTTATAATTACATTAAGTCTAGTATAACAATATATATATATATATATATATATATATATATATATATATATCACATGATCCCAGCCATAAATATTGTCTGATGCCTTGACAACATTTTGCTGATATCCTGTAAGGCCTTGATAACAAATTGCTGATATTCTATTGACTAATTTTAAGCAATGACTGGTGTTATGTGATTTGAATATAATAATCAGTTAACTATGTAAACTTATGGTTTGACACATACATTAGTGACAATACAATTATAATATACACTTTAATGTTTTATAAATGTTAATAAAAACTTGTGAGGACTGCTGGAGTGCCTGATTTTGCCTTTTCACTTTTTTTGTAATAAAATTGACTGGAGATGAATGTCCTCCATGTAATCATGCTATTCTTAGTTGACTATCTTCTTCTTATGGTTTGGCAAATATTCTACTCAGTGGTGCAGTCCAATTGCAACTCTAACTAAACTCTCCTTTGTTCATCATTTTTCTTTTGCCTTCTGTACAGATTATTCCTTTTATGTCAGACAATCTTATTTTGTTTAAAGAGCCTAATTTGTTTATTAATCACAGTTTTTAATTAAAAACAATTTTGAACTTTAATTGACTTCTAATCTGTGTTCACATATCTCTTTTAGATTAATTACATTTTTTTTATTTAACAGAAACAATGTATGTACAACTAATGCATACATTGAATTTATTCAATGACAGCATATATTTCAAGTATATATATATTTTAATCATATACATATTATTTAACATATGACATATTCATCTATATTTTACTTCTTGATTACCCAATTATATTCTAGTTTCAATACACTTCTTTTTTTTAATCATCCTATAGAATTTTTAAAGAAACAACTGTTTCATTAATCTCACTATTCTATCCTCATATTCCCCAATTTTGTTATAAAGTCTTAAAAAAATAATGAAATTTTGTTATTCAACATTAGAAATAATATGTTGTAAGCATGAGTAATCATTCATTACAAAAGATGGCAGTAGTGTAGAATTCTAGGAAGTTGCAGAGATGGAGAACTAGTATGGAGAGTAAAAAAAGTTTAAATATAAATAGAAGTAAACAGAATATTGGGTGTGAGTTAATTTATGATAATAGCAAGGAAAGTAGTTTACTGTTTAAGGCTCAGATAGGATCTTTAGCAACAAGGAATACACACACAAATGGAAAACTATGGGTAAGTTAGTCTGCAAGTTATGTAAGGAAGGCATAGAAAATATTAGGTATCTGTTAAGTGAATGCAAATGCCTGCAAGCAGAAAGAGTACAAATAATAAAGTTGTGGAAGAATAAATATAAATAAAGTGATTATACAGAAAGTGGGGTTTTATTTTTTATGCTGGGTCTGGTAGAAAATAGGGAGATTTAGATATAAAGGCTATGGTGTTGACAAAGATTTTGTTGTGGAAATAAGATGAAGCAAGATAGAATATGGGAGAAACTTAGGGCAGGGGATGTAAAGGGAAGATAGAGTGGGTAACAGGATTCTCTGGGCATAGTGGCTGAGAGATTCCTGACTCTATAAAAGAAGTCACAGTGCAATGCATGTTTATAGAATATTTAACACAAATAATTTTATTTTTTGCAATTAATACATAATTTTCAAAATAGGATGTAATTTTAAAGTAATCTAAGTATACAACATCCAATATCCAAGCAGTCATTTGATATCTTACAGTATTATATTCATGTTTTAATCATGTTTTATGTTAAATCCATGCATCATGTTATTTATCTATACAAATTTTATATTGCATTAATTTATACTATGTTTATTAAAATATGCATAATAGTGACAGTAATCAAAGACTTTATTGCTCAAGTGTTCATAAAATGTTTGAGCACAGGAAATGCACTATGATTTGTTGATCTTGAGTTTCAGAGTTGGTCATTCTGCCACTGAATCATAACATAACAGAGAAAAAAAATCAAGAATCAAACATTAAATAGCATTCGAAGTAACAAAATATGATCCTTGAATAGTAAATAATATGATATATAAGTTTAAGATTAAATTTATTAAAATTTTGAATATAACAGTGTAAATTCTTAAAAGCTACCTATATATATATATATAAATTATTAATCAATGTTTGTATTCCAATTATAATAAAATATATATAATTATTCAAAACAATACAATAATTAATACAGTCAACAATATTTTAAAAAATAATATATACCAATTTAATAGAAGTACTTTCAACTATCTATGTGGTCGTTATCAACTAGATTCAAATTGTATTAGAAAAAACCATTACAAATGTAAACAAAAAGTAATATGTCATACATCAATTTTCCCACAATTCATTAATTTTTATATTGGCAGTCTGTCTGTTTATCAACTGTTGCTTTTCACTTTTTATTAACATAGCTTCTTTAATTTTGCGTTTATTATTATTTCTTTCAATACACAAAATCTTAATTTTATTAAAATTAAAATCAAAACCATAATTACATGTTACATTATAATCAAAAAATACTAATGGTGATACATCATCATTTTTAACATTCTCTTGTCTTGATTTTTGCACTCGTTTATATAACAACAAATGTTCCTTTGATCTTTTCTCCAATGTACATCGAGATTCCCCAATATATGCCTTTCCACAAACACACAGCCAATATATAAATGGCTGTGTGTTTGTGGAAAGGCATATATTGGGGAATCTCGATGTACATTGGAGAAAAGATCAAAGGAACATTTGTTGTTATATAAACGAGTGCAAAAATCAAGACAAGAGAATGTTAAAAATGATGATGTATCACCATCAGTATTTTTTGATCATAATGTAACATGTAATTATGGTTTTGATTTTAATTTTAATAAAATTAAGATTTTGTGTATTGAAAGAAATAATAATAAATGCAAAATTAAAGAAGCTATGTTAATAAAAAGTGAAAAGCAACAGTTGATAAACAGACAGACTGCCAATATAAAAATTAATGAATTGTGGGAAAATTGATGTATGACGTATTACTTTTTGTTTACATTTGTAACGGTTTTTTCTAATACAATTTGAATCTAGTTGATAACGACTACATAGATAGTTGAAAGTATTTCTATTAAATTGGTATATATTATTTTTTAAAATATTGTTGACTGTATTAATTATTGTATTGTTTTGAATAATTATATATATATATATATATATATATATATATATATATATATATATATATATATATATATATATATATATATATATATATATATATATATATATATATATAGTGTTTTGCTGAAGGTTTGTGATGATGGTGTTCTATTTGTATTTTTATATTGGACTATTTCCAGAGTGTTACCTTAAAATTCAATATTCAAGAATCTAATGGTCTAGATTCAAATTCCATGCTAGTACTGTCACTGGTCAGGCCAGAAACACCTGAAGAAGAGGAGAGAATAATACCTCTCAAAATGTTGTGCATATCTTAACCTGTTTGATGTGCTACTACTAACAGTTGAATTATTTGGAATATTTAAATAAAGTTAAATTTTTCTAAAAGACATTCAATACACATATTAGATGGTTATAATATATATATGTTTTGTAATGAAAAGAATCTGGTTGCCTCTCCAAGCTCCTGCAGCCACCATCTCTGAATCAATACATTTGATGATCGTGAGTTTCAACATGAATGTGTTATTGTGTTTGTTTATGGATCATTATCAATGTTCCACCTGTCATCATGAAATCTTGAAACTCACTTGAGAATGTTGTTCAAACTCATGGATTTGCTGCAATTTGCAATCTGAATCATTTAAAGTGTTTCAGTAACAAAATGTAATATTAGTACAGGTTTCTTGTAGTTTAATGTTTAAAACACATTATCCCATTTCATGTCTCATCAGACATACTAGAATTTAAAAACTTTGTGGCAAATAGCTGAACTTTTCCAAAGTGCAACAGATATATTGATTTAAAGATGGATTTGCTGACAACTTGGAGAGGAAAGCCATCAGCAGTTACCATTTCACTGGGACATTAATATCACTTTAAAATCACTTCAGCATTTAACATTTTTTATCAATACAATAAAATAACTATTGTATTAAGAATAGTCATTTACTCTGCTTTTACTACTTTAAAGCTATGAGTTGTTAGCATGAGTAATTAATTGATTTTCGATTGCAAGGTCAGATTTAAATCCTAATAGCGTTTCATGAGTGTCAAATACTGAATTTGTCCCACATATTCAGAAAGAATTTTTACATTTTTATTCTATCCAAACTAACTCATGTTACTGTGACACAGAGGGTAAACACTCCATACAGAAGTGGCACATAGTGCAAGCCAGAGTAATCAATGGATGCAAGAAGATTTATGCATAAAATTTCCATCTAGTGCCTATTCATCCACTATCTTCTGACAAGCTTCTAGATTGTGGTTTTCATCAGTGAGGTGCCTGGGATCTGAGAGCACTGCATCTAGATCTTAGAATTTAATGCAACTCCCCAGAAGCTGCCTTTTACCTTTTTAGCTAACTATAAAGGTTTGAGTCCAAAATGAAAACACAATAATGTTTTCAATTCAAACTCATTAGCTTGTACAGTTATATAGATCTGAACTCAATTCAGCATCCATACTTTTGGTATCTGTGATTCTTTAATAACCAAAGTCCCCATAATCCTATTCAGCAGGATTTGTAATAAATCACTAAACATCAATGATCATCATTCTGTATGCTTACTCAAGCTGTTTACATAAAGGATAAACTCTCCATATAGTAATGCCAATCAGTGCAAGCCAAAATAATCATATGATGTTTAGTGGTTTAATCATGTGATGCTTTTGCATAATTATATGTTTGATATGTTAGAATCCATTTCTTTTGAGTGATCTTAGTTTAATGTAAATTATACATATCTTTGATTGCATGACAAGAAATAATGTTTACCAAACAAGAAGTTGCATGACTTTCCCTGTTTATTTCGTGAGCCACTGCATTAGAAGAAACAATTTATGCCCTTTGCTCTACTTCAAGGTCATCTATTATATACTTTCCTTATCAATGGGCACCATATGATAGTGTTACATAAATCCATATATTTCTTCTTTTGATATCCTCTTAATTTTTATATCATTTTGAATATGATTTTTATAATTTATTAAAAGCATTGTATGAAATATTTATTGTTAATTTTAGTTTAAACAAACTTTATATATTATTAATGAATGCTAACTTTGTTGCTTAAAATCCTTTGACATTTATTATTCCTTTTTACAGAGATTCATTTGCTCTCTGAATAATTTTCTCAGCTCTTTGGAAGTGAATTGGATATTTTAGTTGCAAACCTTTAGAGTCAGTCGCTTCAGATTTTATTTTCATAGGAAAGTTAATTGATTTTCTGTCAGTTTTAGACTTAATGTTTTATAATATTTAAAGTTTGATATATTACTACACCCATACTTAAATGTTTTTAGAACAATTCAAACTTCATTTAAAGTTTCCAAATATATTCAACTGTTAGTAATAATACATAGATTAATATATAACACATTTCAACTAATATTCTTCTTTTTTCTTTCTCTGATATTGATGATTTTATTTGTGTCAGAGATAGTCTGCAAATCACCAGTAACTTAAAGTTATGAATATTGAATTTGAAATGGTGCTCTAATTAACTAGTTATTTTCTCAAATCCAGAATCTTGTTGAATTTTTATATACTTTTCTATGAAGGTCCTTCAAATTTTTTCATTATTTAGTAAGGTGAAGATTAATTAGTAGTTATAAAGTAATACGGATCATCACTTTATGTAATCTTACAAGGTTAAGTAACTAAACATCATATGATCACCATTCTTTAAGATTACCCAAGCTGTGTATCTTACGAGATTATTTATCATTGTCATAATGTAATATATAATTTCAAATTTTATTTTGTACTTTAAATGGAATATGATATGGAGTACAAAGTTGTTTTTTGCTTTGAACATTATACATAACTTTTAATCATGGCTACTAACTAAATGCTATTAATAAATATCTTATTGCCCTCTTATTTAATAAATTACTCTGCAAAGTGAAATGTTTTTTTTTGCATTAATTGTTATAGAAATATAAAAGGATTAATAAATCTGGTCATTTGTTTAAACAAGAGTGAAAACTATTATAATCAAGATTAAACATGGTTTCATTTATATAGTTTTAACTTTCATGGTAAAGTCAAATTCTTACTCTTCTCAAATCTGTGCGAATAAACAATTTTAAGTCAAGTATTTATAATATGAACAATACAATGTTTTTTCCAACATTCTATGTAATTTCTGGCCTTGTCTAATGAATCAGTCAAATGCTATTAACAAATATTTTAACAACTCTTTATTTACATACAGGAGAGCTAATGCAAATATATATAGTATAACTGATGAAAAAAGTGAGCTGATAGCGATTGTCCAAAACATTAGCTTAACCTTTGCTATGTATATAATCACATCATTATAATATGACTATTTAATATTACAGAATATTAAATATCTAAATATTAAGAAAATACTATAAAATGTATTTCAGTAAATAATAATAATAATAATAATAATAGTAACAACAACAACAATAATAATAATAACAACAACAACAACAACAACAACAATAATAATAATAATAATAATAATAATAATAATAATAATAATAATAATAATAATATCATCTTCATCATCATCTCAGGATTATTATAAACTTAAAATATAATGATGTATTTGTAAATAAGAATAAATAAGACTAATAATATTTATGAATAAGACTAATAATATTTATGTTTGGCTAGCATATTTACTCTAAGTTCCCATATTAACATAAATCAAACCTAAAGTTATCTCAGGTTTTAAAGTATTTAAGTAAAGTACAATAAATAAGACTTTAAAATTTTAATGTTTACTTACAAATCTTTATTACTGATATGGATAAATAACAAAGGATATTTTATTGTATTTAATCCATATCCAAAGTAATGAAGCATCAATAAACACATAATAATAATAATAATAATAATAATAATAATAATAATAATAATAATAATAATAATAATAATAATAATAATAATAATAATAATAATAATAATAATAATAATAATAATAATAATAATAATAATAATAATAATAATAATAATAATAATAATAATAATAATAATAATAATAATAATAATAACGCCACCTGGATACAAACCTAGTAGCAGGTAAGCAAAGAACCTCTTAGCTTTTTGTTAATAAAATGCAGATTTATTTGCTAATAACAAATAGAAATGTCCAATAAAACAATTTAAAACACTCAAATATTTATTTTGATTGAAAAAAAGAAAAAAAAGGACAGAGAAATCCAAAGATTTTTTTTTATCGTAAATCCGCACCTAATGCTAATAGACAAACACATAGTTAAAAGCTAGCGGATCTAATAACTAATGCCAAAATCTCAGGCAAATTTAATTTTTTAATAAGAGTAGATTTAAAATCAAATATACAAAACTCTATAATTTTGCGGATAACTGAATTGTTTTGGTTATATATACTAGTGTTTGTTTAAAAAAAAAAGGGAATTTAAACATACCTTTAATTGGAAAACTTAAAATGGTGACCGCTCAACCGATTAACCAGGTGGGTGGTCCATCGCAGGGAACGAGAAAATCATATGCTGCTATAGCAAAAAAAGCCCAAGATTACGTAAGCCTGGCAAAAGGTCCTAGATTCAGGAAAACAACAGCAGATGATTTGGAAAACTTGAATCTTATGGATCAAAATAAAAATGATCCCCCTCCCCCTCATATTGAATGGACTGATGAAATGCTGGAACAAATTGGAGAGAAATTCAACAAAACAATACCTTGATCACTTTTCCTGACATTTAAACGTTTCTTCACCGATAAATCAATAGTACTCGCTGTAACAGATAGTCTTTGCACACTATACAGTTTCCCCAAATCCCTTCTAATAGAAACACTGCATGAAAATAATATGCTTGAATCGGTACAATGCATAGGTGACCATCCAAATAGCAGATATGTGGCGGTCCAGTTTTAAGAAAATGAGCAAAGAGAACAATTTAGAAACCGAATTAAGACGCTAAATAATTTCGCACTAATAACAGTCAATGAGAATAAATATAAAAATATCTCCGGAATTTTAAAAAATACATATTTTGGCTACAACATGGAAGATTTCCAAAAAATGATGAATCCTTTCAGAAAAGTCGTTTTCTTCCAGCAAAAATACATTAAAGAAGCAGCAATTCACATACTAACCAATAGCTTTGAATTCAAAATTAAATTGAATAAACAAGTAGACCCGGAGAATATCCCCACACACATAACTGATGAAGAAGCTACACTATATATTTACGTCAGAGGGCTTAAGCCAGGTTGCTTCTGTTGTGGAAGAAGAGGACATATTGCAACGGAATGCAATGAACAAACACAGCAAAATAAAAACAATACATCAAAAAACTCAGCAAATGTTACAGAAAGCGAAGACACAAATAACCAACTAGACGAGTTAAACTACCCTACCCTACAAAGCACCCAGGAAAACAACATATTTAATAGAAATGAAAGAATTAGCAATCCAGTAAACACTATAACAACAAGAGAAATTAAAACAGATAAGGAAAATCAATGCAGTGAAAACCCGCCCAATTTAAATAGAATGGAGGAAAAAGAAAATGAGAACCTACCAAAAGAGCTTAAAGGAAAAACGAATGAAAATGATGAGCAATCAGAAAGCATAATAATAAATAAAACGACCACAGAAATCATGGATAAAATAACACAGTACTATCCAATGCTAGAAAGCACATCAATTGAAAGCAGGAAGAAAACACATAAAACAAAAAAAACAAGAGAAATTAAGAAAATTAAAATGAACGAGGAAGAAGATAATCAGATTAATTTAACAGAAGAAACCACAGCAGAAGAGATGGAAATAGAACTAACCACACCAGAAGCAAAAAAATTAAAAAAATCACCACACTATAACACACGTATCCAAACACAAACAGAATCACCACAGGAAAAAAACATGCAAACAAAAACGGCAAAATAAACCATGATAATTTAAATCTCCCTCACAATATAAGTTAAACTCAATGAAAATTAAGATCGGCGCAATAAATGTTCGGGGATTAAACTCGAAGAAAAAAATACAAGAAATCAATTACTGGATACAACAACTCCAACCTACCATTTTAGGACTTGTAGAAACAAAAATCTACAACAGATCGCAAATAAATCCAGCACAACTTATGAATAAAATGGGTTTTTGCGCATGCTCTAGAGATGCACTAACGCCCTCAGGTGGAACAGGAATTTTTATTAGCCAAAGAAGTCCCTTTACAACGTTTAAAATAATATACATAGACGCGAATCTATTAATAACCACATTCAATAATAAAAACTTCTCAATAAATATTATATTTGTATATATACCACCAGGACCAACTGTAATTAACAGAATAATAACAACAATTAACTCAATCCTCTCAAACAATCCCTACCCAACTATTCTTACGGGAGATTTCAACATAAGTTATAAGAAATTTATTACGAAATGGATACACCAGTTAAAATTTCCACTCATGAGTGCAGAAGATTTTCTACCACCTAACTCTATATCTTTTTATAACAATAGACACGGAACTTTAATAGATCTAATGTTTTATTCCCCAATGCTGCACCATTCAATAGAAATAGCTCTTTCCCCAACCCCTTTTTCAGACCATGCAGCGCAGATAATAACGCTAAACATAAACACACACCGCAGCACAATAATTAATTTGCAAAAAACGATCAGGATTCTACTACCAGACAATACTACAGAGTCACTTTTTTCAGAAATTTATATAATGATAAATAAAATGAATCAGCTTGAATTAGACCCGATATCCAGATACATAGCTTACACTAACATGCTTTCATTTAATATAAATCATATCACACAAAAATCAATCCCTCCCTCCAGGCTAATTACATTAGCAGATGAAATATACAAAAGAATCAGTCTGACTAAACCGGTTCAACATAATCAAACAAACATAATTAAACTCACCCAGCTCTATAAACAGACTTGCAATAAATTAAAACAATATCTAAGCATAAAAAAGAAAAAAATTTGCCTAGCACAGCCACACACATGGACACGCGGATATATTAGGTGGGCTTTGGGGTACCCATCCATAAATAAAGTTCTCATGGCGCTGGAATCGGAAAATAAGTTTACAGCAGGATTTAACATGATTGCACCTATATATAACTATTTCAAAACAAAGCTAACTAAGCATGCACAATTCACACCCAAAGAAGATTATTTTAGAACAACTGAAGATGAGATGCCATTTAAAATCGAGATTTTAAGGTAGTGTTAGAATCAATCCCACCCACATGTCATCCAGGACCTCCAGGCATTCCACAGTTTGTACTTGCACATCTTAGCCAAATTACAAATACATACCTGTGTCAATTGGCAAATCAAATATCACAAAAAATTTATAGCATACAGGGATTATACAAGATATCAATGGTACCATTTATGAAAAAACAAGAACCTATTACCAAGATCACCAACTTAAGACCTATCTCAATGGAGCCTTTAGGAATTAAACTGCTAGAAAAAGTAATAAACGTGAAAATTGAACCATTTATACTGACAAAAATATCACAACATCAGTATGCAAAGAAAGGCTCATCCACAGGTCAAGCAGCACTAATCTTTAAAACTATAATTAACTCAGTAATTAAGAAGAAGAAATATGCTCCAATTGCAGTACAACTAGATTTTGAAAGTGCTTTCGACTCGGTACCAATAAAAATCTTACTAAACCAACTAAAGGAAACACAAATACCACGATCAATATTATATGCAATAGCCAACCTACTTTTAAACAGAGAAGTACATATCACACTTAATGGAAGAACATCATCATCATTCTATCCCACTCAATCAATACCACAAGGGTCACCACTGAGTACACTACTGTTCACATTCTACATAAACCCCTTATTGGAAGAAATTGAAAAAAAAAATACAGGGAGTGTTAATACCAAATACAAAAAGATACATTCCTTGTATAGCTTATATGGACGATATCACAATATTCTTAGCATCAAAAAACCAACTACACACACTACAAAACATCATAGAAAAATATACAAAAAAATTCAAACTTAAAATCAATATCAATAAGTCAGCTGCTTGGACAATTTTTACAGGGAAAGTAAACAAACAAATTTATCAAGGAAAGCCCAGCAGTTTTCTAGGTTTTCCATTTTATCTGGGAATGAATAAAATGAGAACAACAATACAAAACAAACTCAAAGTGGATGCAGAAAGAATCACAGAATCATTATCCAGATCATATCTATCAATATACGCAAAAATATCATTATTCAATCAACTCATAATGTCAAAAATAAGCTACTATTTACCAATAATTAGTTTCACAAAACCATTTATAGCCTCAATTAATTCATTTTGTAGCAAACTACTATGGAACAGGAAAGTAGTTGCCATTTTAATAAAGCAACTCAACCAACCAACAAAATGGAATGGTCTGGGACTTCACTCAATATCAGTGTTTCAGTCACAAAAAACAATAAATCTGCTAATAGCCATAGTCAAAAGATTTCCAGATATTGAACCAATACTGGAGATCATGCCCACAGATCGTCCACCACCTACAAACAATTATATCTTTACATTGCTTGAAAGCATTGAGAGCATCAAAAACAAAGTAACGCTGAAAAGTCCAATAAAATATACTTATTGGCAAATGCATGATTTCCTAACACAAAAACAATCTGAGAATAACCAAATATCTGTATTGGGAATTGATAACAGCCAATTACTTAAAAAATTTAGGAAATGGTACCTGGAACCAAAATTTTATGATTTCATAATTAAAGTCAATTTGAAAGCACTACCTACAAGTCATTTTATTAGATACAGAAGATTCTATATAAATATAGATCCCTTGTGTATGCTGTGTCACAGGGATGAGGAAACACAGGACCATTTCATATATAATTGCTCAGGACTTGAAAAAGTAAGACAGATGATGGTTGGCGGATATAGGAAAAATGGAGCAACAATAGATGAGATTCTACAAACATTCAAAAGTAATGGAATACCCACCATTAGGGTGGCCACTTTCAGCCTATATGCATTCTGGTGTACCAGATGCACTTTTACACTGGGCAACAACACAAGAAGGCACCCTAACACCTATAAGAACAAATTGTAAAAAATAAAAGAAAGAGACAGTATCATTGCACCACCTGATATCTTTGCAGCAACATGGTCTCTTTTTAAAATTCAGGCCACTTTATAATAAAGGATATAATAGAAAAGGACAGAGGCAAACATGAAATTCAGTGTTGCAAGAACATGGAAAAATTACTGAAACCATGATCATTGATTTATATTGTACATAAACTTGGACAATAAATATTTCATAAAGTGTTGAAAAATCTAAAACATTGTGAAAGCCACTATCTAAGTTCTAAAAAGACAATTTTTAAGTGCAAAGAGACTCTAATCAAACATACAGACTGTAATGTAATAACTGTGTAAACCTATGTATAACACTATGTTGAATCAACAACCAATGTAACCACTTGTTTTTGAATAAAGTTACCTTTAAAACATAATAATAATAATAATAATAATAATAATAATAATAATAATAATAATCATCATAATCATCATCATCATCATCATCATCATCATACTATGTGGCTATATTTATTTATTAGATAATGAATATCAAAATAATCAAAGACAAAGATCAGGTAATTTAACAAAGTATAAAAATCAATGCTTGAACAAACAAAAAATATATAACAGTAATTTCATTTAAGTTCTTAGCAATCAAGATAAATAATCTATAGTGAAGTTAATTAGGAAAGCTTGATCCCTATTTTCCTATTAAATAATCTGTACACACGCGCACACACACACACACATATATATATATAATGTGAAACAAAATACATCACTGAAGAAGGTTACTAAGCAAAACATAAAAGAAACTTAAGTATTAATAATTATTATTAAACAGTGTGACAAATGTTTTATTTGATCTTTATATAAAATAGTTTAATCATTCTTTTCTCTAAGTATCTTGCAAATATAAATGTAATTATTCCTTAAAATGCAGAACATTTACTCTGTTATAATGTAATCATCTAAAGATGTAGCACTATCTTGCCTTGTTTCTATAGGTATTGAAGTGGCATTATATAAGATGCTTATCTAAGCTAACATTTTATCAATAAAAGACTAACACATGTTGCTAGGAACTTCTCTCTAATAAACAAATAATATTATTTATGTAAGTATTATAGTCACAAATGTAATTAATTATACAAAATATTTTGCAAATGATTTTTAATTGCCAATATTGATAAGTAAAGATTAAATCTTATAAAATATATCAAGTATATAAACATAATCATTTATATATACACTTCAGATATCTTATGATATTTAATTATAACAGCATGGGATAAACTTTAGAGATCAATAAAATACATAAAACAGATAAAATATTTTAATTATATATAATAATAATTACTTTTAATTAACAATCTTTTTCCAAAAGACATTAAACACTACATACACCTCAAGCTATCAATGCTAAAATTCTAATAATACAATTTAAATATACTTTCTATATAATCCTTTCTATTCATATTTTCTTCTTGTGAGAACTTTTATTTAATAAATCAACTATATATAATAATTAAAACAAATATTTATTATAATCTAAAACCTCCTTAAAGTTTTTAAAAGTTCCAATTATTTTATTTAATCTTTTAGAATGTTTTTTTACAATCCATCCAAATCATTAGGCAATTTAATTGTAAATCACAGATGGTGGAGAATTGATTCTTGAAGGACAATAAATGATGACAAAATTTTGTTTTTAAGTTAATCCATTAATGTGGTAAACTTTAATATGCAAGAAAATCACAACAAGTTGTGTTTTCTTCATTTCATGAGATGTGGTAAAATGATTTATGAAGAGAAATTCCATTATCTGGTTTAACAAAAGTTATTTACATGTAGGTGTTTATTCCATAATTTTAAATCAACAGAATTAATTACTTTTGAAGTCTTATCAGATAGGTAAGTGAATAACATTCTGAAATAGTTTTAAATGTTCTATTTCAATGAAATTTTTTAATTTCATTTTTGTTCATGTATTTTATTATGATGCATATTTTCCAGATGTTTTAGTTATTTATTTGGAAAGTTGAGGCATGCATTTGTTCAAATAGGGAAAATGACTATAAGATCTATTACTCCATCATCATGATGATTAATGATGCCAGGATAGCTAAATTTAAACTTAAGGCTTTGTGCAGTTTTCCAATAGCTAATTGGCAATGGAAGAGATTCTCTTGGGTAGGTGTATTTATAGATTTAAATCCCATGACCAATTTCATCATCATCTTCAATTAAATTTTTTCACTCTTTTAGCATTTTATATAAAAGCTTGATCCCATTGCCATAGTATTGCTAAGATATTCTGGCAGGAATTTTTTGAGTTTTGAAGAAGTTCTAGTGCCAGTTACAATGAAACTATTTTAAAGTGACAAATAATGTTACAAAATATATTAATAAATGTAAATACAATATTATATCCTTTGAAACAAATTAGTATACACAGTATAATGTTAAAATAAATATTTATATTACAGATATTAAAATAAATCATTTGTTTTATTTACTGTTCTCACACTAATTAATATTTAATCACAATAATAACTTTACCCAATTTCTTTAACTTTAAAATATATCAAAAAAACATCAATAGCACATTTAATTACTATATTAAAAGTTTTATATTAGTATTGTAAATCCATTTACCAATAATTGTACACTAATATAAATATTGCTTTACTGATCCTATTTTAACTGATTAATTCACATATTGATAATATTATGTACTTTAAAAGTGTATTGTTTTTTTAGTAGTTAACTTTATACATGTGTCTGTAATAATTAAAGATAAAATAGTGGTTTTTAAAATTGCTAAAAGTATTTTATTATGTTATAAAAAATAAATGAAAGCCATCTTGGATTTTTTTAAATTTACTTCATAAGATAGCTAAATTTGTAATGCTATATTACTTTTATAATAATAGTAGTAGTAATAGTAGTAATAATAAGCCAATAAGATTTTAAAGTTCTCTGTATTATTTTAATTTAAAAATATGAAAATTCATCACAATATATTATTGAAAAAATTGTTTTTGCCCTGAAGTAAATAGATTTTTTTAAAAAAGATTGAAGGCCAAAAATCTTATCCTATTAAGAGTAGTTAAGTCAGCCATTTTGCATTGTTGAATAATAATGATTCTAAAAATAAAGTTTCTTTAGAGTTAAATAATATGAAGTATTTTACTTTTTTTATATATGTCAAAGCATTGACTGAGAAGTGAACCCGAGCTTTCTGCTTGGAAGGCAGCTATGCTAACCACTAGGCCACCAATGCTTGACAAGTATTCTATTTTAAATTGTGACCTAAATAAGAAAATAAATTCTAAGCTGATTGATATTATAAAGAGTACAGAAAATTAAAAAAAATTGATAGAACTACTTATTTAAGTTGTAATCCTAGTGATTATATGGTTCCTAAAGTTTTCTTTAATCCTAAATCTCATAAAAAATAACTTTCTTTAAGGTGTATTTTTGATTTTAATAAGGAGATTGTTGATAAAAAATTTTATAAGATTTTTTACAAATTATATTAGTTTTGGTCAATTTTCTTTTGATGGTTTTGCTTTAGAGTATAACTGTGGTTTCATAGTTTAAATATTGAAAATATGTATCAATAAATTGATAAATTGAAAAGTATTAGTATATTTATTTCTAATTGAGGGAAATATGAATATTTTTTGCGGATGAGATTAAAATTATTCATAATTTGCAATTTTGTATTTTATGGATAATATTCTATGTGTAATAATAGATTGGTTTCACAAATAATTATTTATTGGGTTATATAAAAGTTTTTTGGAAGAAAGGCCTTGATTTAAATTCATTATTAAATAGTTAAAAATAATTAATTTATATTAAATCTATACCTGGATAATTTATAAAATTGCTTGAAGGAATCACAAAATTTGTCTAAGTCAAAGTAAATTAACTTTTAATGGAAGAAGTAAAGTTCAAAGAGTTGAGTTAAAAATGAATATCATATTTCAGCTTTATATATTTATGAACTAAATACAGATCATAAAATATTATTTGATAATGCAGAGGTTATTTTTTATGAAAGAAGAAATTAAGAAGAAAAGCCAAATAAATTTTAATGATAAGTCTTTTTAATCTGAGGTTACCTATCTCATGCAAACATTTTTTGATATTAAAGGTTAGTGGTTTTTGAAGTAAAGTATGAGAATGTTATTTCTGTTGTGTGTGCGCGCGCATTTCTATATGTGTTGGTTATATTTAGTTAAAATTTTCTTGATATTTATTTGTTAATAGATGCAACCATAGTAATAAGAGAATTTTAGTAAAAATTTGTTTTTAGTTAGTATTTTAATGTTATATAATTTTCTACTTTATTTATTTATCATTACTAGTAGAGCAGTATTTAATATATATAATAACTTTTATATAAGCAAAATTGTGGAAGTAACTATTTTTTTACACATGCACTCTCCCATCATTATCTGTTTTAAAACTGTAAGTGGTACAACTATAATTACAGTTTATTCTTAAAATAAACCAACAATTATTGACTGCGCCTAAATTAATGATGAACTGATTATGAGTCTCATTTTAAAATTTGCATGTTCAGTTTATTTATTACAGGGAAGAGAAATTTTCTCATTTTAAGCACTTGTGACAATGAACCTAATTAGTTTATATATATATATTATTCAAAAGTTAACCTTGATAATGGCAGATGCTAGTCCGTCGTCGAAATATCGGTATGAAATGGAAAATAATACATGGTTCAGGTCCAAAATTATTAATTTACCTGCATCATACAACCGGGAAAACATTAAATATATATATATTAAATATATATATATGTCTGTGTGTGTGTGTGTGTGTGTGTGTGTAACAATTAATAATATAGTGCTTTATACATGTGTAAAATTGTGGGGGAACTGTCACAAATAGTTGAAAATGATAAACTTTTTCTTCCCTGTGATATATAAACTAAATTTGTGGATACAATATGCAGATTTAGAAATTGGTCTTATTTAGGCACGATCAATAATTATTGGTTTATTTAAAAAATAAACACTGGCCATCTGTGTATCACCTGAAGGTTTAAAATAATTATGGATGGGATAGTGTATGCCAATTTTCTAGTGTATGTGTGAATAGAAGTTTCTTCCACAATTTTACATATATATATACAATGTTTACATATATATATATTGTGTGGGTGTTTGTGTGTTTTACGATTTTTAAATGATATAAAAGAAATACTATACATAAATAGAGAGCAGAATGTTAAATAAGAATTATTATTTCTTGAAGAAGCATTTCGTCGTTTAAATCTTTTTTCTTTAAAATATATTTCTTTTAGACTGCAGGCAATTTTAATGTTTGAGATGTGGATACATTTGTCTGAAAAGTATATTTGGAATCTGAATACACATCTATTGTGATATTTTATGAAAGCCTGGAATATTGATTTTATTAAATGAATAAATGAATGAAGAAGCGCATGTTTACATATTCCATTCCACTCAAGCGTTCAAAGTAAAGATGTATGCTCTGCTACTGGACCAGGAAGCTCTTCCCATAACATTAATATATGTAATGAGGTGGATTCATCTCATAGCACATAACAATTTAATGTGTAACCATGACAGTGTGTGTGCATATAAACTTAAAACTTGAAAGAAAATAGAAATGAATGCACATAAAATGTATGTATTTAAAAATTTAGTTTGGGATGCCATAAATATTGATTAATTACTACAAATATTTCTTAATATTATTGAAATACTCCAAATTATTTGAAAATTAAATACAACAAATGTCTTTATTTGATAAATATTTGATTTGATTTATATCTGATTTTGACAAAATTGTAAAAATTTAATTGTAACAATAAAGAAAGCGTTGGTGGCTGAGTGGTTAGCACAGCCACCTTACAAGCAGAGGTCCCGGGGTTCCCTTTCCGGCCGACGCTTTGACACATTAAAAAAAAAAAAAACAATTAAGAAACTTTTGGTACAAAACAAAAATGTTTATTTTAATGTACTAAGTTAATTCTAATATGTTTTAGCTTAAGGTATTGATAGAATTTTTTAGTTAAACTATGTTTGGTTTTGATGAATATAAATTTAAAAAAAAATAAAACAATTGTAATTCACTTATAACCTTGTTTTTTTTTATTATTAATTAAGAAGAAAAAGACTTATTTGACCACCTATTTATAAATTCTATAATATCTACTATAAATAATGGGATCAGTTTAACTGATGTCATTATAGAAAAAAATAAAAGTTTTAAAAGAAGGGCAGGTAATTATTGTTCTCCACTTTGGTCAAGTTTGAACTTCCAGAAAAATGTAGCACGATAATTTCTTCATATAGTCCAATATATGTGTAGTAGGCACCAATTAATGTAACTGAAGTTTAGAGATTATGAAAGCTAAAACTGAATTGATGATCACCAATATTTAGCTTGTATATTTGGTAACCAGGACTTGCCGTACTAGCAGTCTATATGGAAAACCAGCTTACTGATATTGTCACATGAAGCACAAACGGTGAAAATTAGTTAGTGAACAAAATATATTTTAATATTGATATAATTTTATAGAACTAATAAAATCTATTATTTTAAAGCGCTGAAAACTTTGAAATTATTCAAACGGAAGTCAATCTCCAATAATACTCTATTTCTGAAATATTATAAATTCCCATGCATTCGCCAGTCGGTAAGAGTTTAAAAAACTTAAGTGAATCATTTAAGTTTAGAGTGTACATTCTATATACACAACTCTTACAAACCATGCTTAAATCAGGGCTTGAGTCTATTGGGTGCCTGATGTTATAATCAAAAATATTCAGTTGTACAAATCTATTTAACCCATCGCAGGAGAAAGACAGTGCCTTATTTTTAACCACCTACTAATTGTAGGTGTTTAAACAAACATGACTTATGAGATTGACTTCCGTTTGAATAATTTCAGAATTAATAAAAGCAATAATTAATGATTGAAATGTTTTGAATTATTAGATATGCACATGTGGGTATGCACTTATGTGTTTATTTAATACCATTAACAATTTTTGTATTTCTGTAAATAATAATTTAAACAATGTTCGCTTTATTTAAATTTATGAGAATATTTTCTGCTATTTGTAATTAAGTCAAAATCAGAGTAACTATTGTGTTGTAGAATATTTATTGTTTCTTTTATTTACTATTATTTCTAATTAATGAATAAATTTATTAATCATTATTTTAAGTTATTCTAGTGAAGTTATTTAATATTAGAATGGATTACATTTGAATTATGCATTTATGTTCGCATATAGCTAAGATAGTTGCTATTCTAAGTTTTAGGTCTGAATTAATAGGAAATGAATATGTATATGTGGGCATCTATATAATTTTCTTTAGAATTATTTAATTGATACTGAGGGATCAAAAGTCAGCTTTAAAGACTATGCAGTTTATTATATGGTTCATAATAATGTTTACTAGTTTTATTGAAATGAGTACAGTCTTTGTACCAGATGGCCTTAAGCTTTGATGGTGATCAGCATTGATGTAATGATTCAGCACTTTTAATAAAAAAATTAATTACAATTTAGTGTTATAGTTATTTTAGCATTCAAGTATGTGAATGCAGCAAAATTATTGAGAGTATTCTTTTATTAGCTTATGTCTCATGATTAGCATTGGTTTGATGAACCTAACATTTTATGAAAAGTCTCTTTTAAAATCAGTTCAATGTTCACTGCTGATATTGTTTGTTACAGCTATAACAATGTTTATTACATTTATTACCTGTAGATGATTCTTTTTTGAACCTTTACTTAAAAAGATTGCTGGTATTATTATCATATTCTCATGTAAACATCAACAATCTCATGCCATTACAATATATGTGTATATATATAAAATATTTAAGTACATGTATATTATATATACTTTTAAGCTTGATATAATTAGAGGGGAACCTGAATCCAGACATGCAAGCTCTCTTTAGTCATCCACTCCATCTTATACAAACAATACACATAACTATATATATATGAAAAAGATAAATGATCTCCAATATATGAATTTTGTGCTGGACCAGCCCTCTTCAGCTGAAATAGATCATCATCTCCCACATTCAAATATAATCAGTGCTCAGTTTATATTAAGATAGCAAATCTTCAAACTTTAATGAACATGCTTCAATCCTCTCCACTCTCCAACTCTTCAGCCATCTATATCACTGAAAATCTGATGATGACATGTTCAAAGCTCTCTTTAGTCATCCACTCCATTTTATATAACTGATACACATGGTCATATATATATCAACAGGCACAAAATGTAAAAATTAATAAATTATGGGAAAGCTAAAAATAGAAAATGTTTGTCTTTGAATATATCTTGTATGTTTGATTTTAAGAATTTTAAACTTAGTTGATAAAGATTACTTAGATAGTTGAAAGTGCTCCTATATGGATTAAAAGTGTAAATTTATATTACTGTATTTGTTTTATTATTTGAATATAAAATTATATATATATATATATAAGTTAAATGAATACTGATATCGATTAATATTATATATATATATATATATAATATTATATATATATATATATATATATATATATAATATTATTATGATTCGATGTCTATATTTTTAAAGCAATATAGGTAATTATATAACAGAATATTTGTAAATACAGTAACTAAATAATTAAAAAAATTTATCCATTTATATATATATATAGTATCAACTTAGATTGGGTTCACACCTAAAATTATTTTATTCCAAAAAATATATTTATTTATTATCAATTGTTTTGAATGCTCAAATAATTTACATTATTAGCAAAAACTTATTGATAGTATAGTGAATATAAAATAATATGACCTTGCTGATTTTTTATTTTAATTTTTTTTAATAAGTAGATTGTAAGTCATAGTACAGTTGGTATTTTATTATATAAAATGATTGGACATGTTTAGAAACATTTAGGTTCATTTCTTAAAATTTCATTCACTCATATTTTATTTTACTGCATGCATATAACAATCAACACAAATATAAATGAATAAATAGCAAATTATTATTTTGTGTGTATGTGATTACATGTGTGTTTTTGTTTTGTTTTGCAATTAAAACAATTTTCAATTACATCTATTTAAAAGTATTTTATAATACTTATTTTAATAGTTAATTAAAATATAATATTCAAGTTTTGATTTTAAAATTGTAATTTCATTGTATTATTTTTTTATGTTTTGTTTTTAAAATTGTTTGTTTAAAAGTTTGAGAAGACATTTTTATTCTGGCAGGTTTTATTTAAGGAAATTCTTTACTAAAGAGAGTATAACTCTATGTGACAATAAAGTAGGAATCAAGTGAGTCTATAGAGATCGTATCTAAGAGGATGACATCAATATTTTGTCATGGAAGAAATGATATAAAAGTCTATGATTAGAAATCAAACTCTCACTTTTGGTTTTACCCCTGTAGTAAAAATAATTTCAAAGTGTTATATATAAAATTTAATTGTTAATTGAAATATAATAATAGAAGGCTAGATAATAAAAAAATATTTGCTCTGAAAGGCCCAGCCTTTCAAGAGAGATCTGGAACACATGAAAATAAAATTGGCTCAAAATATAACATAATATAATAAAATTGAAAAAATGTGGGACACTCTCCATGATGAAATTCATGAAATTAATGTATATATTGGGGACCATAGAATAACTGGAAAGTATTTAAAATAAAATGGATACTGCAGTCATTTACTGCTAAAAGATTTAAATTTCTCAAAAAAACAAAATATTTATTTTCATATAACCACAGAAAACATAAATATTATCTGAATTTGTCATGAATATATTATTTTTAAAATGCTTACTTTGATAATTTTATGACGTTCTAATTATAAATGATGGTACTGAATTTTGTATACACTTTATATAGTTGCTTAATAGTTTTTTATTTTGCACTAGGATTAATAAGCTTTTTTTTTTCTTGCGTGCCATAAATTTTATATAATATATATTTTTATTTTTACTGTGTTGATTGTATTATATGTGTTTTTATAAATAATCCATTAAAGTAATAATCCATGATCCTTGGATAAATTTACCAGATCATTTTTTTTTTCATGTATTATAGCATTGACCAGGAAGCGAACCCGCTAACCCGGGACAGCTGTTTATAAGGCTGCTGTGCTGACCTCTGACATAGATCTTTTTTTTTTTTTTTTGGTTGTATCTTTTTATATTCGCTTAATGTGGAATGCGTATAAATAAACTAACCAAAAAGAAAGGTAAATAATTTTCTAAGTAGAGTTTTAAATATCTTTATTAAAATTTAATCTTAATTTTATATAACATTTTAGAAGTGTGTTTTATTTATTTTATTACTTATAAAATGAAAAGCCATATAATTAATATATAAATGCAAACGATTATATTTAACAGAAATGTCTAATTCTTGTATGTTTGTTAAAAAAAAATCACTTATATTTAAATTGGTTGTCTTTCATTTATAACCAACCATAGAATGATTAAGAACAAATTAAAACAGACTTAGTTATTTTTTAATGCATATAAAGACTTATTTATTTATTTATTTATTTTCTGTTTGTCTGTGCATTTTCCTTTGCATCACTTCACAGTTACAGAAGTTAGAAATTTTAGTATAATATATCTTTATTTTATCAGTCATCAATTTATATATTATATTTTCTTTTTTTTTTTATGCAATAAATTTTATTTTATTAATTAAATTTGAATTTCGTGATTATTTCTAATTTATCGATTGTTTTATACTACAATATTAACTTAAAGAATTTCAATATATTTCTATTGTTATAGTAAATATTCAGTTAGTTAAAGTATAAATAGACACTTATATATCTTAATAATTTATTGCCTTATTTTAATAATTGTCTTGTCAAAACTTTATTAATCAAAAAGCCTCCATAAACATTTATTGCTTATTTAAATTAATAAACCAGTCCTCAACGTATTTTATGTTTTATAATTTATTTTCTTTACTATTATTTTATTTATCTTTAATACTGTTATAGTTGGGTATTAAATTAAAATATTATGAAATTATTCATTATAATATACAGTTATATTATACTATTACAAATTAGTATTGTCAAAACGTGATGGATTATTTGGTAAAGTAAATTATAATTAGTATTCAAATATGTTGATAATTTACTCATTTTAAATTCTTTGTAGATTTTTTTATAGTAATAATTGATGATTTATTCATATTTACACTAATACAGATTTTAGCTATATAATCTAAAACAATATAAATACTGTCATAGATTTAGCTTATTCAATTAGTGGTGTATAATAATTTTCATTCATGGTATACCGGTATAAATTTTGATGTCCAGACGTGATGGGCCATTAAGACAATTAATTATGGTATTCATTTATTTGTTTTGACATAGATTTTGGCTTGTTCAACTCATGAGGTCTGTTGACAATTAAAACTACATTCATTTTATACCAATACAATATATATACATGGTCTATCCCAATAAAAAGTGACTAGTACTGCTTTTCTCTCCAAGCTGCCTGTCACACCATCTCTAAGCTGTCTAACTGTGTCATCTCTTGAATCAATGCATGTGTTATATAGCAACATAGGTTTGCTATTCATCAAAAACATTTTGACAAACTAAAGTATTTGAATCATGCGGTACAGCATAAAATGTAACAATATGATTTATAATTTAGCTCACAATAAAAAATGTTTTCATTATTTTTTAATTTAAACTGAGAAGAATTGCTACTATGACATTTAAAATAGTTCAAACTGTGTATGATAACCCTTAGACTCACATGTGTTCCATGAAGGAGAATACAGATGCTAATGAAAAAATATAAATTCCAGAATTTACAGGCTGCTGTTGCACTTGTTTAAAAACCAGTACATGATGCTTAGTTCTGAAAACTGTCCATAGATTTTATACTTCCATTTGTTCTGAGAGGAAACAACAATTTATCATTAATTAGTCATGTGATACAGATTTGTTTATTTTGTGTTAGTTTGTATTTATTTGTTTATTCTTAAGTTCCATGTGCCATTACATAATATAATCAAAACCCAATAACTAAATACATTAAGTGATTTCATCACTTTTCTCTGGTAGGCTATTATTATCCACTGGTTGTGATCATTGGGATTATTCTCAAGTTGATTTCTTTGTTTTTCTTGCATTCTTTAGGCCTGCAAAATGAACAGTAAAAGCAATGTTACAGATGATGAAATTCAAATTTTGAAGAAATCTGATGATGACTTGTCTGACTTTTCTGTAGACAAGTAGTCAGATAAAAAATATGAGGCTAACTGATTGATGATGGTGAAGAAAATTGTTTAGCAACTTAATATCAAAATGGTGATCAACCTTCTATCAACATCAATAATTATGTGAGTTCAGATAAAAGTTCTAATTCTACAATATCACTTTGAAACAGGGTTTTCAGCATGTGGTCCACACTAACATATCCTTTGTGCCTAGATATACTGTCACTTAAGATAAACCAATAGTCTCATTATGAAACTAAATAGATCATATGATAAAATAGACTGTTCTCTCTATCTATTTTCTCATAGCTTGATTGTTTATTAGCCATATAGGCCAGCAGTTTTTCATTTTTTATGATTACAATAAGATCTGTTTACTTCATAAAATTGGATATCTTCTCCAAATCTAAAATGGTTGGCATGAATACATATTTCTTATCTTACTTATTAAAAAAGACAACTGGAAAGCAAAATAGCCACATATTACACAACAGATGCAGAGACAGATGAAGTGTATGTGGAATGGAAGTGCCCATTTTCCAGTTAAGAGTACTACAAAAAGATAGTACTCAAAATGCACAAAAAATATAAAAATGAAAAGAGAACCAAAATTATTTGCACCATGTTTTATGTCTTATCGTACATACCATCATGATAAACTTTCTTTTTACATATATTGTTTGTATACTATTGGGTGGTTTTTTTTTCATCTCTCAATTAGCATAGCAATGGAACATATGATCCCAATCAGTAAGACCAGTGGCACACATATGTCACACATCCCCAAAATTGCCCCCTATTTTGATATAAAATATGACAATGCATAGCTAAACTCTGCAATACCTAACTAACATGTACACAATAAAAAAAATCTTGAGTTAAAAAATAAATAAAAATAGTAGTCTAAGGGTTATCCTTTTGAAACCCTTTTACTTTTGATTTATTAATGCAAGATCTCAGCATTTAATTCAGTGTGTCTGTATCAATTACATATTCTTTATATGCAGATATGCATATGGGATGCATAGATCATAAAAAAACAGTTATGACACATCTATTAAAAAACAAAAATATTTAATAAAAAATAAAACAAAATGACAAAAAATTTAATTTTAAACTGGAAATATAATATAATGGATTAAGTATATGCCGTTACATCACTTTCAAATAAAAATGGAAAAAATATAAAATCACCCTAAAGTATATATATATAAGAATTTAATAATTTTATTTAAATTAATATATATATAATGCACAGATGACAAACTAATTATATAATTATTTAAAGTTTAAAATCTAAAAACAAGATTGTTTTGATTTAAAAGAATTTTTTAAAAAGCTGTTAATTAATTATTTTTAATCTCAGAATGAAAATGATTTTCTATATTGACATAAATGCAAACAGGCCCTTGGGCATAAAGTCAGATAAGAGATAAATTTAAAAAATACTAGTCATAAAATTTTGAGTTTCTGCTCTAAAGAAAGCTCACCAATAACAATGGAAATAAACACATAGTCAACAGAGAAAAATCAAGCCAGGCAAGATCGATCCTGGAATTTGGTGATAAGAATTCACAAAGATATAAAAAAATAATATTAAAGTTGAGATTTAGATTTGGATTGCTCTTGGTGATTGCATGTTATTTAAATATATTTATAAATGTAATGTGGATCACTAAAATGTAGGGGTCAGCAATAATTTACGTTTCCCGTGTTTGCACTAGCCGAGGCGGTCTCCAAAGTATGATGGTTCCCAAAAACTGGCCAGCAACAGACTTGTCTTTACCTAGAACAATATAAAATGGAAAGAATTTTGAATTGTATGATGCATCAAGGACTGCAAAGACAGATTTTACCTACAACATTTGAAAGTATAAACTTTTGTTTTAAATAAAAGATGAACATTAATTATATAGTACAAACTTTTCAAGTATTTAAGTGTCACTTAACTTTTAAAAGAAATCTCTCTTATTTGAGTAAAATTTTAAATTATTTATTATATTTTATATATGTGTTTAATATCATTTTCATTCTTGTAAATTTCTTTTAAATTAATAATTTAAAAATAGGCATAAATGGCTGCATAGATTTGTAAGATTACGTTAGTTTAAGATGTGTTAATTTTGGACTAATTATTTCATGGTTAAATCGGTGCTGGTGGATAGATGTACAGTTATTTTATGTCAATGTAATCTGAGTAGGTGCATTGGATACTCATTCCCTTGTACTACATTGGCATATAGGACATAATACCCATCTGAACATATGGCCCAAAAGTGTAGCCTCATGTTGTCAATGGTGATGTATTTTTTATGCCATTAATTTTCTTATGCTTTGACTGGGACAGTAAGCTGGAAAAGACCACTATCCCCTTTTACAAAGCATCTCTTCTATATATATATACCGGTCGGTTTCGTCTGTTCATATAACAAGATCTAGCATCTAGGCAAAAGTACCTCGAATCCAATCCTGTGCAAGATACATAGGTCAGGAACATTCATGAACTCTGCCCTATTTGCCTATTTTCCAGATCTACCAACTTATGAGCAACAATTCCAATGATACTGATCTAATTTATTCCTACCCCGCCGGCATCACAAAGTCGTGACACAAAAAGACTCTTATTCGAACTTGGTTCATGTCTAGGATATTATAATTAGCGATTTTCGATCATCTAGTAAGGGAAACCTTTTTATATTACATCAAAATTATTTCTAATCAATAAATGAAACAATGACTTAGATATTTAGAAAGATATAACATTTATTAAATCAACTTGGAATAGATATGATTGCAAACGTTATTGGTGTTACAATGTAAATAAAATGGGTGTTTATCTCCCTTGGACAACATTAACCTCTCTTACAATACTATACAATGAACATATTTAATCATCAATAACAAATAATTCATGGCTTTATTCTATTGCGGCTATTTATATGTCAATAATTTATCGATGGACTGTGATACATAAGATTTTTAATAATAGCGCTAGACTACGGTATCTGAACATTATTTGAATCCACCAGTACTAAAATAATAGCATTCATACCAATACGTAAGTTTATTAAGTTGGATGATAAGGGTAATTTTATTTAATTACTATTTGCATTGGCTATACAAGAACGTGTGTGGGAAGCTACTTTGGGAAATAATAATAATGGCAGAAGCGTCATATCTGAAAGTGCGAATGATATATATATATTAAACAGTGGCAATCCATTTAGTATAATCATAACAGTACGGTTTAGGAGAATTAATAGGCTTTTAACGAGAATAAAATCTGGGAGAGCGGTACGTGTATGATGGCAATGGAGAGATCTATTCTAAGATCTAAGAAGATGCTTCAATTCACCGTTAAAGAAAGCGACTCTCTGCAAACGTCGGCAGGGTCGGGTCATAAACAACGAAGAAGGCGCTTTATTGAATTGCCATAGGCTGGACTTTTGCCAGAGCGAACCCTATGCAATAATATCACGCGCTGAAGAAATCCAAAGAGGTTTGCCAAACCTTGTCCTTGGTATTGGAAGTAAAAATGAATGAAGCACAAAGGTATATATATAACGAAAGGCCGGTATACACGTAACGCTTGCATTAATATAAATATATTGATATTTAACTAAGTAATAAAGAATTATCGCCTATTTTTATTAATAAAAACCCCTCGTACCGGTATGATTTGATTACTACGTGGATATGGAAGAATTACATTTAAGGCCACTATAATATAGCTCAGAGAACTAAAGGATCCCCCCCCCTTATGTATTACTTTAAACTACACATAAACTTTCCACAACGTATAAATAATATAACTCTTTGGTTTTGAATGCTTTAATAAATAAATACTTTTCATATTATTAAATATATATATAAAGTCGGTGGTGGCTATTGATTTCAAGAAATTAATATTAATTTAATTCATATAAATCTAATTGCAGATTTTAGAAGTTAGCGCTATTATTTAATTAACCAAAAAAAACATTTCTACGAAAATAGATTTTTACTTAGTTGTTGAAAATAACACTGTACAAGAATTATCAAATTCTTATTTTATTTCCCCAGACTGGCAGGCTCCCGCTATACTAGGAATAACAAATTTGTTTTCAAAACTACTAGATTAATTACCCTCTGAAAAGTAAGGAGGGTTTTCTTTTATTAAAAGAGATAGCGTAAGCATTTGCAATTCTGGGGGAAAATTATTGACATATAATTTAGTATCTGAAAGTATAAAACATAATAATAAGAATAAAATATTGCCGCATAGACGTGACATTAAGTACTAATAATTATTCAGGAGAGGTTTAATGTAGGAGAGATTACAGCTAAGTTATATAGAGAGAAGAAAGTACAATTGACAAAAGGTAAGAATTCATAAATTGATTCATAACTAATATTAAATTTTACAAATGAAAGCTTTACAAAATGTTTAAAGAAATAGATAGGTGAGAGTTAAAATTATTCACGCTAACTTTAAGAGTCTAGCAGCATTTGAAATTGTTACCTCTGTACAAACTTGGCTGTTCTTTTGATGATTTCGGATTCCCTCGGAGAACTAGATCTAGTTTGTTAAGCAGTTATTCAGGCAGGTAGTAAGTTTATTATTTAACGAACAGGCATATAATTATAGTCTATGAGTTTCAGGATCCATGGGCACAGATTTCAGGGAAAGCCATCTCGAATGGTGAGAAAGGCGACTTAGATTTACTCAGTACACATTGAAATTTACGAGCGCAACTTTTCTTGGTGACTGCTCTCCTTGACTGTCTTCCTTACTCTCCTAAAAATAATTTGTAATTATCCCATGCCTTGGTATTTTTGGAATCCCTTTCTGATTGGTCATTGCAATCTAATTTCCTAAAGAATTCGTATACAAGCTTTTACCCATTGTGATGGAAGATGCCATTGTTAGATAAGTATTCAAACTTTAATTAATTTTGATAAAAGAAAATGTTTGTAACAAAAGTAAATCAATTAAGTTTAGTTTCTACTTTTGATTTTAGAGAAACTTTTAATTAAAGTTATGTTAGAATATTATACAAGATTACGCTTCTCACCTTTAACTAATTTTGACTAATTACAATCGCATCTTCCATATTGGATTTAAAAGAAAAGTATAGTTTAATGACAAAAAATAATTTAAAACACAATTTTATAAACTTACATATAACGAACTTTTCCAATAAATATTTACTCAGTACCTTTGTCTCTACAATATCAGTAGATATCTGAGCTGCAATTAACAAAAATTATTATAACTTTTATAAAAAAATTAATAAGAAATTATAATATATTTTGATATTATAAGTCCGTTATAATTAATCCCCCATTCCCTATTGCGTATACAATTTTCAGAGCTACATTTATTAATTTTATTTTGCATGTTTAAATTCAGATACTTATGCCAATATCTTCGTTAATAAATATGTTAGTTAATAATACTCAAACTAAAAGATACAAACAAATGTGTTAGCGAGTGGAATATATATGCAAGCATAGGGTTTGAATTTAGGTTGGTAGCGGAAGATTGGAAGTGGGCTGTGAAGCGCAATCTGAATCTCAGATTCCGCTTCAATATATATATATATTTCAATAATTTCGTGTTTGTATCACCAATTGAGCAGTGGATCGTTTCTGTCTGTTCGTGAAATTTATTGATGATCATGAAAAAGATGCTCATTCCTTCCCACCATGATTCATTGTTTTCTAATGATATCATGATACAGATGTAAATTCCTGTTAGCATGATTGTGTTATGCTAATAATCTCATTTTGCATTGGTCACATCGGTATATCAGTAAGCTAGCGTTGGTTTACACGTGAGATTTTAGCCTAAGATTAAAAGGGATTGAGTTGGTTATGTGTGTAATCTATGTAGCATATTCACACTTAGGAAAGTATTAAAATTGTATTAAATCAATTAAATGCTTCTATCTGTGCATATAATTCAAATCAAATATATTCACTAGTTAATTTAATTTTTCAGAATTTTTCTTTTAATATGTGGTGTATTATAATAAAAAATATTTTGTTGAATTAATTTTGGCAGTAACTCGTTTTATATATTTTATTAATAATATTTAAAATTAAGAATTAGAAATTTTCACATTCAGAGTGATATTTTAAGCTCAGTTTCTCCCTGAGCTAGTGACTGGTGCTTTCAGTTTGATAAAAGAATACACTCTCCCATGCGTATCTGCATACTATATAAATATTCTAGATTCCAATAGGCTAGTGGCATCCTGGAATGGCAGATTAGGTTAGGGAAGTTCTGTTGACTATTATAATTGTGTGGATAAAAAAATATTAGAATCCAATTTCCATTTTTGATTAAGTATTATCATTATTCAAAGCTGCAAATCACACGAGCTTTCAACTGCTTATATATTGCTATTCTTTAAAAAATTCCTCTATTCTCACTACTTTTATGCCATCTAGTGTAAACTGTAATAATCAATAGATGCCACATGGTAGTGTTTAATATATGTTTATCTGGTGATGACCTATCTAAATACTCAAATGCATGATTCAAAAACCTTCTTACTGATGAAAACCATAAAGTAGAAACTATTCTGGGGATATTTGGATAGGTCAGTAATAGATAGGATTTATTGAACACTACTATTTGACATCTATTGATTACCAGAGCTTGCACGGTATGGTACAAAAGTAGGGAGAATAGAATTATTTGCTAAATAATATTCAAAAATAATTTCATTCCTATATACTGGCTACTTTAAACTGCTTAATTTTTGAATTACAAATAATACATATCTGTAATCAATAGATATCAATAGGATATGGTAGTCAATAGAAAACAATATTAAAGAAACCGCTAAATCATTTATGTATAATAGTTAATAATAAAAAAGTTACCTAAATTAATCAGGCATTATATATGTAAAAAATACATTATTCCAAAATGTTTTAGGCTTTTAATTCTAAATGAATATTAGAGCTCTGTATATACTTTCTGAATATATATATATATATATGATATTGTCATATTTTAAAGAATATTTATAAAAATGCAACAGCAACAATTAGATTACATAATGATACTGGAAAAATCAACATTGAGAAAGGTGTAAGGCAAGGTGATTCCATATCTCCAAAACTTTTTACAGCAGTGCTGCAAGAAGTATTTTGTGGATTAAAATGGGAAACTAAAGGAATGAAAGTAAATGGAGAGTATTTAAGTCATTTAGATTTTGCAGATGATGTAGTTGTTTTTGCAAATAATGCTTCAGAGCTGCAGGAAATGTTGCAGGAGTTAGCAGATGAAAGTAGAAAAGTAGGACTAAAGATAAATGTTAAAAAGACTAAAGTAATGTTTAATCGATTTGCTCAAAATATGAAAATAAAGATTGATTATGAAGAATTAGAAGAAGTTAACAGTTACAAATACCTAGGTCAGATTATTAATACAGATGGAAACATAATGGAGGAAATTAATCATAGAATTAAACTTGGTTGGAGTGCTTTTGGTAGAAATAACTTGATACTAAAAGGAAATATGCCTATGTGTTTGAAAAGAATGGTTTTTAACAAATGTGTTTTACCAGTTCTTACTTATGGATCTGAGACTTGGACACTTAATAGAAGAGCAACACAGAGACTTCAGACCACTCAAAGGAGTATGGAGAGATGTATGTTGGGAGTAACAAGAAGAGATCGAAAACGCAATGTATGGGTAAGACAACAAACAGGTGTTACTGACCTTATTGAAAACATTAAAAGATTAAAATGGAGTTGGGCTGGACATATTTCTAGAAGAAATGATAATAGATGGACAATTGAAATTTTAAACTGGATTCCAAGAGATTGTAAAAGACCCAGAAAGAGACCACATGTGAGATGGATGGATGAAATAAGCAAATGTGCAGGGGTGTTGTGGAAAAGAGAAGCTAAAGATCGGAGAAGATGGATTAAAGTTGGAGAGACCTTCATCCTGCAGTGGATTGATAATGGTTGTTGATGATGATGATGATATATATATACACACACACACTTCTATCATTCATTTGTGTTAGCTTTTGATTGAAGTTTTTTGTATGTATTCTGGGATTCTACTATTATGTTAAGTGTTTTAAATTAATTGGTCTTATTTTTTATATATTCTGAAATTTTTTTTTAGCTAATACAGATAAAACAATGTTAACTCAAAATCGTAGTTCTAAGATCTTTAGAGATTTGTAAAATTTGAAGATTTCAGCAAATAGATGTCTTATTCTCTTATTGTAAAGCTAAATTCTTCTAAAAATGCAAATAAATATGTATCTTACTTTAGATAGATTTGTTTTTTTCTAAAAAATACTTTTTGTATATATTTTTTAATTTAATTTTGTTTGTAATATATATATATATATATATATATATATTAATTTTGTTTGTATATATATATATATATATATATATATATTGTGACCTTCTGAATGGGCACAAGTAATTAAGCTGTGTTATATCAGTAATGAATAACTGCATTGTACTAAAAAAAAATGAAGTCACCTTAAAATTTTAAAATTTTTCTATTAATGGCTCAAAAACTCATATGTGGGCCAACTGTGCATTTTGGTTAGCAATCTTTCAAGCATTTATTGTTGTTATTATATTTTGATAGTGTTTAATACAAGGAAGGGGGTGGATTATTACAGAAAGTGTTATGATAGTAGTTGGATTGATGCAAGGTTTGTTTTATTTATTTATAAGATAGTAGTGGTGTGTTAAATGGTTTTCTGATTTATTATTCATTGATACCCATTTATTTACTAATATTATAGTCAGTTGTAACCCATAGACATATTAGGTATGTTTTAGTCAGAATAATTTAATATTCACATAGCAGCGTATATGTATGAGTGTATCATTATCTCATTTCCATTTCATATCCTAATTGCAATAAATGATATATTCAAACTTACAATAAAACATTTAACACTTTAATAGATCATTTTCATTATTGGTCCAGTAAAGTAAAACTCTGAAACTTTTAATTGGTCAAGTGACAAATTTTTGATACAAATATTTTCATCTTTTAATGCATATTAATTTTAGTTTCATTTTCAAAAAGTAAATTAATTATTTGTAATGTTAGGAAAGTAAATGAAAGTTATTTCAAAAATATATTTTTATTTGTATTTTATAGAAATATTCAAAAGCGGAAAAATCAAAGAAAACATTACGAGCAAATTAGAAGCATTGTAAATGTCATTTAGATCCCTCCCAGATTTCACGTTACGAGTTTTTCAAGAATTTTTTAGGAAAAATCTTAACGTCTTTCTCAAAATAATTATACTTTCGGCATATTATTAAAAAAATACACCAAAAATACATTATAATGCCAAAGAAAATATTCTAAATCATTAATCTTTGTTTGAAAATCAAATAAACAGCTTGGAGCAATCTAACCTCTTGACAAGATGTCAAAAATTGCTGCTATGGCTGGTTTCTTTTTCAATTTACAATCGTGTAAAGTATACAATTTTTTAATAAAACCTTACTACTTTTGTAAAATAACTATAGTTTTATTAGAAATATTAGATTTTATGAAAATTATTTATAATATGTACGAAACATAATAAAAAAAACACTCCAAAACATATATTTTCATTTTAGTGGTGAAAAATATTTAACGGAATTATCAGCCAATAAGAATTGGGAATAGATTATCCAACCAATCAAAACTGGCCTTCTTCTTTTGTTCAACTTAAAACCCTCCTAGTATTGATTTTTTACTTGTAAAATAATTCAAAAGAGGGCAGCATCTTATAGGCCTTGCTCTAAGCTTTAATACGGGTATTTTTTCATCAATATAACTAAAAGATTGGCTGAGTTAGAGCAATCTAAAGGTGACAACCATGATGTCGCATTTCAGGCTATTAAAGTGTTAAATTACAGTAATTATCTTTAATAATTTTGCAAAAATATATCTTCATTAATTATTAATGCATATATGAATTAGTAAATTATTTGGCCAACTTAAATAATATTATAAACCATTTTATTTGATAGCTAATTGATATTCATTTGTTTTAAGTTTGTAAAAAGCTATTTTTTTTTATTATTTGGTGAAGGTCAAAGTATTTTTTTTTTTAGAAAAGATTTTTTTTTTAATATTAATTAAGGTTAAAAAAACATGGGAGTCAAGCTTCTGCTGATCAGGTGACTTTTTTTGATTGGTGGGGAGATTTTTTTTTTTTGGGGGGGGAGGCTAATAATAGTAAATAATAAAAAAAGGACTATAACTTTTGTAATTTCAACAAGTGTAATTTTTATTTTCTGCCACTATCGATTATATATCTCTTTTCCAAACCAGTTTAAAGTGAAACTTCAAAACAGCCTTTTCATGATGCTTATTATTAAAACTCCAGACATTTAAGCTTTATTGGGGGATGTCTGACTAAAGAATATAAAGGTATCAATCTTGCTTCTTTTGTCTAATTAAAACATTTAAATTAACACTTTCATTTTTGTTTAAGGATGTGCTTTTCTGATAGTAAACTTATGTTAATTCATTTACTTTTATTTATCTCCATTAAAAAGAATATGAAAATTCAAGAACTTTATAATTTTTTAAGGTCATGTGTGATGTTTATAATGTTTTGTCATCATGGATGCATATTCAGAACTGTGTAACAAAATTTACTTTGATAAGCTTTCTGTTTAACTTATATTTTACTTATACAAAAGTGAAGTTAAAATTTAAAAGGATACGTGTAATTGATTATGTGTTTGATATTTAATAATTGTTATGGGATACTAATTTTATATTTTACTTTATGCTTATAGAATAATATGTGTTTTATTAAAGAAATAGAAATATGACTCAATCAGAATAGTTAATTACTACTACTTACCAAATATAGATGTCTAAATCGAATAGAAGGACTTTAATATTACATATTTTTGTTCTCTTTGATATATGGATATAAGTGTTAATGTTTAGGGAAATGCAAATTGCCTGTGGACAATTACCAGCAATTTATTAAAGTTTATAATGCAAATAACAATCTATAAATTATGAAGGTGAATATTTTCTGCAGAAAAATATGTTAAGTTATTATTGAATTAAATACCCTAGATGTGCTTAAAAATAAATAACAGAATATACCAATTAATAGCTGAAACTGTCTTTCCATGTATTTATTATTATAAATATTTATCATTATGGATGATATATAAGTAAACTCTATTGGCTTATGGCTGAAGGACATTGGATGTTTACTAAATTAATTGTGAATTATAACTGTTTTGTCCTACAAGAACTTGTTTTATGTTTCATATTCATATTTAAACACACACTCATTTTGGAATTCATCTCCGATCATTTATTAAGCTTGAAAAGGAATTTTGCAAGTGAATATATTTTTTTTCCTCAAGTTAAAAGAAGAATGACTCTATTTTATTTATTATTTATTGTTAATAGTATATATATCATAGATAGTTAGACAGATTTAGAGTTGTATGTATTTAATATTATATGTTTATTTAATTTGCAAGCATCGAGAACATCTCAGGATGGCATAACCACAAAAATGATGGATGTGCTGGTGATTTGCTTTCTTTTATTTGAAAGTGAAACATATATATTTTGGGTATATTATTAAAGATGGTTCAATCTTATATATTTTTCTTTATCTCGAAGTGAGAATTAATTTCAAGAGTAGCTAGAGAAAGAATAAAAAAAAAAAAAGAATATTGTGTTAGAGATAATAAAACTAATTTATTACCATATTGCTGTTTAAAGTATAAAACCCATTCATAATAATTAATATTATTTAAATATGAAACAATTGAATGTCTCATTTAAGATAAAAATTCATATTTTGGTATGTTATTTATCTATCATAACCTTTGCATATTATATTAACTTAAAATTGTTTTTCATACTCTTATCTATGTGTTTGTGTGTCTATTTCGTGCAATTATTATATTTACTTAATAAACATTTAGTTTTATAACTATTTCTCAATATAAATTTTGAATGTTGTCATATTCTAAAGAATTGAAGGAATGAGTGATTTATCTGCCAGCGTATAATGCTAGATATGTAGAAAGGCCATGAAAAGGAAGTTATTCTTGATACGTTCCATGTTTGTAGGGATGAAAGATTTTTACCCTTAGTATATTTTTAAGTATTTTGCCATGAGTGGAGCCTATTTTAGATTGCATACGTATGTATTATGAAATGATATTTATGAAGTCAAGTGACATTTTCCCATTGTTTGTTTGGTGATGAGAAAAATTCCACCAATAGTGTATTTCAGATTCAAATAAGTTATTGTTAATATATTAGTTAAAGAGTTTGTTTGCTCCTCATGTTCTGGACTCCTCTTGAATGTATGGTTTGTATTATCATAAAATATAGCTCTGTGTAATTCAGTCAGTGGTCAGATAAATAGTTAATTTAAATTCTTTATTGAATATTAGAATAGATATAGTGTTCTATTTGCTGGTAGGTGTATGACAGTGTCCGAAATTAAATAATTATTTAATAATTCCTGAATAAATTGATCATGTGTAGAAATATTGTTTTCTGTTATTATTGCATGGGATGTAACACACACGCATAATTTAGGTAATATCGCGTATATAAAAAATATAATATTGTTAAATTTAAAATAGGAAATAAATGTTTTGAAACATCTCATATTAATTTGCCACACGTTAGAGATCAAAATCATCAGAATGAATATGATTTTATTGCTATGTCTGAAAAGTGTTCTTATTTAAAGCTATTGTTTAATTAAGATTATTTAAAGCTGCTCTCTTGATAGTAAAGTGTATATTGTGCCCAATAATATAATGTATTATTTATTCAGTGTTGTATATTAATAAAAATTATTTAGGTAGCCTGGATATTCAAAGTCAGAATATTAAGGTATAATTTGTTAGCTAAGTTACGTTTATAAATATGTCAATAATAAATTGTATAATAAGTAATGGGGATAACCCTAAATTTCAATTAATAAATTTGCTTGTAAATTTTAAGATTGTGACAAAAGTCTTATTCTGATATTATTTACTTTTAACTAAACCTTAAGTGTAAATAAAAGTTTTGTTTATTATTTAAAACTGTGTTTCAAGTTGTTCTTATATGCATTCGAATACTGGTTTCCACATATCCATATTTCATACATCTATTACAAAATTAAATATATTATTTTATGGCTTTAATATTAAATGTGCTAAGATCTGATAATATTGTTTCCTAGATCCAAACATTACATGAAATATTTTACCACGTGATAAACTTATAAAGGTGTTGCCTCGTTAAAGTATTATTTGGATGATGATATGAGATTAAAAGATACGCTATCTCCTTCACTATCTAATCGCTAGCCCAGTAATCATTATTCAATTTATTTCCTTATACCTTATTATAATTTAGAGTTATAAATTACTGGCTAATATAGTTTTAATCTATAACTGTGTTATATATTTTTTCTGAGATCTATTTTTTGTGTTCCTAGATTAACATTGATTCATCTATTTAGATTAAGATGTGCTGGACAATAGAGTTATTTAGTGTTGTGCTTTTCTATTCTGTCAGAGTTATATTGAGCTATTATAGAGTGTAACTGGATGATGGAAGAGATCAAATTGAAATTATATTTTGTTAAATGGAATAAATAAAATTCTGCTAGCCTGTATCATTTGGTTAATTAATAAATAAAGTTTATATTTTATTTGATAGCTTATAGTATTTCTTCCTTCATTTATTTATATTCTCTATATGTTATAAACTTTCTGTAACCTCCCACTGAGTGAAGCTGTAGGATAAACATAAGTAAAAGAGTCTCAGCATTAGTTATGAATCAGATAAAATGATAAATCGTTCTATTCATTAATAAAACTGGCGACCTGGGCATTTGCTCATATAATGTACATGAGTGGTGATATGTGAGTAGGTTATAATATATAAATAAATATATATATATATATATATAAGCTAATTATAAAATTACTTTTAAAAATTTGGTTGGAATAATTGAAGTTTATATATGTATATACTTTTTAAAAAACAAAACAAAATACTCCTTTAACTTCTTCCTTCCACATAGCATTTCAAATGTCGATCATCAAATTCTTTCTTAATCATATTTTAAAAAAATCTAAGAAAATATTGTATACTAGACATGAGTATTTTATATTAGGTTATAAATAAGTTTGTGCAAATTTTACCAAATATATGAAAATATGGTATATAGTTTTTTTTTTGTGGTGATTTTAGTGAAAAAATTCTATATATATTGTATCATTCTTGATTAGATTTAATGTGGATATCATAGTATTTTTTATTTACTATAATATATGTCATAATTTATATATTGTTAATTATCTCAGACAATCAAGTAATGTTTATTAATATTTATTGGGGTTGTTGTAGTTCATTAAAGTATAACAATAATACTCGCGATTTATTTATTTTTATATAAATCTAATAAATAGTTTATTATATTGAATTTAACTTTTTACTACAAAAGCTTATATCGATTTAAGAAACACATATTTTAATAATTTTTACGTTAAAATGTTTTTATTTATTATATTTTATTGCATAACTTTAACGGTAATAGCCCTAAACAAATAAGTAATAGATTAAGTTTTTACTTATTGCATGTGCATATATGTTTAGATTATGGATATATTTTAAAATCACATATATTTTAAAATAATATTATTATGAAAGTTATCCTCATCATCATTATCAACCATTACTAATCCACTGCAAGATGGTCTCTCTAGGTTTAATCCATCTTTTTTGATCTGTAGCCTTTCTTCTTCCTATCATCCCTGTACATTTCGTTATTTCATTCATCCATCTCACATGGTCACTTTCTAGGTATTTTACAATCTCTTGAAATCCAGATCAAGATTTCAAATGTCCCTCTATTCTCATCTCTTTTAGCAATATGTACATCCCAACTGTACTTTAGTCTCTTAATTCTTTCAACAATGTCAGTAACATCTGTTTGTTCTCTTGCCTATGTATCGTATTTTTGATATCTTCTTGCTATTCCTAACATGCAATTTTTTAAACATTTTTGAGTGATCTGAAGTCTCTGTATTGTCTTCTATTAAATGTCAAGTCTCAGTTCCATAAATAAGAACTGGTAAATCACATTCATTAAAAATTTTCAATTTCAAACACATAGGCATATTTCCTTTTTAATATTAAGTTATTTCTATCAAAAGCACTCCAACCAAGTTTAATTCTATGATTAATTTCATCCATTATGTTTCCAAGTTATTGGTAGTTATTAACTTCTTCTAACTCATCATTATCAATCTTAATTTTCATCTTTTGTGAATATCAATTGAATATTACTTTAGTCTTTTTAACATTTACCTTTAGTCTTCTTTTTTACTTTCATCTAGTAACACTTGCAACATTTCCTGATGCTCTGAAACATTATTTGCAAAAACAACTACATCATCTGCAAAATCTAAATGACTGAAATAATCTCCATTTATTTTTACTTCTTTAACTTCCCATTTTAATCCACAAAATACTTCTTGCAGTACTGCTTTAAAAAGTTTTGGAGATATGGAGTTTCCCTGACATACCTCCTTCTCAATGTTAACCTTCCTAGTATTATTATGTAATCTAATTTTTATTTGTGCATTTTTATAAATATTATTCAGAATATGACAGTATTTTGGATCTATATCTTGATGATCCAATGCTTTAAACACTGAAGAAATGCTTATAGAATCAAATGCCATTTTATAATCTGCAAATCCAAAGCATAATGGTAACTCATATTTATTAGTCTTTTCTGTAACTTCTCTCAATATATGGATATGATCCACTTTACTAAAACTACTTTTAAATCCAGAATGTTCTTTTGGTTGGTTGAAATTCAAAGTTCTCTATAGATAAGTTTTAGGTATCTTGGTAATTTTTTTTTTTACAAAATTGACAAAAGACTGATAGGTCTGTAATTTCTAATATCTTCTGTATCATCTTTTTTAAATATTAATATTAATACTACATTTTCCCAATCATCTGGTATATCTTTATTATTTAGACATTTGGTATATAATTTTGCCAAAAAATTTTTTATTTGTCACCTGCTTCTTTTAAGATATTGATTATAATTCCATCATTACCTGAAACTTCCCCCCTCTTTATAAATTTAATTGCATGTCTCACTTGTTATTTATTAGGATATAACTCCTGATAGAACTCTTCTACACATTTCATGATGTCATCACCCTTTTCATTAATCATTCCATTTTTTTCATTAGTGCATATATGTTTCCTACCAATACTAAAATGTTGTTTTACATTATTGAGACTTTTATTTGCTTCTATAGCTTTCCTTGCTAGTTAACAATTATATTTTCTTATATCATTATCAACTCATTTTCACACCATTTTATAAAATTTGAGATCTTCAATCCTTAATGCATCATTTTATATGTTTTTATATTCCTTCTTTTTTTCATAAATTGTCTAATCTCAGTAGAAATTTTATTAGCTAACAGCTACTTTTTTTACTAGCTATCTTTGTTGCAGTTTTTTAAAGTGTATCAGTTATTTTCCTATTGATTTCATACAGATCTGAATAATGTTAAAAATCTGCTATTATTTGAAAACAACAATCAAGTTCTAATTAGAATGTTTCTGAACATTAGGAATTTCAACTGTGAATATTGTTGTTTTTAAATAGTTTTTATCTCTCTGGTTTCGCATTAACATGCATTAATTTTGCATTAACATGTATTTTCATTAATCAGTGACCAATTCCTGCGTTAAATTTATTAAGAACATTATTAATCTTGAAATATGTACTTTCTGTTAGTCAAAATATAATCAAATTCTGCTGTATTTGGATGCTTCCATATTAATTTCCTTTTAACATTTTTCTAAAAAAAAAAAAAGAATTCACAATATAAAGGAATTTTTCCTTCAAACTTCACACGTCTTTGTCTTCTCTCATTTCTATTTCCATAACCAAATTTACCTACTGCACTTTCATCTTTCAATTGTTCATCTATTCTAGCATTAAAATCTTCCATAACAATTTTAAAATATTGTTTGGTATAGTTAAAAGTATTTTTGTACATCTGTATAAAAATCTTCTACTACTTCATCACTATGAGAACTTGTTGGGGCATAAACCTGAACTACCTGCATTTGGTATCTGTTATTAAGTTGAATAATTAATCTTACCACTCTGTCTGATACACCAGCAATTTATTGTTTTTTACTTTTTATTTATAATGAATCCTATTTCACTTGCATTTCAAATATTTATGCCTTTGCAGTACAGTATATCTCCACTTTTTAAATCAGTCATCTTTTCACAAAGTTCAAAACATTTTTTTTTCTAATTCTGGCAATCTTACTTCATTTGAAAGTGATCTGCAATTGAAAGGTATATGAGAATGTAATAATACATTATATTAAATAAACAAGTATAACAAAATTTTGTATGTTTATTTCTCTATTTGTTATTTAATCAGTGATTTTATAAGAAGTAATTGTAAAATCGTTATATTATTATTATCTTTATTTAAAATATTTATGTCAGAATTTAAAGAAAACATTTTATTTGAGGACACCAATGTATTTATGGAAAACTCTAATAAAGTGAAATAATGCCTTGGTGTATTGAAAGAGGTAAACTTGAGTAAATCAATGGGTATTGTAACCAGGTTGATGACATAAATATTAAATCTATATATATATATATATATATGACAATCGATGGCGTTATACCAAAAACACCTTCAAGCGTTTGTTTACATAAACGTCAGAGCGAGTATTTCACTATCTCTAACTTAATTTCCACCTTCATATCATGATTTCAAGCTATTTGCTATCGTCAGTGAAGGACAGGATTAAGAAACTAGATCTAAAACACAAACACTGAGCGTTTAAGAAACAGTTTCTATTCAGCTTGCGAGCGTGAATCTTTTAGACACGTAATGTCTTCAAACTCAGCATCGCATGCCAGATAGCTACATGGGTCTGATATCAGTTCAGCATCACCAAATAGTAGAAGTCTCTGCAATATATATCATTGCAAGAAAGACCTCAAAGGTACATTTATGAAAAACAAAAAACACAAGTTAAAAACTTGCATACGCTTGTATTTATGACAATCGATGGCGTTATACCAAAAACACCTTCAAGCGTTTGTTTACATAAACGTCAGAGCGAGTATTTCACTATCTCTAACTTAATTTCCACTTTTATATCATGATTTCAAGCTATTTGCTATCATCAGTGAAGGACAGGATTAAGAAACTAGATCTAAAACACAAACTCTGAGCGTTTAAGAAACAGTTTCTATTCAGCTTGCGAGCGTGAATCTTTTAGACACATAATGTCTTCAAACTCAGCATCGCATGCCAGATAGCTACATGGGTCTGATATCAGTTCAGCATCACTATATAGTAGAAGTCTCTGCAATATATATCATTGCAAGAAAGACCTCAAAGGTATATATTGCAGAGACTTCTACTATGTGGTGATGCTGAACTGATATCAGACCCATGTAGCTATCTGGCATGCGATGCTGAGTTTGAAGACATTACGTGTCTAAAAGATTCACACTCACAAGCTGAATAGAAACTGTTTCTTAAACACTCAGAGTTTGTGTTTTAGATCTAGTTTCTTAATCCTGTCCTTCACTGACGATAGCAAATAGCTTGAAATCATGATATGAAGGTGGAAATTAAGTTAGAGATAGTGAAATACTCGCTCTGACGTTTATGTAAACAAACGCTTGAAGGTGTTTTTGGTATAACACCATCGATTGTCATAAATACAAGCGTATGCAAGTTTTTAACTTGTTTTTTGTTTTTCATATATATATATTAGTTTCCAACCAGTAACCACCTAAACATTCACAGTAAATATAGCAACCAATATTTCTAACTGCTGTCAAGGCAACTTTCACACCTTTTAATAGCAAGAATATATATATATTAAAAAAAGAATAAAAAATTCTTAAAAAGAAATTTTTTCCTTAAAATATAACAATGGAGATAAATGGAAAATAAAGTCTACTTTAAAAAAAAGGAAAACTAAATTATATTTAATTTTTATGAGAACACTTTTATAACAACTGAAAATGGAATTGTTTAGTATATTGTAGAAATTATAAATGTGCATGACAATTTATTATATATATATATTATAACGATCCGGAGAAAAGAGCTTAACGTAATCTGCACTACAGGGCGCCATCTAGGCATTTGAAACTAGAAAAATTTATAAAGTAGGCAGATACATAAGTAAAAAAAAAAAAATTTTTTTTTTTTTTATTTTAATAAATATATTTTGATATCCGGTCATTAGCCCAAGTCACTAGCTCATTGGAATAGCAGAGATTTATATTCATAAAAAAAATTCTTATCTAAGAATAATTTAAAAAAAGAATAAAATAAGCCACTGCCAGTAATTAACATACAAACATTTATTTATGCATATATATATATATATATAATTTAACATTATTATTTTAGTATGTTTGTTTTAGATTTTAATTTGATTTTATAATTTAAATTTGCATTTAATTTTTATAATATTATAAGTTTACATTTTTATTAAGTTGGCACAGATGGATTTATGAAAGTTTGTTTTATAATGTTGAGTATAGATCAGTTACATAGATTACCCGGTCAAAAACATTTCAAAGTAAACATAAACGATCAAAATACAAAATCATTGGGAATACAAGAAACCCAATGGTGTTCATCATAAGACACCGCATTAACACCAATAACTTAAAAGACATCCAAATAAATACATTTTAGATACTCACCATAAGGTATCAGTATTTACCAAATGTCTATATATATTTTGATCGAATATGAAAACCAAAAACAATCAACCGGTAATGAACCCATGCAAGCATCTATACCCAACTTAAATTTAATGCATCTTTATTTAGAGTGTCAAGTAGGAATAGACTACATAGATTTGCATTTGAAAAGAACATATTTAATCCTTGTTTAACCTTAGGCTGAAGGTTCGCAGTCAAACCAAACTTCAATCCATCTGATATATCGATGTGTTCAATGTAATACGAATACGGCAGCACAATTAGGTTAAGAGAAGAAATTGCTTCTCATCAGATAGGAATATTACATCTATCTGACAATGAGAGCAATAAAAAAAAACTTCATAGGAAAGGAACTGCGGTCTCGTCTTATAATTCCTCCCATAGGCAAAACGAGTGTGTGCGGCGTATAATAGCAATTCTGCCCATAGCGAATCTCGTACTACATCTTCTAATTACACCAATATATTCTCAATCCACTGACCTAATTCAACTACGAAACAAATAACCTAAGATTACCCTCCCCTAATATAACTTTACAAATCTATATAGCCATTCGCCTCCGACTTAAGTTTAATATTTATATAACTAGTTTAATGAAAAACAGAAATCATAATAAAACTTAAAGAACAAATAAATAAATAAATGGAAATGATTTTACAAAAGAAATGCATTAAATAAAATTATAACTAATTAATAAATAATGTTGGTCAGATAGGATTCTATTTCTTAATTATTTTAAATACAGAAAGTTTTTAATTTAATGTTCATTAATTATAAAGTTTTTACAGTTTAAAACAGTTCATCTTTATCTGTTGCTTGCCATTTGAACATGAATTCCCATGCCATCCTAAAAGAGATTGTTTGAGTTAGCCATTGTTTTTTATTTATTTATCCGGAGGTCTTTTAGTTTAGTTGGTCCTTAATGTAGAAAGAATGATGTCATTTCTTTTTTTTTAACAAAACTGAAGGGATTGAAGAGTGCATCTTTTCAATCCCTTCTCCTTCAACTCCACACTAACACATATAGTCACATCATAATAACTAATTCTTTTATTTTCAAACCTTTCCTTTTATAATAATTTTGTGGATTAACTCAACATTACGTCATGATGGTGAAAAACTTTTCATTGAGGTCCGATTTCCCGATGGATTTCTTTCATTGGTTATTAGTTTCTATTGTTTTTCCTCTCCTATCTGACCATTGCCTATGCATTTGAAATGCCCTAGGGCTAGCTTACTAATTAAAATAATCATTTCCATTTTACAAAAGATTAATTAATTTGTTTTCAAACTTAAACATATTTTTATCTCTAAATCTTTTCTGAAAATTTAGTTTTAAACTACTCTTTTTTTTAATAAAGTTTTATTTTAATAATTATTTATCTGTGCGATTTTATATATATGCAAGTTTAAGATGATTTTTTTAATTTTTAATTTTTAATTCTTAAAAAAGAAGTTTTTATTGGCGAACTTTTATTTTTTTCATGTTTACTAATAATAAACACAATATAACGATGTCTGTGCCCGTTACTTTCTGTCAAGTATTTGACAAAATGGATAATGATTCAAATTTAGTAAAATAATGATCTCATCTATCTTAATATGCATCAGATAAAACTAAAAATATTGAAATTTATTATAATGAATTGTTAAATGTTGGATACAATTATCATTGTGCTTATTATACTGTTAAAAGTTTTACTTCTAAATATAAAAATATTAATAATAATGTTAATTCTTCTAATAAAAAACTGTGGATATCAATACCATATATTTCAAATCAACAGGCAAGTTTCATTAAAAAAATTTATAAAGGAATATGTGATATTGCATTTTATGCACCACCTACATTAAATAAATTAATAAACAATTCAAAAGATAAAACTTTATTGATAAATAAAAATTGTATCATTTACAAATAGACATGTAGGTGTGGCAGTGTATATATAGGTGAATCGAGGTGCACATAGGAAAAAAGAACAAAAAAACACTTATTATTATTTAAAAAGATTCAAAATGCAAAACAAAATTATAAAAATAATGATACTTTATCAGCTTCTGTCTTTTATGACCATAATAAATCATGTATATATGGTTTCGATTTTAATTATAACAATGTAAAAATATTGGAAACTGAAAGAAATAATAATAAAAGAAAAATTAAAGAGGCGATGTTAATATATAAATATAAACAAGATTTAATTAATAGGCAAGCAGCAAACGTTAAGATCACAGAATTATGGGAAAGTTGACATCATTGAATTATGAGAAAGCTGACATTTTAAAAGTGGTAGTTGACAAAGCTACAAGTTAGTTGAAAGCGCTTCTAAGTGACCATTATACATATATTTTTTATAAACTTTTGAGTACTGTATTTTCAAATATTTATTTATAAATTTACATATATTATTTTGAAGAAATACAGACATCGATTTGTAATATATTTATATATGTGTGTGTGTGTACGTATAAAAAAAGAAAGTAATTATTATTCCATGTTGTCTAAGTGTAAATATTGCTAAAGTTCATCAAAAATTACCTGTTTAATGGACTTTGCATATTTATACAAACAAAAAAGAATAAGTTCTTGGGATTATTATAATTTTGAAATATTATTGTTTCATGAATATTTTTCATGTTAAAAAGCTAATCAAAAATCTTGAGAAGTAATGAACTGTGTGAATAGATATTATTTAATATTTATTATTAATTGATAAACAGGTTTATGTTTTATTTATTTAATAGTTATTTATTTTATATTATTCAATTATTTAAGACATATATGTGGAGATATATATGTAGTTATAAAATAACCATAATGAAAATTTTAATAATTTTATGATAGGAATTTAAAAAATTATAATAAGCTTTTATTTCAATAGCTGCATTTGTTCATTTATTATATAATCTTAAATATAAATATAAATTGAATATGAGAAAATATAATAAGTTGCTTACATATTTGTGATTAATAATTTGTTAAGCACATACTCATTATGTAAATAATTTATAGTAGGGACCTCTACAAATCTTAACATAAAATTAACAACTTTAAAAGAAAAGAGCAGCCACTCTTACCTTTGACCTACTTTACTGTCACATCTAGGTGCATAACCTTAATATATATTACTTACCTATTTGTGTTAAATAATAGATGTATTTGTAAAGAATAATTTTAATAAACTGATTGACAATAAACAATACCTACTGAATATATAAAAAAAGAAGTCAATCTGTTTTAGTTCATCTATTAATAATTACATTACAAATAAATAATAATACAGATAAGTATTTTTTATGGAAAAATATGTATTGTTTTTGCATTATATAGTAGTGGAAACAATAATAATATTAAACGTAAATTATTTCAAATTGAATATGTTTATCAATCAATGTCTTACTATTTACTCAATATATAAACCTTTATAAATAAATAAACATTTATATTAAATTAAAACTTGAATTTATAGTTTTATTGAAAATATTAAATATATAATATAACCATAATAATTTAAAGTTTATGCAATTATATATCTCAAAAAATTTAATCGGTTAAAGAAATACCAGTTTATGTTTATCAGGAGTCAATAAATCATTGGTATTATTCAAACATAAATGTTAGTTGTAGATCATTAATACAAAATTCATTTAGGTTTGTCAAGTTTGGTCAAATTTATTCACTACTTCATATGGTTATAAATTTAAGTAAACAATAAAAGTTATTTAGTAAATTGTTTCTGGTTTTAAATTATTATTTAATATGTTCTGGCACTACAATTGGTTTGTCCAAATTTGCATGACCTTTCTTAAACTAAACCAATGAACTGTACTGTTACAATATATATAAGGTTCAAGGCTAAATGGGTTGTAAGTAATCATTAAAAAGCAGTCAACACTTAGACAATCCTAATGTCAATACAATCAACAATTTCAAACTGTTGTCAAGGCAATCTCCTTTATATATATATATATATATATATATATATATATATATATATATATATATATATATATATATATATATATATATATATTGTGACCTTCTGGTTTGGCACCAGAAATATACATTATAGTTGTATGGTAGTATATTAGTAACATCTGATATTATCCTCTTTAAAAAAAAATGAAATAACGTGAAATTTTTAAAAAAATTTATTTTGACTTA